>JAZKJV010003922.1:75000-675000 GCA_037367405.1 Ottelia alismoides
TTATTAATGTTATTGCGAAACTACTCAGGGTTATGGGTGTAAAAATCCCTATATATATATATGGTAAAATGGGGCTGCCCCCAGGGGGTAGCTAACTTAGCTCCCACCCGTCCCATTTTCCCCATATTTTTTTCTATTTTTTTGAAAAATAAAATTATATAAATTCATTATTATATCCTTATATTATGTCATTCAAATTTCGCGAGAAACATATACTCATACGGCCTCCATCCAGACATGGTCGATTTAAAAAATCCTACGACCGTTAAAAATTTACCGTTTAGATGGAAAGTAGGAGTTTCAGTTTCGCACAAAATTTGAATGTCATAATATATGGATATAATGATGAATACTCATAAAAGAAATTAAAAAAAAAACCAGGGAAAAAGAGCGGGGGGAGCTAAGTTAGCTCCTCCTAGGGGGCAACCTTATTTTTGCCATATATATATATATATATATATATATATATATATATAGGGACCCTTTCAAATGAGGTGGGGTCTCAACATAATTCCGATGAGCCATCAATCTCGTTCGCAAGATCGAAAATGAATGAGTTGGATTGAAACCACTAAATGGTTATGGAATGGTTTTGAGTATCTCTCATTTCCTTACCAGGAGGATCAGCCGTTCGAATTTCAAGGGATGAAAGATGTAGCTCTGTTCCTAAATTTTAGGGATCCGTTTTATACATTTTTAGTAGTTTTTGGAGTCGATATATTGATAAAAACAGAAAAAACATGTTATTTCAATTTGCATTTCATGCATATTGTAATGCAATGTTTGAACGTATTTTACAATAATGACTGCAAATTTAAAATATAGGTTGTAAGTTTTACAAAATTGAGATGTTAACTGGTGAGGTTATGGAATGGTTTTGAGTATCTCTCATTTCCTTATCAGGAGTGTCAACCGTTCGAATTTCAAGGGATGAAAGATGTAGTTCTGTTCCTAGATTTTAGGGATCCATTTTATACATTTTTGGTAGTTTTTGGTGCCGATATATTGATAAAAATAGAAAAACATGTTATTTCAATTTGCATTTCATGCATATTGTAATGCAATGTTTGAATGTATTTTACAATAATGACTGCAAATTTAAAATATAGGTTGTAAGTTTTACAAAATTGAGATGTTAACTGGTGAAGCATTTTAACAATTCGTGGATATCATTTTAAATTTTTCTTGAAAGTCTTTTACATTCGATGACTTTCAAATGAGAAACATACACTAAAAACACCAGACTTGATTTTTTTAAAGATGTTTAGTATGAATTAATTGTAATATTTAGCATATGCGAACGTCAAAATGAGTCGAATACATTGGATTTTATAAAAACGATTTAGTATTTTACAATATCATTTTGTATTATGAAAAGAAATTTTACAATCATTATTAGGCCGAACATGTTAATTATTATTTAGAATGTATATTTTGATAATCATTTCCTGATTTGGAGGAATAGTTATGCGGCCAAACAGGGCATTCCTTATTTTAAGGAGACACTGATTTTGTTTTTGGAAATTAATAGTGACTACTAGATTACAACTATGCACTAAACGTGTGTCTATGTTGGGAGATTTGAGAAAGTCAGTGCAAATTAGTTGCATGTTTTTAGCATTTCTTTCCTTAAAAAATGGGTTGAATATCCCTTACAACGCAAAATTATTTCGTGTTTACATTATCCGTTTGCAATTTTAAATAAATTTTACATCTCAATTCCATGTATTTGAGATTTCTATCGTGAAATAAATCTGATTTCACTTATTCCACAAAAGAATGTTATCTTTTATTATTATTTTATATATCAAAAATGAAGTTTTAATTATAATTAACTTTTTTTACAATTAAAATTATTACTTGTAAATAAACTCTTACAATCATATTTTTATTTAATATTTCAAACTACTATTTTTAGCTCTTGAAATTTGAGCATTTTTCTTTAATATAATATTTATTAATGTTCAATTTCGTAATCAACCAATATTGTAATATGCAACAATTTATGTTAAATCTATATGGTTCTTTGTAAATTCACCTTACTTTTTGTGAAATGTATATGGTTCTTTGTAGAACGAAGTGCCAATTAGCAAAATATTCAGTATTTTTTGTATAATATACCAAATTTGTTTGGCAATATGGTGTATATCTCTGATAACGTATGTAAAATTTATGTCCCTTTTATAAATATTACATGCTATTCTGCAAATTAAAAACTTAATTGGTAATATACTTATTATTTCTAAAAAAAATATAATATGTAAAAAATAATGGAAGTTTATAAAGAACAAAAAAATCTAGGTAAGATTCATATACATCCGTACATAAGAACATCTAAAAACATTAAATATTTGATGGAAGATATGCTCATAATTTGGATTAACCACATCCACTACTTGTTAAAATGAGTAGCATGGCTCTCGTCTCCGTTCTGCCAAGAATGCATCGAGTTATGGACGTCCAGCATGCTGCTATTATGCACCCTCAATGCTTCAAAATCAACTGCAAACGTGGTATACCAATGTTTAGATTTTTTTAATATTCTAATAAAAATGAATCAACTGCAATCCATATTAATAAGATAAAGATCAAATTGAAAAATAAAGATAGGATTGATGATCTCACGTGAAAAAGAAAAGATGGATATGCACATGTGAGTCTCCATGTAAACGTCTCTAGACCTTGATTCTTCTTCGAATGTGAGAAGTCTCGTATTTCAACCTTCCATTCCATTGCCGTCCATGAGCATTTGTTTGCAGACTTGCCTTATTTTGAAATCATGCATAAAGAAAGATGATATATTTAATGTGTTTTGGTAAATGCGGGTTTTAAGGATGGTAAGTTATGTTGATATCTTTATTTCCTTTTTTTTCTCTTGGTTGGGTGGTTTTGGAAGTGGTTTTGGCCAATATTGATTGTTTTAACCACATCCACTGTTTGGAATCTAACGGTATAAATTGATGGCTCACCACAATATGGGTGAGACACCACCTCATTTGAAGTTTCTCCTATATATATATAGTTTAATGGGGAACATGTCTGCCCCGTATCGTTTTCAGCTTTTTTATTTTTTTTGAAAAATATCGCCATGTATATACATCCCTATATCCCTCCTATATGTCATTCGAATTTTATCATAAACATAGACTCCTACAACCTCCATCCAGACATTTATTTTTTAATGGTAACATAATTTTTTAAATCGACACCATCTCGATGGAGGCCGTAGGAGTTTCTGTTTTTGACGAAATTCGAATGACATATAGGAGGGATATAAGGACGAATATACATGGCGATATTTTTCAAAAAAATAAAAAAACACCGAAAACAGCACGGGGGAAGCCCCATTAAACTCATATATATATAGAGGGCCGGTCCTTTGAGATGAGATTTTTGTGAGATGGTGAGATGGGAGATTCCGGGCCAATAGTTTCAGTCAGGAGAGAGAAACCAGGAGAGAGAAGGTTGAAATTAGTGGTCCAGAATCTCTCATCTTACCATCTCACCAAATCTCATTTCATAGGATCACTCCTATATATATATATATATATATATATATATATATATATGGGTCATATGTGGCTACCCCCTAGGGGCAGCCAACATGGCTGCCCCCGCCTTATTTGGGCAAAAAATTTTATTTTTTTTTGAAAAATAACACCATGTACATTCATCCCTATATCCGTCATATATACCATTCGAATTTCGTCAGAAACAGAGACTCCTACGGCCTCCATCCGGACATCAATTTTTTAACGGTAACAGGATTTTTTTAAATCGATACCATCGAGATGGAGGCCGTAGGAGTCTCTGTTTCTGACGAAATTCGAATGGCATATAGGAGGGATATAGGGGTGAATATACATGATTTTATTTTTCAAAAAAAATAAAAAAATGCGGAAAAATGGGGCGGGGGCAGCCCCATTTTTTCCTATATATATATATATATATATATATATATATGAGGAAAGGGAGCCTACTTTGTGAAGTAGGTAACCTTACCTACTTCACATCCAATTTTTACAATTTCTTTATTTTTTTTGAAAAATGCCTCGAGGATTTTCATAATTATATCCTTCTAATATGTCATTCAAATTTCATCAGAAACGGAGACTCCTACGGCCTTCATCCAGAACATGTAAAATACAACAAATCTGTGACCGTTAAAAAATGACGGTTTGGATGGAGGCCGTAGGAGTCTTTGTTTCTGACGAAATTTGAATGACATATTAGAGGGATATAATTATGAAAACCCATGGTGGCATTTTTGAAAAAAATAAAAAATTGCAAAAAATGAAATGTGAAGTAGGTAAGTTACCTACTTCACAAAGTAGGCTCCCTTTCCTCTCTCTCTCTCTCTCTCTCTCTATATATATATATACACATATATGGATTTTTATCCAATGCGCACAGGGCTCATTAGCGTTTCGGTGCGCACCATTTGTTGGCCACACACGTGTATTACGAATTGAGTGGTTACCTATTTCGAAGGATGTTGTTTTTGGAAGGAGATTAATATGCAAAGCGATTTAACAATAAGTGGTATTTCAATTATATCACGTCCTAAAAAATAGGAAGATCGTTTTGGAAAGAAAACATTCGAATCGATGATTTCTTGCAGAAAATCGAGATCCATATGCTCATGTCAGTAATATATATATATATATATATATATATATATATATATATAATAGTCAAGTAAATGGTTGTTGCGGGATCAGTAATATCCAAAACAACGGTCAGTAGTCTATATTCATTGTATTACATAGTGCAGAATTCAGTAATATATATACAATGGACAAGTAAGTGCTTGTTGTAATGTCAGTAATATCCAAACAACGGTCAGTAATACATTCATTTTATTACATGGTGCAGATTTCAGTAATATATACACAATGGACAAGTAAGTGCTTGTTGTGAAGTCAGTAAAACCATAACAAATGGTCAGTAATTTCCATACGTTTTGTTACTTTGAACAGAATTCAGTAATTTAGAGATGATACTCAAGTAATATATATACAGTTATCAAGTAAATTATTGTTTGTGTTCAGTAATGTATATATCCATGTCTTATATCACATGTTCAGTAATATGTGTATGATTCTCAAGTAATAGCTACTATGAGATCAGTAATAACAAAGTAATGGTCAGTAAGTCATGGGCATTGCTCAAGCAAGAAAGTAACTATTTGTTAATGAAATGCACATTACATCGACAATGGTATTACTAACCATTTGTTATGTTATTACTGATCTCACAACACACATTTACTTAACCATTTTATACATATTACTAAATTATGTACAATGTAACTATTTGGATGTAAATTACTGATCATTGTCTTGATACTACTGATCTCACAATAAGCATTTACTTGACTGAATTATATTTATTACTATCACAGCGTTTGGATCCTTAACCATCCACGTGGAATCATTTATTTGAGTCGTTTCTTTCCAAAACCGTCTTCCAAATTTTAAGGGCGTTGTATAATAGGAAATATAGGATTTTTTTAAATACGCGGTAACCTATAATTAGAAATATAGTTATTGCTAATACACGTGTATGACCCAGAATGGGCGCTCATTGAAACGTTAATGGGCACAGGGCTCACTGGATAAGCCCTCTCTCTCTAATTTCCCCAAAACGAACCAAAACTGTCACAAACTACTATCTCCCCAAACTTGCTAACATCCCCAAAGGATCCATCTCATCCCTAATTTCCTCACAGTCCATCATCATCTGCTTATTTCCCGTGAGTCCAACTTGAGTTCCACTCCTACTATAGCCTCTGATCTCCCCACGATGCAGTCTTTATCTGCTTCGATCCAAAGTTTCACCTCTAGTTCCCTCCCTTTCATCGATGATAGATCATGCATAGATGAAGACCATGATAGGTGAAGCCATCACTTTCAAGCGTGATCCTTTAGGGCCTTAACAAACCCATTGTTTGCAACATTCTTAGCTGCTCAAGCTTCAAAAGCCATGTAACTTCATTGAGGTGACAATCTAAGTGAATCTTCAGCTTCAAAGATCTTTGGCATCGCCAATTCATCAACACTCTGGAGCCGATCTCCAAGCATGTCCTTCCACCCCTAATCGTTCTATCGTCAACCACTTCCAATGACCTCTAGCTTACTCCCCTTCCATTGCATTGGAGCTAGACCTTTGCTCTTGACCGTTCCGCTGTGAGCTGAGGAGAAGACTCCCAATGAGGAAAATGAGGAACATATACCATTGGATATACCCAGTGGCCGATCTCGAATGTTTAGCAAGGATGAAATCCTCATCGATGATCCACGATCCGTTGAAAGGATAAGAATGTATCATGTGGCAGTGTTGCCACCACTTAATCGAAGAGTCAACTTCCCCTCTCACTGTCACATTGAGCTGTAACTCAGAGGATTTTCCCTATGAACTCAGAAAAATACTCAAAATGGATCCGGGATGGAAAATATTCCCATAATAGTATGAATCGGCAAATGGTTTGCCGCATGATGATGTGGCATGTGAGTGCGGCAAACCGTGTGACGGGCTATGTCATGCTATCTATGCACGTGAGGGATATAATTACTCATCAGTCTTTTGCTACTTCGTCAAATTGCACTGACACCCAAGCCCTCTTGACGTCTGACATAGTCCGTACTCATGGAAAATTTGCATCAAGACCTCAACGAGTATTCGATTTTATAGGGAAGTATTTTTGTGCTTTATTTTGTATTTTGAAAAACAATTAATATTTGCAATTACATCATTGAGTTTGAACTTGAATTCGTCTCTCATCCTTGAGCATGTTGAGATGATTTAAGTTTCACTGTTTTCCTCATGTTGATCTCTACAGTATATCAAACTTTCGAGAAATCTCGGAGAACTATGGAATTAGATATGAATCATTAAGCAAAAAAAAGGTCTTTTGCATTGTTTTATTCATTCTAAATCCACATGATGCCATTTTAAGTTAGTTTTTGATATGTTGAGGATGTAAAGTGCGTCTAACCTCTAAAAAACGATTTACAGAAAAATATTTTGATTTGTGCACTATGGAACAAATTGGTGAAATGCTCCCTTGACTTTTGTAGAATAATCATTAAACACAATATTTTGGAAAGTTAAAAATATCCATGTGTAGGTCTATTGATGCTCTATATCTACGAACTAATCTATTTTTTTGCACTTGTTGCTTGTGCAAAAAATAAAAATAAAAATTCCTAAAACAACCCCATATCTTGTTGCAATTATGGTTTATCATCTTGTTGATAAAAGAATCTAAAAACTTAAGTTATATTTCTTTTTTATTGCACTATTTTTAATATTTTTGGTTTGGACTTGTTGTTGCATCTACAACCAACACAAATATGGAAACATTAGAGAACTTAAAAATTCGATAAAAATGTTTAAAAATTAAGTGTGTTTTTGGAACGCTAAGAAACATATGTCTAAAGAAAAATAGAATTTTATTTTATCCCTATTATCCATATGTTTTGGAGCTCAAACCTATTTTCCAATTTCCCTTACTTATATTGCATTTTATTTTTCTTTTTAACTTTTATATTATAGCTTTATTTTATTTTCTACTTTATTTAATTGAAAATTTTCCATAAATATTTTAAAACCTAAACATCAAAAAATATTTTGAGTAATTCTATTCTATTTTTATCCAATTTTATATACTATTAAATCCTTATATTTTATCTCTTTCTTATATATTACCTATGTTATTCTATTATTATATTATTTAAAACTAAATTAAAAGTAGATAAAAAGATCAAGGAATTAATTAAAAACTCAAGAAATCTTTCACTCGTGACACACAAACTTGAAATTTGATTGACACGCCTAGTGAGTAGGTTGCCTCCATGAGTTCGACATTGGGCTCGCCCATGTTGATCCACATCACCCATCTTGCTTTTATGGCATATATTTCTTGTTTTGATACCGTCAATTGATGATAGTACATTGACGAGCTAAGATCATGTTCTTATCACTTGATGAGATCGTTGTATTAATACTCCAACCTCCCATCTCCCACCTCCATTATTAATCCTAACGACAAGATGAGGGAGCTTAGGGAGGAGGAGTTTGGAAGGGGAGGCAAAGGAAGGAACGATGAGATAGAGAAGAATAAAAAGAGATTTGGAGAGAGAGAGAGGGAGAGGCAAGTGATAGATGAAGACAATGTAGAAGGATCAATCAAGTTTGAAAATTGCTTTGTAATTTTTTTAACATATTGGAGTCTTTTTACTTTTATTTTAAATAGTTGCACATATGGATGTTCAACGGTAGGGGCACAAGTGTAAATATAGATGGATTTAAGGGGTCATTATGTGATAATAAAGCATGGAGGGGTAAAAGTGTTAGCAGCAAAATATACAGAGATACAAGGTTAAAAATCTCTTTAATTTTTGTATACTTGAAACATATAAGATGGTGAAATTTGCATTATTACTAATTTCCTGTTCTGTGGTTGTTGTTTTTCGAAGAATTGGATTTGCCATCCAAAAGAGATTGGCGACGCAGCTTGTTGCTCGTCTCTCATTCGCAATGTAAATAAAACATGGCATGGAAATAATTATTCCTTACTATAATATAGTTTTAATGGAATATAACGAAACTATGGTAAACTCATTTAATGTAAAAATATATAAATTATGTTAAAAAATTAAAAAAATGTGAATAATAATCATTTTATGAGACATAAGCTTTCATGAATAACATCAAGATGTTTTTTATCTAGTTCTACTAATTTCACCATGTAATAAGTATTTGCAAACCTTGATAAATATTTATGGCTTCGTCCCGGATATTGACTAACAGAAAATTCAAACAAACTAATAGGTAAGTGTTGCTATAGGAATTCTCGCTAACATGTCGGAGCAAATATATTACTCGTTATGAATTTCGCGGGTAGAAAAAACCAGCCTGGAAACAAATAGCATTCATCTTAACAATAGTTCTAAAATATAAATAGTAATTACTATAAATCTAATGTATACAATGTGTTTCAAAGACTTGGTTGAAGACCTGGTTACGACGAGAGCCATAAAGCTGTTGATTTAATGCATTTACTTTCTTAATTGGATGAACCACAAAGCGAGATTCTTTTATTGCGATATTGTATGGGTACTGTCAAGCTTATGTTTGGCTTAAGGACATGTCATCCTGTATACATGGAACGAGCTGCTACACGGTTTGACAAAGGACTAAGCAGAGCCATTGAGGATATTGTGGTTTGTGGAGGCTCTTTCTTCGACGACCTTCAATGGCGGGGTGGCATCACTGTCCATTAGACACGGTGATTTGGTTTGCACTCAGCTATGGAGGCTTCTTCGTATGCTTTCGTTGCCTCTAGAGCTCAATTGTGGGTGCTCTAAGATCATATTTTATGAGACAATGGGTTACATAGTATGGATTCTGATTTTCTAAATGCTTTGGAGGGCTTACGTGTCACACTTCTAGCTCTCGAACTTATATGTTTTGCTAACAAGGATACCGTCCCCCCTTAAAGGCCAGAACGCTTTGGCGAGTTTCCTTTTTAGCAAAATCATTAAAGAAATGAAATTTGACTTTGACATGACTGATAGACAAAAAGCAAATTTTCATTGTTTACAAGCCGACCATGCTCAAGATTTCCTTCTTGCCATTCCTATTGAGGGTCTCGGAATGCATATGTCACCCATTGAATATTGTACTATTCTCAAGTATCGCCTTATGATTCCTCTATTTCCACCTGATGAGGCTTGTCCACTATGCCACGAATCCTACCTAGATGCTTTTGGAGAGCATGCAGTTCATTATCGTGAACCCTCATGTTTTACATATAGGTATGATTTTGTTAGGGATGTCCTTATGATGTACTCAGACATGCTGGGGTTGCTTCAAAGAAAGAAGCACCTGTGAATTTTCTGACTGATCCACAAGAAGGGAGATCAAAACTCAGACCAACATATATTTCAATATTTGGATGGATCGGAGGGAAACATGCATGTGTTGATTTGACTGGAGTTTCTCCAATGTTGGGTCAGATAAGGAGTGATTTTTCGCAGGATACACTGCACAGAAAGCTGCTTCGGCTAAAGTTGCTAAATGTAAGAACGTTTGTATTGACAATCAACATGTATTCATCCCTTTTGATTTTGATACCTTTGCGTTCTTGGCAACTAAAGCGGTATAAATTCTCAAGAGGGTCCAAAAAATTATGCATAGCCATGTTATGGTTTCCAAGTCCATGGATGTTGTGTATTGTAGAATTGTATTTGCCATCCAAAAGAGATTGGCAACGCAACTTGTTACTAGTCTTCCATCAATCTCTATCTAATTTGTTATTCTTATTACCTAGTATACATCAAAAAAGAAACGATGTCATATTTATGGCTGCATGTTCTATTGACGTATGTTTACATCCTTTTTGACACGAGTTCCTCCTAACCAACAAAGTGAAATTGTTCAAATAATTACCAAGGAACTTGAACTTGCTGAGCAGTGTTTGACCTTTATTCCAAAATCCTACTTAATCACCTTTTTTGGTAGACGTCCAAAAATAGTTTAATAGGATACCTTACAAAGAAAAGAGAGCTTCCTTTAAGAACTGGTTCCTTTCTTCTCTCCACACACTAATATGCACTTCCACCGAGATGCGAACAATAATTAAGGAAGAAAGGAAGTCATAATGAGCCTAATGGCTAAAGCCGAGACACTTTCTAATTTGTGTTAGCACCTCAAAGCATCGGTTCTTGTACTTTGGAATGGCTTCCACACACTAATTAGCAACTTTATAGATGGGAGAGAACCTTCCTGCTTTTTTCCCAAAACCTCACTAGTTTCTATCAGAGAATAATGATACATATAAGGAAAAAGCATTTGCCATGTTTTGCATTTGGGGAAGGTTCCCTTTAAGTGACTCCTCCTCAAGGTGGGTCTCTCCTCCTTTATTTCCATGAGTTGCTTTTTTAATGCAAAAGATTAAATAAGCCTTGACATTTACCAAAAATGGACTTAAACATTTATATATTTTTAGGGTTTAGAATAAAATTGAGACGAAGTATCGACCTTTAGCAAATCTAAGTTCATATTGTCTTTCTTGGGTAATTAAAAAAATATCAACTATACCTTGATAGTGCATTGTACCACAAATACGCCCCAATTACTGCAGATAGATATAGGGTTCCTCATTTGCATTGTCGTGTAAGCTGGGTAGGAGCACCAGGAGTTGAGGCTTCAACTCGAAATGTGCGTGGATAGCTAGGATTTGTATCTACTCGGTAACATGCCTAGCTCCAGGGTTGTATGTCTCCTTGAGAGTCGGCTTGGGCCGCTCTCCTCTAGGATCATCTACTTGGCTCCATGGCCTCCACCTTCTCTTTCTTCTTCTCCTCCCCCTCCTCATGGGTTCTCTATCCTTCTCATCAATTTATTAAGAATGTCTTGGAAGGATACCTGGGCTAATGCATGGTCTGTGAGCTGTTGTTGTATCACCTGAATGGAGGCGAGAAGCTGGGCATTTATGACGTTCTAGTCTGGCTGGACCTTCTCTGGTTGGAGCTTCAGCTGGTGCTGCGGTCCCTTCCCTATTCCTCCAAGAATCGTCTCTTTCTCTGAATATGTATCTGACAAAATCTCTGGCTCTAGATAGGGCTCATGATCTGCATATGGAATGATGCCCCAATTAGTCTGAATTGAAGTATTGGCTGTAGTAAATCAGTCCATGTTAAGCTCAACATAGAACTCCATTTAGGATGGCGAGGTATAAGGAGTGGAATCAACTGCCATTCAAAATGGGCAAATTTTAGGACAAGAGTGATCCTGGATTATTGAAGAAGGTAAGCAGTCTGGAGATCAGTTTGCGGAGTCCAAACTGGGTTCTCAGAAATCGTCCCAAATTATGGAAGAAGGCGAGCGCATGGAATCGATGTAGGTGTCGGTAGGGTCCCGATTAAGCCATCCACGTGTCATCGTCTCGAAGGTCAAGAGGAGATCGAGCATAGAAGAATGATATGGAGGTCAAACAAGGAATAAAGAGAGAGCAAAACCATAGAAGGCTTGAAATGAGCAGGGGGTCAAATGAGGAATAAAACAGATGAAAGTGGAAAATGCATAAAATGTGCGGAACTGATCTTTGAGCTTAACTAAATCAAACAAACACCAAACAATTGTGGGTTCACCAACTCAGTACAGATGAAGACAAGTTCGAAGATTTTTATATTTCAATTTTTTTTGTTTTGTAGCAAGATCTTATAATAATTCCTTATGAATGCTAACCCTATAGGAGCGTGTGTATTGCAACGAAAGCTCCCCGTACTTCTTCCACCTCCTTTGTAACCTATGATTCGTGCACTAAAAGTTCTTTGATCTCGTGCATAGGGGGCTACTCAGTCAAAGAATAAGAGTGGAAGCCAATAAGAGAAATACTTCAGACATTGCTCACAACAGAATAACCTGTGAGCGTGTAAGGACCTACTCGGACGCAAACTGATGAGGCAGACAAACCCATGAGGGCATGGCCTATGCTCAGTGTTTCAGACAAAGTCATATGCTCCACACAAGGCAGGAACACCGTGCTCGACGAGGCCCTACTCAGTTACGTATGATAGAAGCGCCAATACTTCGTCGTCCTAGGTGATACTCAAAGCACCACATATCGGGGTTTGGGCTCTATACTTATGGGTCGAGCCTCACTCGGTATGGAATGTACCTGAAAACAATGGGGGCTTTATGAACCCAAAACAATGATGTCCATTACGATTTTTATTAAGGTCAAAATTTTATTAGTAGTCCCCTTGTTTTAACTTTTGGATTTTCAAAATTTTTGACTATTTTTCAGAGCAAACCACCTAACGATTTTTTTTTGTATTTTTCTTTGCCTTAGGTGATATAAAAATGGGGGGAGAGGATGGAAAAGCTATTCCAAGTGAAAGTGGAAATCTCACCTTAGTTTCTAATAAAGCATGCAAAGTTAGGATTACTTACAGTACCTCTCAGGTCTCTCCATGCGGGATGCAAGACAGAATTGAAATATTTACACTATATGGAGATATGCAAAAGCGAGAAAGCGCCCTAAACAATAGCTGTTATTATCAAAAGAAGCAAATGCTTACTACTCAAAAATGGATCCTAATGTCCGGCCTGGAGACCTCTCGGTGCCTACCACAACAGGTCCTGCAAGCACTATATGAGGTCTCTCACGACATGTGTTTCCAAGTTTGAGTAATTTACAATTAGTTATTTGAGTAAGTCCAAACATGTATCACTATAGGTGTAGGTAATATAATCAGGGCTTTGGACCTAACTACTAAGTCAAGCAACCTAATGTCTAAGGGCTCACTCACTTAAAACAAATAAAAACAAAGGCGAAAAGCTCAAATCATGAGAAACAAAATAAAACAAAGGTAGAGAAAATATGAAAAACCACGATGAGACCCCTAGGTGAAGAGACACCCGAGCACTGGACCTCGCTAAGTGTAGAGGTGTCCAAAATATTATAAATTAATTATGCAAAAAATAAATTCTTTCTCTTACAAAAAATAAAAATGTTAATATACTGCTCTTCTACTCTCCTTGCTCCTCTCTCATGCTTTCTCCTGGTCGGTACACAAGTAGAAGGCCGAAATTCACTCATCTCAGGTGCGTCGACCTCTTAAGAGATACCCGTCACCAAGAGTTCCCTTACAAGAAAGATCAACAAGAAAATAATGGAGTCAAATAATTATCAAAATAAAGTAAGCAGAAAATAAAGGAAAAAATAATGTGCAACTATATACAGATTGTGCTACGATCCTTTACTCCCTACAAACGACACCGTTTGAAAATCACCAATCGAACCCTTAGGTACTTTATTGCGGTCCACATAAGGAGGGACCAATGAGTCACTGCGATGATAGACTAAGACGCCTAGGCGATGGATTCAACAATCAACCCAGACAATATAATCAAGCAATGAATAAGCATGTGTGAATCAAAAATTATTATACCTACAAACAAGTGTATAGTGGGCAAACATGTAGGGGTCGAACTCAAGGAACACACGTAGTAGCACATGATATTATTTATAAATAAATAAAAATAAATAATATATGTATACAGCTATGCACACTATTTACTTTAGATTTTGTGAGTTTTGATTTTTTTTATTAATTTTTAATTTTTACTAGATATAATTTTAAAATAATTATAAAATATTTATAATTAAATTAATATTATAATATATATAACTATATATAGATATATAATAGACTATTACACAATATAATTATAAATATAGGTGAAAATAATAACAAATAATAAAATAGAATGTTTTTATGTATTATTATAATTTTATACTATTTTTTATTTTTCAAGTATTTTTGCTAATTGTTAGATATTTTAAAGTCCAAAATATCCAAAAATTGGGATTAAATAAATAGATCGAATTGATTTGGGGGTTTAAAATAACAAAATGCCTCAAACTTTTTTCCAAATAAATTTTAATATATATATATATATATAAAAGTAAAAATACAAAACTTAAAGAAATATTTTTGGAGTTTTTGAAGATTTTTTATATTTTTATATGATTTTGGAGCTTTTTAATTTTTTCTCATTTTCATTTTCTATTTTTAGGGATTTTGGTCTGGAGGTACTAAATACTATGATAAATGCATACTATTTTTTTGAATTTTTAAACATGATTTTATAAATTTATTTGATTTCTTAAAGCAAATAAGGAATATCCATGCATTATTTTAATAAATAAGAAAAGGATATAAAATGCAGAATTAATTACATGACATGATATAACATGCATTCAGTTACCTCCTTATTTTTTTTCATAATTTCTAAAGAACGGATGATCTTTATAAAAAATAAAGAAACATACACATAAATATTTGATTGTAGGGCTATATTTGCAACTAAAATAAAGATCAGGGGCACAATGAAAATAATCCAAAAGTTTATAACCAATATTAAAACTTTTAATATTAAAACATTATTACAAGAACTTACAAGGGTTTACATGAAAATGTTACAAAATAAATTGTGTGGGTGCACGCAACTGACATGAACTTTTTTGCAATATTTAAAAGTTTCACGGGAGAATATGCAAATTGTCCAATGCTTTTTAAATATTAAGAAATATTTATAGGTCTATTTAGCTTTTACAAAACTATAGAGGGGGCCTAAGAAATTTACCTACTTAAGGCCAGAGATCAGTCCGTTTTCGAGCTACCACTTGGAAGATCCTATGGCCGAGGAGGGGCTTCGTTTCGAATTAAACCAAGGTCCAGGATTAGACCTGGGCCCTTGTTTTTGATCGGACAATAGGAGGGCTTCTTGGAAGAAGAATCAAGAACACATCTTGGCCTTCGCTTCGATTGTCGATTCTAGCCAATTTCGACCACGATGCTCCTCGATAGGGGGTGTTTCATCTTCTTGGTACCCATCTACATCAACATGTGCCTCCAGATTCTTCAGATCTCATCGAGAGACTCCTGGTGAGTCAAGAGAGCTTCAGGCGACCTAGAGGTCTTCTGATATGCGATTCTCCTCTCTAGGCGCCTCACAAGGTAGGATCCCTGCACGAAAAGATCCTATGACTCGAGACTAATGTCTCGGTCTCAAAATAGAGGTACTAAGCCTCGAGTGATGGGTGAATAATGCGATTCCAACAAATGATGGACGTGAAGCGTCGATACTTTGACTCCTTGTCAGAGTTAAAGGGGAAATGGCCAAAATTTATGGAGAAGGCAATGTGGGAGGTAATGGGGTGGAAAGTGGGGCAAGATGTAGGCCGTTTCATTGTGAAATAAGCCTGGAACTCAAGTTTCAGGTTTATACCCAACTTGTTTGAAGATTAAATCTATTGATTAAACCTAAAATAAAAAAAATGAAATTGCGATCTATACTAAGAGATTACCTAGGAATGACGGAAAATGAGGCCTCGATTGACAGGATGGTTGAGAAGCAAAATCACCCTGTGGTTCTCCGACAATGGATTAGACACACCTCCTCCTTCACTCCTCCTTGCTACAATTCACCAGCTTTGTCTTGGATCTGATGTCTGACATATGGATCTCCTGTATCTAGTCTCTTCGTTGAAATTTGTTTCTGGATGGCATAACAAGTGGCTTTAGTGATCACATGGATCTCTGAAAAGTGGTTGTCCCTCATCTTCCTACAGACTATGGTCTTCTCTCTAAGGCTCTTCTGGAAGAGAGGTATATGTGCCAAGGCTTAGGAAAGAATCAGCTGGATTTGGAATATGTCAATCATGCTCTCGTTGAACTCCATGAGTTGTCTCTTTTTGAGATTTTATTTTTTATTTCCTTCCCCTAAGCAAAGTGCTTGAGGAAAAGGAACAGATGAACCCTTCTCAGAATGAGGGTCAGAAGCAAGAATTGTTCTTCTCGCATGAGTATGACTAGCATCAAAATGATCACCAACATCATCACAAGATGAACTAGTAAAAGAAGAAGAAACCTTTCTTTTATTTTTATTTTTGGATTTTCTATTTTTTCTATTTTTTGTATTTTTCTCTCATCATCACTGAATACAAATAAAGGAGTATTATCAGGTATGTATGTACAAGTAAACTTGGTGGCATCATCACTGCCATCAACAGTATGTGTAGCGTCATTAGCACCGCTCTCTTGCTCATCAAGTATGGTGGCATCAATACCATCATCTGTAACTGGAGGAATGACGGCGTCAATACTACTCTCTCGATCGTTAGGATAGGTGGCATCAGGATAGATGGCATCAATACCATTATCAACAATAAGTGTAGCAACCTCTGTATCGCTCTCTCGCTCATATAGCTCACTTGAATCTACATGTGCATCCTCTCCTTTCCTAGATGAGGCACTGCCGACTGAAATTCTATCGCTCCTAAGAGTCACAAAATCAAATCAAACAAGGAAGGAATATCACCATGAACCTCACTCAGAATGGTAGACTCTGTTGACTGTACCTTCTCAGACTTCCTCTTCAGGTTGTTTGGATTTAGCTCGATCTGAGAAGGAATTGAGGCCTTGCACTTGACAATCTCTATCATCTCGTGTCTGAACTTATCCATCTCTCACCTAAATGCTGTATGCTGCTCAGAAATCAATCGGGCGATATCCTCTAACGTTGGATTCTCCTTAGAAGGAGTATGAGACCCAGATGAGTTACCTCTCTGGAAATGAGGCTGTTGAGTAAAATGCTGCTGTTGAGTATAACGTTGCTGAGATGGATGTGCACCCTGTCTCCATTGAGTACTCTAGTATGGTGGATGAGGATTGGGCTGGGACTGCTCTCTACTCTTCCCTGAATGTGCCTGAGGCTACTACTAGGAAGGAGCACCTCATGTAGTCCAACGAAAATTGGGGTGGTCACGAGAGATTCCTAGTTGCTATGGGTACTAGTTGTATCAAATCCCGTTGACCTCAATCTACGTCTCAGGCTGATCTAGACTGTATGGTGGAAATGTAGAAATAGGCTTATCACTCTGGTATACCGCTATCTGAGTATCAAAAGATGGTGGCTGTTGTATCTGGTACTGAGGAGTATACAATGCTGGATTAGAGTGGATATGGTGAACATGTTGCGTCTAAGTTTGAGTATATGGATTACAACTCGCTGAATTAGCGTGTGACCGTGAAGAAGGCGTAGAAGCCATCTGTACCTCCTAAAGGTACATGATCCGAGTCTTCAAGTCACTCAAACACTGGTTCAGCTCGTCGATCTTCTCGAGCTTACCTGGACCCTAACACTTCTTTTCAATAATCTACATGCGATCTAACTTGTAGCAAATGATCTCCATATCAGTAGATGAGGACTCTGACTGTGCTAATGTTGTATAAGAAGAACCAGCCTTGATATGCGCCACTTTGGAATGTTGTGAAGATTACGAAGTCTTTATATTAATGCAAAATTGAATCTAGGTCATCATAGTGTAATTCTTTGCCATCTTCTTATAAATGACCCAGACTTGATCCTCATGCTTGGAGAAGTAGGAACCTCCACATGAAGCATTGACAACCATTGTAACTCTGGTATCAACCCACAAAAGAAACTCTGAACAAGATTTGGCTTGCTGACATCATAATGGCGACACCTCTCTGTGAGTTCTCTATAATGATCCCATGCCTCATGAAACTGCTCGTTCGGTAGCATGGTGAAGTTGCTAATCATTGCTATAGCTGCATTGGTATGACCGAGTGGATATTACTTGTTCAAGCAGTCAGTCCTCAACTATTCCTAAATAGTGATGACACTCCCAAGATGCTTCAGCCAGTAGGCTGCTCTATAGAACACGGAGAATGGGAATGTTATCATCTTGATGGTATTCTCATCCACAAAACTGTCGTGGACAATGCTACAGATTTGCTTAAAATCCTGGAGGTGTAGATGTGTCTCCTTAGTGGAATGCCCATGGAACTTGAGCAACATCTACAAAGTCTGGTGGCGAAGCACAAAGTCACCAAGTATGGTAGGCAAACGGATCCACTGATGTGTAGTAGTTGCACCGGGGTTGTACAACTCCTTCATTGTCTGAGCAGGTCTAGGTGGAATCTCAGCTCCTTCATCCCATGGAATATCAGCTCCATGACCCTCTGGTCTCTCTCTATCAGTTCCATTAGCATCATCAGGAATATCCTCAACTTTCTCATCTACCCTACCTCAATTGTGTAACTGATGAATCCCAATTCATCACTCTTTATTCCTTTATACTAGCTAGAAACTTGAGCAAAATACCTTGTAAATGTGTGTAAATATCATAAATTGCCAAAACACATGCATCATGTAAATATGCATAATTAGCATGTTTTTGTGCCAAAATAAAGGAATAATGAAACACAAGAAAAAGAGGGAAATATTTTAATTATTAAGTGACCTAATCCCAAGGGAGGGCTCAACATGGGCCTGATCGCAAAAGAACCCAAGTAGAGAGAGATAAGGTCATTCATACATGTACATACCCCTATATATTCAAATAAAATTTACTTTCCTCAAAATAAAAATTAAAGAGTGTTTCTCATATTTTATACAAATAAAACTAAAATAAAAATGAAAATAAATAAAACCTCTCTCATCAGTGTATATAGACCTCGTATAAAAAATAACATACCTATTTATTTCCCCCTTGTAAATAATTAATAAAAATCCCATAAAATTATCTCTATATTCCAGATTTCATGGTGTAAATAAATAAAATAAAAAGCAGGAAAATAAAAATAAAATAAAAAGAAAAATAATAAAAATCAGTTTCCACCTTGTGTATATATCATGTACATATGTATATAAACTTATTTATTTAACCCATGTAAATACATCATAAAAATAAAATAAAAATACCTCATTATTCCAAATTTTATGTTGTAAATAAATAAAATATAAAATTGGAATAAAGTACAAAAATAAACAATTAAAAATAAAAATAAAAAATACATATATGTATATACTTATATATAATAAAAATATAATGTAAATACGTTATTTATTTTTTCAAAAAAATAAATAAAAATCAATAAAAATTAATTTGAAAATAAATAAACATTTTTCATGTTTTAACTTTTTCGAAATAAAATCATTATCTATTTTATTTTGAATTTCTAAAAGAATTTCCAATGGGGGCTTCTGATTGGTCCACGGGGGATGTTGACCCCCGGTCAACTCCCCCCCTAGACCATTCCACCCGGATCCGTGTTTGAGTACCCGTTTTCTCAGATTTTTCTAGACACGATCCGATCACCAATTAGCTAAACCCCGGGCCCCGATTACCATGCTGACATCCGAGACCCTCGCCCGGGAGTCTACCTAGGGATCCGTGCTTCGCCGTGCCGTGCCCGACTTATTCTTCTCAGACCCTCAATCGTATAAAGCTCCAGCTCCGGCCACAATTTCATTCTATCTTTGGCTCCGCCCCTTCGTCCAAGGACATCCACTTCCTTCCCTAGAGTGACATCTAGCCGAGGGCCGTGTCGCAGTGAGGAGAGAGAGCTTCCAGCCACTGATCCGACGAGTTCATCACCGTGTGCCGTCGCGAGGTGTGCCGAGCCTCAGAACTCGACGATTCCTTGAGGCCAAGACCCCCAGGAGCTCTGCCAGCTTCAGCCTAGTTGACATCCTCCATCAGGTAGCTTCGATAACCTCTAGCTTCGCCTAATTTCCCTTTACGCCCAAATCGCTCCTCCGCTGTCGCCGACCGATTCCCATCGATTCGTGTACCCATTCCCTCATCCGATCATCGATTCCCCTTCGTGAGACTCCTCCTCACCTTCTGCACCCACTCGTTCAACTTGGTTCGCCCCGGAACCAAGAGACGTGTCTCCTCCACCGTCGCCTCGTCGGAGACTCTGCTCCGACCCATTCCGATCATCCATTTCACCCCTAATCGGGTCGAGGCACTTTGCCCTCGACCCAGGAGTTTATCTGTGCCATTTTTTAGGTCAAAGCGACCCATCTGAGGGTCCGAATACTCAACCAGAGCATCTCCAGCTCTCCCTTGTCGCCGGGGCACTCCGGTGGTCCCCAACCTCATCGGAAGCATCCATCAGCTGCAGACCAGCCCAGGCTACCTCTTCCACATTTCAGCAGCATCATCGGAGCTCTCCACTACGTGGATTAGGCCGACGAACTTCGCCGGCAGCTTGTTCTTGGAGAGGCTCCAGATGCCGTCCGATCCAGACAGAGGCTCCAATTCTGATCGTGGCCGCCCGATCGCGAGAGACCTTCACCGCCCGATTCAGCTGAGCTTCGATCCGGACTGTCCATCCGCGGAGAGGCATCTCCATGATCCAGCACCGTCAGATCCTCCACGAGGCGCGTCCTCGAACGTCGATCTTTAATAAGGGGTAATTTCACTTAGGCCCCTCGTTTTATTTCATTTATAGTTTAGCCCTGTAAATATTTAGTATAGTTGTTTTATTTTGGGATATTTGCACTGTGGACCTCTATGTTTTCTTTATTTGCATTTTAGTCCCCATGTATGTGAGCCACGTGCATCGATACGTGAGGATTTGGACATTTTGCAGTTTTAGTCCTGTGGTTTCTTGGTGTTATTGATTGATCTTTTACAAATATGAATTACAGTTATACCCCTCCGTGCCTGATTCACTTGCTGTGCGTGTGATTTTGTGGACTTTTTGCGCAAGGGCCCCTGGTCTTTTCGATTGTGTTACTGTTTGGTCCTTGAATTATGTTTTCTTGCATTTAGGTCCCTGTGTACTATGTGCCTTGTTTTGATTGAATAAAATATCCAATTAAATCCAAATTAGGTGAAATTTGGACATGTGGCTCCTACCACTGTGTAAAAATTTCCCTAAAATCTTGGGACATTTTTGAGCTTTTATATATTTGTAAAAATTCAAAAACAGTGATTTTTGCTACTGTTTGACTTAGAAAATCAAACAAAAATATAAAAATTTGTTTCAAAATTCTAAAAGAATTAGGGTTAGTTAGTTTTAGTGTCTTTTAACTTTTATTAAATTTTTATGCTTTTTGGATTTATAAAAACTTAAAACAAAACCCTAAAAAACTCATAAAAATCCTAAAAAATTCTATAAAAATCAAAAAAATACAAACTCTTTTTCTGTAGTTTAGTTTTTATATATACTTTTCATAAAAAGTGCTTCCAGACTTTTATAGATCAATTTTGTATTTTAAATTGATATTTCAAGTCTGGCCGCACAGTAGCCTTTATTTTTCCTCTTTCTTGATTTTTATAAAATCAAATAAAAATTATAAAATTTCCAAAAAATTACCAAAAACACTTAAAAACATTAAAAACACAAAAATAATTTTATTCGAATTTTTTGATTATTTTTGTGTGCTTGAATAATTGGTTGAACTTGTTTGTTTTCTTATTTTCTTAAAAATCAAAAACACAAAAACATTAAAAAATTATAAAAATCCATCAAAAATATTTTCCCCTTTTTTTCTCGATTTTTGACTACCTCGTAGGCCGCAAGGCCATCACATGCTCCCTGAGTTCGACCTTGGATGCTATACCAGTTTAATAAAATAGCGAGGACCGCTCTCGAGCTTGATTGATCTTTATTTGTTGGTTCCTTATTTTTTCTTGATCGACCGATTCCACTCTATCCGGGTCGTAACGACCCGAGTGTGATTATTTTTACCTAGCATGGATCTTGAGTGTTTGGTTTTTTCGGTCATCAGAATGGCGCCTGTCGGGGAGCACGGCTTAGTACTCGACTTCGATTTTTCCGTGGCTTTCTTTTCGTGGCTTTTTGTAGATATTTTTGTAGATATATTTTCTCTATTTTATTTACACATTTTTCAAGACTGACTCTTTGATTTCTCTTTCTTGCGAGGGCCTGAGGACCAGGTGGCTTCTTCGGAAGCCGAAGCAACTGTAGGAGTCGGAGGCGGCTTCCTTCTTTACGAAGCTGCAGGAAAGCGCGAGGAGTAGAGCCGAAGTTCGGGAGCCGTGGAATAGCCGCGAAATAACCGTAGATTAGCTTAGCTTAGTTTAGATTTATTTTTCAGCAGAATTATTAAGTTGTAATAATACATGGACAGAGACTTGAACACTTGACATTTCGGGGTCTGTTTCGCCGAGCACCTGTGTGCTCGGGGGACTTCACCGAGTTTTTCGCAGCTTTTCGTGATTTTGACCATTTATTTACTGCTTATTTGATTTACGTAGTTTTCAGCCCTAGCTTAGGAATTTCATTGATTGTGACGTAATCAATTAAGATCCAAACACCTAATTATCTGCCTGTGCCCATAGATCGATATTTGGACCTAATTAATTAATTTACAAGAAAAAGTTGGATTATTAGAACTCTGGTCCACGTGCCTTGAGGAGTCACATACAGTGCGTGCAGGATCTGTTGTGGCAGACACCGAGTGGCTCCCAAGATAGGACTCCTGACCTAGGCTCGAGTACCCGACTATTGTGCTTTCGCGTAGAAATTGCTCTGGTAGGACCGGTTTTCCGCGTGCATCATATAGGTAGTTTATATTCAGTCTTTTATTTATGCACGGATCACCCTGCATGTAGACTGTTGGAGTCAGGTATGCATCTCTTACTCTGCATGCATCGTTGATTCCCGTGCATCGGCTTTTTCGTCTTCTCCCCCCCGGTTTTTGGACTTAAAATAATCAGGAGAACCGAAAAACTCGTTAGGCGTTGTTTTTATTTGAAAAATACCTAAAAAAGAAAAACTATAAAATTGGGACTGCTAAACTAACTTGACCCTAAAAGACACTTCACCTAAAAATCTGTCTTGGGGAGAGCAACCCCCTCATTGTCTGGTTTGGTTGTGCGAGAGAGTGACCCGCACACTAGGCCAGACCCACATCCGAGCCTTGATCAGACTACCAGCCTTTTATACGTGATAGTTTGGTTGGCGGATTGGATTCCTACCAGGTCACGTAACCGCTCTGATATCCTGACATGATCACCTAAATAAAATCGACAAGATAATTGATTAAGCTCTTACGGTCTTCTGCTCAGCGTGGAGTAGGTGAATTCGGGTTTTGTATTGCTCATCTTGTTTGTTTCCAGATCTCATCCGCCAGACTCGCCAGATCGAGATGATGGGCAGGAGGTGCCTTAGGCAGCCTCTGGCTGCACCGCTTTTTAGCACTCCAGCCCACTCATCTAGGTTGGTTCGTGAGAGCCCAGACCCGCTCTCCGAACTCGAGTTCGATTCCGCCCTGTTCCCCCTTGACCACCCTTCTTCTTGTCCCTGAGATGCGAGTACCAGATGCGAATCGACAGACAGATGATATTTTGACACCTGAGTTTGGGTCTTTTACCTTTGCAGAGACCATGGCCAGCAGCGAGAAGCGCACCGATGGTCCGAGGCCAGAGATGACCACATATGTTCTGGACCATGGTGCGATCAACACCACCATGTTAGCCTCCCTCGAGACGATGCAGAGATAGATACGGGATCAGGGGGCTTTCACGGTGGACATGAGGAGAGAGATGGAGAGACTGAGAGACGCAGCAGACCAGCCACGAGCTGAGGGACACAGGGATCCCAATCAGCCAGTAGCTGCAGCAGCAGCAGCAGCAGAGCAGCCGAGGCCGATGCGGGAGTTGCACAACCCCGGATCGACTCAGACCACAGCTGGGTGGTACTACCAGCGATCGTGGGGGACTTCAAGTTCCCCCCGAACACACTTCAGCTTCTTCCCCGCTTCCACAGGCTCGCCACTGAGGGGCCCCATCTTCATCTCCAGGAGTTTCTGATAATCTGCAGCACCGTCCACGACCGACAGGTGGACGAGGACACCATCCGGATGATTGCCTTACCCTTTTCACTGGCAGATAGAGCAGCCACCTGGCTGAAGCATTTGGGGAAGTTTGTCTACACTTGGGAGCAGCTCCGCACTGAGTACTTGCACAAGTACTATCCACTCGGGCGGACCAACGCAGCGAGGGCCCCGATCAGCAACTTCTCCATGCTTCCCAACGAGCAATTCCATGAGGCATGGGAGAGGTTCAGAGAGCTTACTGATAGATGCCCGTACCACGACATCGCGAAGCCGAACCTAGTTCAGAGCTTCTTCTGCGGGTTTACACCAGAGCTGCAGGGCCTGGTGAACGCTTCTTGTGGAGGTTCCTACATCGTCAAGGATGAGGATCAGTTCTGGGCTATCTACGAGGAGATGGACGAGAACTACACTGTGATGTCCCAGACCCGACTCTATACTCTGGGACGCCCTCAGCCACAGTCCGTGCAGGTTCAGAGGATAGCACGGGTCGACACCGGTCCTTCCACTTCGTCAGCGGAAGCCGCACAGGCCGAGTCACAGCCCCCGACATGGGCATTATCAGCGAGAAGCTGGACCAGATGGAGCTGATAGAGAAGAAGCAGTGCCAGAGCATCAGAGCATGTTGAGTGACCTGAAGACACATGTCATGTGTCTTCAGGAGGCACATACGGCTTCTCAACCCCGTCTTCAGACACGAGGAGATCCGAGCAGCAGCAACAGCTCGTCCCAGCGCTCCATGCAGCCTAGACAGGTTCATCTTATACATATGGAGCTGTACCAGCAGCTGCAACTGTACTACCAGACACCATCATCTCCAGACACTTAGATGATGGTCTACCAGCCGGATCAGCCCCTGGCAGTACTCCCACCACCCTCCTACGAGCCGGAGCCATTGATGGATGTCAACGGGATTTGGTACGACCGTCCCCAGCCCGGTATCTGACGAGACTATCCCGGATTCCGTTGGTCAGCCGGAGCTGCCAGTTCCCAGCAGCAGCCTCCAGTTCAGGGTGGCCAGTACGTCCATCAACGAGAGCAGCACCAGCAGCCCCAACCCCCAGTACAACAGCAATCATCCCAGCCCCAACAGCAGTATGGTCCTCGTCCCTATCAGCAGGGACATTCTTGGAGGCGTGATCAGTCTCCGCAGCTGCAACATCATCCACAGTAGTACCCCTCTCACCCGCACCGGCCACAGTAGCAACCTCACTACCAGCGAGGCCACCCGTCAGGTTCTCATGGCCCAGCCTATGAGAACCCTTCCTTGGATGACCTAGCCCACTTCATGACAGAGCATCAGGCTACATTCAGACGGGAGATGGACGAGTTCCGCCAGGAGATGCGGGAGATAGTGAGAGGGAGGGCCGCCATCCCTGCCCAGATTGAGCCGAATCCGAACAACCTGAAGAGGAAGTCTGAGCAGGTAGAGTTCACAGAGATTACCACTCCTAGTGATTCTTTTGGTGATTTGTCTGCATACATGTTTGATGCTGATTTTGTCACACTTAAGAGCGGTAGGATGCCAGCAGGCGGCGCCTCGTTTGAGCGACGACACCACGCCACTTCCAGGGCGCCAGGCGAGGAGCGCGGTACCGAGGCAGTGAGAGATGATGACGGTGGTACTAATGACACCATGGACGTTGATCCAGCCGACGGTAGTGAGGCCGTCGACTCACCAGTTGGAGGAGGTGGTACTGACGCCACCGCAGTTGCTGAGCCAGAGCGCGGTACTGATGCCGCAAGACGACATGCTGATGAATCTCCATTTCATCACCTTTATTCTATCATTTTGGCCTCAAAAACCCCAGCAAATTCATGTAAATAGCATCAATTTGTTCATAATAGCATTCATTATTTTTGGCATTCATTGTACATAAAATAAGGTTTTTATTGCCAAAATATAGAATAAAGAGAAGAAAAGAAAAAAGAATAAAATATTACAAATATTTTATGACCCGAACCCCGAGACCAAGGCCAGCATGGAATTGGTCGACAAGGAATAAAGTAGGGGGAGATAAGGGCCAAGAGTACAATAAACACCTCATTTATTTATTCATTCATTTATGCATTTTTGACACCTATTTTGTATATAATTATTTATTCATCATTAAAATCTTTTGTACATGAAAATTGTAGATAATAATGTGAATAAAATTACAAAATTGAGTTTGTACAAAAATGATACACAATGTACATTTTATACACAGAATAAAAAGCCAAAATCTCAACTTCACAGACCCATATCTTGCAAATAAAAACTCAAAATCCACCAAACTCACCTTTAATTGTATATAGCTTTCCAAGAACTATTTAATAAAATTGGTTTCATAATTTTTGGAGTTCATCTGTGAAAGTTAGGTTTTTGGCCTTCATTGTGCAATCTGCCTGATTAAAATATTTAATTTATTCATTGTTCATTATTTTTACAAAATTATATTTTTAGAATTTTGTAAATAATGTATACAATACATGTACATATTTAAATTAAAAGAAAACCAAAAAGAATTTGTAAAAATAAAATAAGTCAATAAGATACATAGACAAAATACCTATGCTATCTATATGTATATCAATAAAAAGGGATTTTATTCTTTTATTCTTTATTCATCTATATTTTTATAATAGTAAATATTACATATAATTTATTAAAAATACAAATAAAAAATAAAAACCAAGAAAATACATTAAATAAATAAAGTGTATATAAAATATTGGTAAAAGACCTATAAGAATACCTACATATTTCACATACCTATTTATTTAAAAATGTAAATAAACTTATAAAAATTGAATAAAAATATGTTTACACTCACAAAAATAATTTATAATTTTATAAAATTATAAAATAACAAAATAAAAATAAATAAAATAAAAATAAATACATGTAAATACACTTATAAACAAACCCATAATAAAATACATCAAAAAATTAAATAAAAATCATAGATAAATACTACACCATTTAATAAAAATTTTTTATTTTATATGCAAAATCTAATTAATTCATTTATTACGTTTAATAAATAGGTCAACAATTGGTTGACGTGGACCAATCAGAGGCCAGGGAATGTTGACCTCCAGTCAACTCCCCCTGCGCCTCTGACTCCCGTCAGAACTGTCCAATCCCCCTTTTTCCTCCATTTTTCCTGCTCGATACAGAGCTCCATCACCTTCCATCACTTCACGGAATTTTCTCCTAGAAACATCATGAACCACACCACTCATTTGGATTGCCTGTACATAGCTTGTACCGCCACGTATTAGCTGATCAATAAGGGCGCCCCCTCATGTTTATAAATAACTCCATCTCCCTCTTCCGTGCTTTTTTGGCCATTTTCCTAGCCCTAGAGCTCCAACCTTCGGCCAAGCGTGCATCCAGGTGACAGCTGGAGGTCCCCTGAAGGTGGTGGAAGCTCGCGGAGGAAGGAGATGCGCCCACGACGGAGCTCTGGCATCCGTCCTGCTCCCCTGGAGTTTCTCCAGGTATAAGAGCTGCGCATTTACATTTCTTAGGGTAGATTTTTATTCCTGCATTTCATTCCTGCATTTTATTTAGCATTTAGATCGTTAGTTTAACGTAGATTAGCCGATTCGTAGTTCGCCGGAGCTCAGCTCCGGCAAACGATTTCACTGTGATCTCGACGTTTTCCGACTGCTACAACCACCCCATTCCATTCTATTCCAGTTTCTTCATCTCCCAGCCACCTTTGACCAACTGGATCCTTCTTGGATTCGCGACCCGAAGCTTCAACTCCGCCGCTCGCCGGAGGCTTCGCCACCTCATCCATTTTTATGCTAACAGCTTCAAACCCCAGGTCGAGGGTGAAGCCCTCGAGCCATGTGATCTTCCTGTGCAGGTTTAGTGCGCTAAGAAGCACCATGAGTCGAAGTTACATGCTGCCGGAGGTACCTGGAGCACCTTGCCTTCTCCGACCTCGCGAGGGCGCTCCAGTGTGCCTCTGATTGATCCAAGAGCTCCAGCAGTTAGAGATACCTTCCAGGAAGCTTGGAGGACCCTTGGGAGCAACAAAGACCGGCTGGGGAGCGAGATCTTGTCGGAAGAAGCTCGCCCCGGCGAGCCTTCTTCCCTGTTCTTCCATCCTCGTCCCCTGCCGTTGGATGAAGGCAACCCCTCCAGATCGAAGCACAGCCATCCGATGGAGCCGTGCCCAGACCGTCGTATCATCTCGGATGATCTAATCTCTACCGCCCAATGTCGAAGCGTCATCGGCTCACGTGGAGGCGCCACGTGGATAAGTCACGAAGCTCAACCGTCAGATCCAGCGCCTTTGGGGGTAAATTTCACTTATAACCCCGCTTTTTGTTGTATTTAATTTTTAATATTGTAAAATAAATGTCACGTTGTAAATAAATGGTAATTTTTGCTGAAGGGACCCTGAAGTTTATAGAATTACAAATAGGTCCTTCCATGCCTCACATGCAGTCCCACGTGAGGCGCGTGATTTTTGCACTTTAGCCCCGGCACATTTTGTAAATTGTAAATTAGTTCCAAAAATGAAAATAAATGTTTATTTCTGTAGTGACTTTTGCACTGATGTCCCTGATAGTTATTTTATTTGCAAAAATGCCCCTGCCAAGCTGTGTAATTTTTGTGTCTTTTATGTAATTATTAAAAATACCTATGCTGCTCCTAAAAATTCAGAAAAATTAGGATAGATGCTTCATGTAGTGTTATTTCACGCCCATATTTTATTTTACATTTTTTGCATTTATTCTAATTATTAAAAATGAAAAAGGAGTCGTTTTTGCACTGTTTAATTTATAAAATACAAAAAAATTATAAAATGTTTTTGAAAAATTACAAAAAGATTATATATGGTATATTCATATAGATATTGAGTCCAGAAAATGAAAAACCCTAAAAATAGAAAAAGAAAATATGAAAAATTTCAAGAATCTCCAAAATCCTAAAAAAAGAAATATAAAAACCCTTGAAAAATATCAAAAATATGTGTTCTTATTTTATAATTACATCTATATTATTATTTATGTATTAAAATTAATTTAGGTTATTTTTGGACTTATTTTATAATTTTAAAACCCAAACTACTTTTGGCCTATATAATTTGTCCCATATTAGGGACATTTTTGGAATTAAAAATACATAAAAATTAGTAAAATTCAGAAAAATAACCAAAAAAATATATAAAAATATAAAAAGCCAAATATATATATATTATATCCAATAAAATTTTGACTATTCATATATATATATGTATGTATCCATATAATATCTCTTTCTCTCTTCTTTAATACATATATCTATATATATTATATAATTCAAAATATAAAAAGAAAATATAATTAACAAAATAATATATATAAAATCTAAAATCAAAATAAAAATCATAAAACTAAAAATAAAATAAAAAATATAAAATTAAAAACCCACAAAAACAATAAGAAATTGGACATGAACCAAGAAATTGAATAACTGCGCAACCAATTTCACACTCAACCATTCGCCTCCCAGTGTTCGACCTCTACTTGTGCTTACACCAATACACACTTGCATGTAGAGTTATAATAAATTTTAACTCCACATTTTTGGATATTCATTGCATACATTTATTGTGGGTTAATTGTTGAATGATTTGGGAATCCGTCTGAGTCAACTCAGCAACTGTCGATCCGCCTTGTGGAGAGACACGACCTCGGTGAATTTCCCTTTCATCAAATGGCGCCATTGTCGAGGAGGCAACGGATTTTGGATGGTTGTTTATTCATTTATTTAATTCTTTGTTCATGTCCACTATTCATTTATTTGTTTGATTATTAACTGATATTGTTGTGACTGTTCTGACCCCCTCTCTTTATTTGTCTTTGATGCGAGGGACCGCCAAGCGAAGGAGGAATTCCTAGGAATTCCTATGCACCCGAGTGAGGCAGAGTTGGCTCCTCTACACCAGCCAGCAGGAGAGAGCATCAAAGACAGATGGAGGAGAATTTTGGATGGCGGTCTCATTTTTGCATTTTATTTTATCATGTATATTTATATGAGAGAGTGACACTTGACATGTAATAATACAGGACTCTCAGACACTCCGACTCCCGAGGTCCATTGCCCGAGGGATTGTTCCCTTGGGGGCCTCGACGGTTTTGATGCTTTTTCTTTTTATTTTTTATTTTTATTATTTTGTGTGAATGAGCCCTAGCTTAGGAATTGCTTGATCGAGTAGATTAGGTCCAAACACCCTAATATATTTGCATGTACCTATAGTGCGTGTTGGATCTAGTCAAATTTAAACAATATGTTCGTTTATCTCTTAACCCGTGTGCCATGAGCGAGCCCCATTAAGTGCTACTCTTGAACTCGAGTGTGTCGAGAAGAGGAGGGGTAAGCCAAGACCGGACTCTTAGGTTAAGGATAAGTGACCAACTTGTGGTGCTTCACGATAATAGCAGTTACTATCCTAGGGCGATTTCTTCAGCTTGCATTTGCATATAGCATAGGTTTCAATTCTGTTATGCATCCCGCATGGAGAGAGTTGGGAAGCGCTGTAAGTCTTCTTACTTAGCATGCATCATCGATTTCCGACTTGCATGGCTTTTCCGATCTTTTCCCTATGTTTTTGCCAACCTAGGATGCTTAATGGAAATTGGAACCTCGATAGGCACGCGCATTGAAAATATCCCAAAAAAGTGATAACCTAAATAAAATTGGGACTGTTAACTCTATTGGACCTAAAAATAAGACATAATGGATTTCCTTGTCTTGGGGAGAGCAACCCCCTCATTGTATGCGTTTTAAATGCTCACGTACACGCTAAGGAGTAGAGCCCAAATCCCATCAAGCCCCCTAAGTGTTTGTACAACTTTGTGATGCTCACCTAATTCTAAAACCGAAAAGATAAATGACCGTCACCTGACGGTCTTCACTGTGTCAAGTAGGTGAATTGGGGGTTTGCCTTGTGTATTGATTGTGACTTGGAGTCTGTTGTATTTTTCATTCATTATTAGAAAAGATGGTCCCGTCCGTGTGAGTCATGCATTTTTGATCTTTGAGTCTCTCTACCTCTCTTACATATATATCTCCTCATCATCGAGTCGTAATATTGGCGCTTGAGCTCAATCATTTCTTTGCCAAGTCCTTCGTTTCCCTCTTAAGTCATCACCTTCTTCGTATCCACCGTGCCATCCCCATCTTCTAAGGTTCGAAGAGAGCATGCTTTTCGGACCACCATTTTGACGGTGTTCTCGCCTTGTGTGGAACACCCAATTTTATCTTTGTTCCAATCTTCTCGCCCGCCCTCCTCGTCCCCTCTGTATCATTCTTCTATCACCCGTGAAATTGGTGCGTACGCTCAATCAACTTCTCCACTCCATTACGTTACCCTTCATATCCACCTTCCTCGTGTTCCCTGTATCACCTCTTCCTTTAACCAGGAATGCTGTGCACATCGATGAGGCCCGCATCACGGATTTTGACACACATTGATTATTGGACTAAGTCGGGCATGATGTTGAGGATGCTGAGATTAATATACTACTCTTGGTGGATTTGACTTTGACACGTGCATAAGAGCTTATTGAGGATCTTTTTTATGATGCACAATCATTAGGTGTGATTATTTATTGGGATATTTGGATCAATCACACCGGATTGAGGATGCGACGTACTTTGATGATATGATGATGATTTCATGAGCCGTCATTGATTCATTCATTTTGCGGTTCTTACCCATCTCCATTTTGAGGATTGATTGACTATTATGATTTGAACTTCGAGACAAAGGTGTGTGGAACCCAAATGATCTATCATCTTCGTGAGTGAACCATCCTTGATCTCCTGACTCTTTGATCCACCCTGGCACTTAGAGGAGTCCTGATGATATGTTGTGCCATATCAGCTGATTGGATCGACTTCGAGGGATTGCATTATGATTGATATTCTATTCTATTGTCCCGCCACTGGATCTTATGCCCTCCGGATGATTGAATGATTGAATGCTTTTAAGGACCTGAGATTTTATGCCAGCATTCTCTTGACCTACATTGATCTAGCTTGCATTACTCCCCGAGGACTATCTGCGGGAGAATGTGACACTTTCTAGGACTACGGTTACATCCATTGTTTGGGTTGCCATGGTGATGGGAACCAGAACCAAGTCAGATGATATGCTCGATTGGCCTCCCCCTGAGATTGTGTGCGCGATCTGTCGGCACATGAGGCCAACTGTTTGATTGCTCTCCTTGACGGTCCTCGCAAGGACGAGCCTTGATACTACAATTATTCACTGCCTAGTTCATAGCTCTCCGAGGGTTATCTGCGAGAGGCTATGACACATTTTAGCTCTCTTGGTATCTTCTGCTGGTAGCCGATATGTCGTCTACCGAGGCCACATGTTCTGTGGATCCATCTGATGGGTCCGGCTCCTTTGAGCCCTACTCTCTCCTTGACGACCCTCGCAAGGACGAGATGTACTCTGCTTATTCACTATGTAGCTCACATCACTTCCCGAGGACTATCCGTGGAAGGATATGACACTTTCTTTACGATCGGCTTCACTCATTTCCAGTGTCTCTTGTATGTTGGAGCACGAGGCTGATTCGTCTGATTTTTGTACTCGTCTCCCTTTCAGATTATGTGCCTGATCTGCTGGGGCAGGAGACCGACTTGCTCAGACTCCTTTGAGTCCGCTCTCCTTGATGGTCCTCGCAAGGATGAGCTCTTTTCTGATTATTCCTTGACTAGCTCGTATCTCTCCGAGGGTTATCTGCGGGAGACTATGACATATTTCCGATCTGTTTGGTCTCTTCTGTTGGTAGCCGACTTGTCGACTACTGAGACCATTATGTGGGTCCGTCTGATGGACTCGGCTCCTTTGAGCCCTTCTCTCTCCTTGACGACCCTCGCAAGGTAGAGACACATTCTGACTATTCCTTGCCTAGATTACATTACTCCCCGAGGACTATCTGTGGGAGCATGCGACACTCTCTTTACGCTCCCCCTGCAGACTGTGTCTCCGATCCGCGGAGCACGGAACTGAGTCGTTTGATATATGATTTTGGTCCCATCCTGAGTTGCCTATCCGATGTGCGGATCATGAGACCTATCTGATTAGACTCCTTTGAGTCTGCTCACCTTGATGGTCCTCGCAAGGTTGAGCTCCTGATATCTGCTATTCCCATGCCTAGCTGGCAGCATGTTCCCTGAGGGTTATCTGCGGGACGCTGCCACATTCTTTAGATTGTCCAGTCTCTTCTGATGGTAGCCGATATGTCGACTACCGAGACTGATACTGATGATCCATCTGATGGATCACTGACGCCTTTGCGTCTGCTCGCCTTGACGACCCTCGCATGGTCGAGTCTTCTTCTTATTATTCGATGATTAGCATGAACTACCCCCCGAGGGTTATCTGCGGGAGGGTACATCATTTTCTAGGTACTCGGTTTCATTTCTGGTGTCTCCTATCTGTTGGAGCACGAAGCCGAGTCTTCTGAGTTGTGTACTTGGTCCCCTCTCTGATTGTGTATCCGATCTGCGGATCACGGGACCAAGTCTTCTGATTATGGTCTGATTTTGGGTTCCTTTGAGCCTGCTCACCTTGACGACCCTCGCAGGGTTGAGCCATGACTTACGGTATTCGGTGTGTCTCCTGTGATCTTCCGACCTCATGACCACCGAATGCCATGATGTCTCTTATTCCTTACCTTTCCATAATCTTACTGAGACTCTGATTGACCGGAGGAATCTGTACTGTTCCTTCTTCCTCCCGGTCTTATGGTATCGGCTCTGTTTCCTCATGCTGACCCTATGTGCCGATTGTCTGCTTCATGCTACCGCACCCGAGATCTTTACTTCTGATCTATTTTCCCCGATAGCTGACACCCACCTAACTGCATATCCGGGTATCTTTTCACCTTCTGAGTGTGTCACTATTCTCACAGGGAGATAATGACGCAAGTATTCACTTGTCAGATATCGTCCTGTACCCCACCAGTTCTTCACCACTTGTATATATGTGTGCTTTGTTCATTCTTTCTCCCACATGTTATGTGTGCCCTAGATCGATCGCCATATCTTTGTGTCTATACTTAGGATGTACCTTGTCCTAAGTATAGGGGGGTACACAGCGCGTTGTTCTTTCGTCATTCAGTTTCGTCAGGCTTGTTGTTGCCTATACTTAGGGACATCTCACCCTAAGTATCGGGGGAGTGATGCGTATATTCTCCATGATCTTTTCGTCTATCTGTATATATCTCTCTTTTCTTCTTTTCTTCTTTTCTTTTTCATATTTCTTTATCTAAATAAAAGGTGTCACCCCTTTGTATCAGTTTTCTGTACTTAGGACGAACTTTGCCCTAAGTATAGGGGGGTGCACCCCTGATTTGTTAATTCTTTCATCTGTTCATTCCCACCCTTGACCCTCCCTACTTTGTGTACAGTCTGCTATACTAAGGATTATTTGATCCGAAGTATAGGGGGGACAATCAACTTCTTTTTCCTTCATCTCTTATTCGTGTATTCTTTAGACTTTTCTATACTCAGTACGAGTTATGTCTTCTCTTTTTCTCTTTGATCTATGAGGACATAGCTCATGCTTAGTATAGGGGGGTCGTATATACTCTGTATATACTTTAGCCATAACTCGTACTTTCGTATATTTATTAATAAATATGACTGAAAATATGATATAATTCATTAAGTAATAATGTTTTTTATTCCTCAGATTCTTTTTGTATATACTGATTAATAAATCAGGTTAAAAATAGTTTTGCAAAATGATTTGAAGAATGGTGTGAACTGTTTGGAAAACTTTTTGTGAAATATTTTCAACCTTTGTAAAAATATTTTGATTGCAAAAATTCTTTTATTTGTGTGAAATAAAGGATTTGAAAACCTATTTGCAAAAGATTTTGAAAATGTTTGTAAAAATATTTTGAAAATGTATATAGTGTTTGCAAAAATCTTTGCAAGATGGCTTTAAAATGTTTGTAAATATTTGCAAAAATTATTTTGTACTATAGTTTTCAAAAAAAATTTTTTAATAAATTTGAGGAATAAAAGCATCATAAAATAAATAATAAAATAAAATACATAAATTCTTTATTAATTGTATATATACCTAAATAAAATTACTTTTTTAAAACCTGTAAAGTCTTGTAAAATAAAGCGGCATGCCCGTGTAAATAGTTGTACATATTTTATACTTTGAGTTTTGCAAATTCTGTGTAAAAAAAATTCCTCTCCTTGTTTTCAAATTCTTTGAAAAATTGCATTATTCTTTACATATTTGTCAATAGCATCTGCATAGCATTCATATTCTTTTATTGAGCTTGATGATTGAACTAGTCCAATAAAATCGAAGATTGGAGCTTGGTTGGACCTTACCGCACCTAACTGCACTGGAACCTTATGGGAACTAGGTTTAAGGGACTTCAGGTCTATTCAGACTTAATTCTTTGAGAAATCAGGGCTGGGTTCAAGTCACCTCAGTGGACTAACTAGAACTTTTTGAGACACACGCATGACTCTTGTCGACCGTGACCTAACTTGGACACTTGCACCTTTCACTTGGCTCAACTCAGTTGAAGTAGTGAGGGGGTTGGATTTGCCAGTCTGAGACGCACACGAGTGGAAACATTCGTCCTCGTCTAGGGAGGGAAGTGCACCCCAACCTGGTCCAGTTTCAATGAAGTCAAATGACAGGAGAATGTGGGTTGCAATAAAGCTTCAAAAGAGGGATAGTCTTCTGGCTCAAGAGGAAAAAGTCCTTACGTAAATGCTGCTGTAAATAGTGTGTTGAAAAAAAAACTCCAAAAAGTGGACAGGCTTGTAAATAAAAATAAAAGTGCCTGCCGGAGTATGTATATATGTTGTACAGAAAATAAGCAAGCTTGAGCATCAAAGTTATACCATGTGAGCCTGCAGCTGGATGACTCGACTACACTGGTCTTGCATCCCAGGATAGGTAGCTACACTGGCTACCGTCCATTCTTTTCTTCCCCTCCTCCTCTTGAGTTGTATGCTACTTGAACTTAGAAGGGAATACCCCGCTCCTCGATGGTAGAGGGCTGGATTGGGGAATCATGGGTTGTCATTCTAGAGAAGTCAGTTCCTTTGTCATTTCAGTTGGGGAAAGCCACTATCACTTACACTGTACAAGTTAGCTTCATAGTCATAAGGGTTTGCGTATGAAGTAGGCTAGTTCTGACCAGGCTATTGAGGTGAGTTGAACCGAGTTCTGTGACTATCGAAGGCTGTTGTGTTTTAAGTTTGGTTCCCAACCAGGTTCCACACACATTTTCACACCAAGGTCTAACCTGTGCTCCAAACTCTGATTTTGTAAGGACAAGAGATTACACTGAAAGCTATCTTATTCATTTTATCTTTTTCAATTTCCTTTTTCTTTTCTTTTCATTCTTTTCTTCTTATTGCATAAGTATTTGCTAGGGACTAGCAAAGGCAAGTATAGGGGGGTGATGAATCTCCATTTCATCACCTTTATTCTATCATTTTGGCCTCAAAAACCCCAGCAAATGCATGTAAATAGCATCAATTTGTTCATAATAGCATTCATTGTACATAAAATAAGGTTTTTAATGCCAAAATATAGAATAAAGAGAAGAAAAGAAAAAGGAATAAAATATTGCAAATATTTTATGACCCGAACCCCGAGACCAAGGCCAGCATGGAATTGGTCGACAAGGAATAAAGTAGGGGGAGATAAGGGCCAACAGTACAATAAACACCTCATTTATTTATTCATTCATTTATGCATTTTTGGCACTTATTTTGTATAGAATTATTTATTCATCAAATTAAAATCTTTTGTACATGAAAGTTGTAGATAATAATGTGAATAAAATTACAAAATTGAGTTTGTACAAAAAAGATACACAATGTACATTTTATATACAGAATAAAAAGCCAAAATCTCAACTTCACAGACCCATATCTTACAAATAAAAACTCAAAATCCACCAAACTCACCTTTAATTGTATATAACTTTCCAAGAACTATTTAATAAAATTGGTTTCATAATTTTTGGAATTCATTTGTGAAAGTTAGGTTTTTGGCCTTCATTGTGCAATCTACCTGATTAAAATATTCAAATTATTCATTGTTCATTATTTTTACAAAATTATATTTTTAGAATTATGTAAATAATGTATAAAATACATGTACATATTGAAATTAAAAGAAAACTAAAAAGAATTTGTAAAAATAAAATAAGTCAATAAGATACATAGACAAAATACCTATGCTATCTATATGTATATAAATAAAAAGGGATTTATTCGTTTATTCTTTATTCATATATATTTTTATAATAATGTAAATATTACATATAATTTATTAAAAATATAAATACAAAATAAAAACCAAGAAAATACATTAAATAAATAAAGTGTATATAAAATATTGGTAAAAGACCTATAAGAATACCTACATATTACATATACCTATTTATTTAAAAATGTAAATAAACTTATAAAAATTGAATAAAAATATGTTTACACTCCCAAAAATAATTTATAATTTTATAAAATAAATTATAAAATAATAAAATAAAAATAAACAAAATTAAAATAAATACATGTAAATACACTTATAAATACATTATTAAAATAAACCCATAATAAAATACATCAAAAAATTAAATAAAAATCATAAATAAATACTACATCATTTAATAAACATTTTTTATTTTATAAGAAAAATCTAATGAATTCATTTATTATGTTTAATAAATAGGTCAACAATTGGTTGACGTGGACCAATCAGAGTCCAGGGAATGTTGACCTCCGGTCAACTCCCCCTGCGCCTCTGACTCCCGTCAGAACTGTCCAATCCCCCCTTTTCCTCCATTTTTACCGCTCGATACAGAGCTCCATCACCTTCCATCACTTCACGGAATTTTCTCCCAGAAACATCATGAACCACGCCGCTTATTTAGATTGGCTGTACATAGCTTGTACCGCCACCTATTAGCTGATCAATAAGGGCGCCCCTCATGTTTATAAATAACTCCATCTCCCTCTTCCGTGCTTTTTGGCCATTTCCCTATCCCTAGAGCCATAACCTTCGGCCAAGCGTGCATCCAGGTGACAGCTGGAGGTCCCCTGAAGGTGGTGGAAGCTCGCGGAGGAAGGAGATCTCGTCGGAAGAATCTTGCCCTGGCGAGCCTTCTTCCCTGTTCTTCCATCCTTGTCCCCTGCCGTTGGATGAAGGCAGCCCCTCTAGATCAACGCATAGCCGTCCGATGGAGCCGTGCCCAGATCGTCGGATCATCTCGGATGACCTAATCTCTACCGCCCATCGTCGAAGCGTCATCGGCTCACGTGGAGGCGCCACGTGGATAAGTCACGAAGCTCAACCGTCAGATCCAGCGCCTTTGGGGGTAAATTTCACTTATACCCCCGCTTTTTGTTGTATTTAATTTTTAGTATTGTAAAATAAATGTCACGTTGTAAATAAATGGTAATTGTTGCTGAAGGGACCCTGAAGTTTATAGAATTACAAATAGGTCCTTCCGCGCCTCACATGCAGTCCCACGTGAGGCGCATGATTTTTGCACTTTAGCCCTAGCACATTTTGTAAATTTTAAATTAGTTCCAAAAATGAAAATAAATGTTTATTTCTGTAGTGACTTTTGCACTGATGTCCCTGATAGTTATTTTATTTGCAAAAATGCCCCTCCAGGCTGTGTAATTTTTGTGTCTTTTATGTAATTATTAAAAATACCTATGATGCTCCTAAAAACTCAGAAAAATTAGGATAGATGCTTCATGTAGTGTTCTTTTGTGATCATATTTTATTTTACATTTTTTTGCATTTATTCTAATTATTAAAAATGAAAAGGAGTCATTTTTGCACTGTTTAATTTATAAAATACAAAAAAATTATAAAATGTTTTTGAAAAAGTCCAAAAAGATTGTATATGGTATATTCATATATACATTGAGTCTAAAAAATGAAAAACCCTAATAATAGAAAAAGAAAATATAAAATTTCAAGAAGCTCCATAATCCTAAAAAATATAAAAACCCTTAAAAATATCAAAAATATGTGTTCTTATTTTATAATTATATCTATATTATTATTTATGTATTAAAAATAATTTGGGTTATTTTTGGACTTATTTTATAATTTTAAAACCCAAACTACTTTCGACCTATATAATTAGTCCCATATTAGGGACATTTTTGGAATTAAAAATACATAAAAATTAGTAAAATTCAGAAAAATAACCAAAAAAATATAAAAATATAAAAGGCCAAATATATATATATATTATCCAATAAAAGTTTGAGTATTCATATATATATATGTATATATCCATATAATATCTCTTTCTCTCTTCTTTAATACATACATATTATAATTCAAAATATAAAAAGAAAATATAATTAAAAAAAATAATATATATAAAATCTAAAATCAAAATAAAAAATCATAAAACCAAAAATAAAATAAAAACATATAAAATTAAAAATCCACAAAAACAATAAGGAATTGGACATGAACCAAGAAATTGAATAACTGCGCAACCAATTTCACACTCAACCATTCGCCTCCCAGTGTTCGACATCTACTTGTGCTTACACCTATACACACTTGCATGTAGAGTTATAATAAATTTTAACTCCACATTTTTGGATATTCATTGCATACATTTATTGTGGGGTAATTGTTGAATGATTTGGGAATCCGTCTGAGGTCAACTCAGCGACTGTCGATCCGCCTTGTGGAGAGACGAATTTCCCTTTCATCACATGCCGAGGGTGGTACTGAGGCCACCATTTCTACTTCTGCTAGTCCTGTTGTCTTTCCATCTGTACATGTATCTTAGGACGATTCTGGAAATAAAGGAAAGGGTATTTATTTTCGGATCCACATGTGTTGATTGATGATGTTTGTGTGGATTCTGATGTTCATGAGCATGCCAGACCCTCTCCTAGTCCTTCATCTGAGAAGGACCCTGTGATCCCCTTTGCACGAGCACTTCACATGGCAAAGGGGAAGAAAATCGAAAATCCACAAAAGAGTCATCAGATAGAGTTCAACCATCAGATGATAGATCGATTCCATATCCAGCTGACTCTAAGGAGGCCTTGGAGCACATCCCTCTACTCCAGAGATCACTCAAAGACAGGACCACAGTTAGGAGGAAGAGGAGGAACCATCATTCAGATATCCATGTGCTTACTCGTGCCACTTGTTTCGCGATATAGAACCGTCTGCCAGCCAAGAGGCCAGATGCAGGAGCCCCGTATGTCAGATGCCACATTCATGAGCAGAGGTTCGACCGCACTCTATTAGACAACAGTTCTTCGATCAACCTACTTCCGGCAGCCCTCCTAGACCGCTTCGAGTTGGGCACTCTCCGACAGAGTAGGACGATCCTTCAGTTTGCTGATCGATTTGTCAAGAGGCCGAAGGGATTGCTGAAGGACGTTGTCGTCACGATTCAGGGCCTGAAATTCTCCGTGGACTTCGTTGTGTTGGACATGGAGATCCCTGAATCTGTGACCTATACCCCCATCATTTTAGGACGCCCGTTCTTGGCCACAGCCAAGGCAGTGTCCGACCATGATAGTGGGAAGGTGTACTTTCACGTCGAGGGCGAGCGTATACAAATAGAGACGATCGAGGAGACTAGAGATAGAGATTCAGATTGCTCAGAGCCGACCACAGATTCATAGTAGATGACAGAGGCAGGACGAGACATCAACCAGGACTGTGACTTTGTGATTACAGATGGCGAGGCAGTTTGGGCAGATCCAGTCTCACAGGCCATCCTTTCACCTTCAAAGTTCGCTGATGCAGAGACGCCAGCAGAGGAGAGCTTGGAGAGCGCATTCTTAGTCCAGGATACCATTCAGGCTGAAGATTCAGTTCTTGACCGCAAGACAGATTTTTGTGATGATGATACAGATCCCTCGGAGTCAGATATTGATTGGGCAGAGTTTGATGATTTGATACCGTGCCTGACTTCCACTGAGCGTACAGCTAGGGAGGAGGTTGATGCCGAGCAGCCCTCTCCAGATTCAGATTGTGAGCTAGAGTCTTCATTCTCCCATGCAAATTTGGCAGCGTTCACTCAGAGCTTTCAGAGGCCAGATTTGCCAGCACCGACTTGTCCAGAACTGAAGCCGCTACCAGCATCGCTGAAGTATAGATTCCTTGCGGGTGAGCATGAGATGTACCCAGTCATTATCTCCGTTGATTTGACTGGAGAGCAAGAATCCCGTTTGATGGGGGTTCTTGAAAAGAACCACAAGGCGATAGGATGGAGTGTAGACGATCTCCAGGGGATCAGTCCGGCTCTGTGCTCCCACCATATCTATCTCGAGGATGAGGCAAAGCCGTCGCGTGAGTTCCAGCGGCGGCTGAACCCGAATCTTAGAGAGGTTTTCATGAAGGAGATCTCGAAATGGTGGAGCACCGATTTTATCTATCCCATCTTCGACTCCAAGTGGGTCAGTCCATTGCATGTGGTGCCCAAGAAGATGGGCATCACTACAGTTGTCATGGAGTCTGGAGAGGAGATCGCTACCCGGGTACCCACTTCTTAGCGGGTCTGTGTGGATTACAAACGATTGAACCAGGCCACCAAGAAGGATCATTTCCCCCTACCCTTTATTGATCAAATTATTGAGAGGCTGGCAGGGAAGAGCCATTACTGTTTCTTGGATGGGTACTATGGTTATAATCAGGTGGCCATCGCGCCCGAGGACTAGAACAAGACCACCTTCATCCGTCCCTTCGGGACATATGCTTTCAGACGCATGTCATTTGGATTGTGCAATGCTCCGACGACATTCCAGAGATGCATGCTGTCCATCTTTTCGGACATGGTGGGGGAATGCTTGGAGGTCTTCATTGATGATTTCTCGTTCTACAATGACGGATTCGATTCTTGTCTTGACTGCCTAGACCGAGTCCTTCAGCGATGCATTGAGGTTCACCTTGTGTTGTCTTGGGAGAAGAGTCAATTTATGGTGACTCAGGGGACGGTGCTTGGCCATATCATCTCCAACAGGGGCATGGAGGTTGATCCGACCAAGGTGGATGTCATTAGAAAACTCGATCAACCTTCCAACTTGCGGCAGTTAAAGTCTTTTCTGGGGCACATCGGTTTCTACCGACGCTTCATTCATGATTTCAGCAGGCTTGCCCGACCGTTGACTGATCTGCCGACGAAAGACACCGAGTTCCTTGTTGATGATAAGTGTCTATCGTCATTTGAGACTCTCAAGAGCTGTGTTATAGAGGCTCCCGTTCTCCAGCCACCTGATTGATCTCTCCCATTCGAGATCATGACGGACGCCTCTGATTTTGCTGTAGAGGCCGTGCTAGGACAGAGGAGGGATGGAGCCCCATTTTCTATTCACTACGCTAGCCGTACATTGGATGCCGCGCAACGGAACTATACCGTCACAGAGAAGGAGATGCTAGCCGTAGTGTTCGCCCTAGATAAGTTCATATCTTACATCATTGGATCTAGAGTGACTATTTACACTGATCATACCGCCATCAGGTACCTCATGGCAAAGAAAGATGCCAAATCTAGATTGACCAGATGGATTCTTCTACTAGGAGTTTGATATTGAGATTAAGGATAAGCCTGGAGTTAAGAATGTGGTGGCGGATCATCTCTCCCGATTGGAGTATCTTGAGGATTCTGAGCAGATTGACCTTATTTGTATGACCTTCCTAGATGAGGCGATCCTTGCTATCGCCTCGCTCCCGTGGTATGCCGATATAGCGAACTATCTTGTTGCCAAGAAAGTTCCACAAGATTGGCCCAGGCAGAAACTTGAGACCTTCCTAGCGAAGGCCAAGTTTTACCATTGGGAGGATCCCGTCCTTTACCATGAGGGAGGGGATAGTATCTTGCGTCGGTGCATTCCTCAGGAGGAGCATCACAGTGTCCTTACTTACTGCCACCAACTTGAGGTAGGAGGACATTACTTAGGGAGGAGAACGGCGCAGAAAGTGCTCCAATCCGGCCTATGGTGGCCTACTCTCTTCAAGGACTCTGATGAGTTCGTGAAGAGGTGAACCGATTGTCAGAGGATTGGAACTTGTGGATAGCGTGATATGATGCCGATGCAGCCCATACACTTCTGTGAAGTTTTTGACGCACGGGGCTTTGATTTCATGGGTCCATTCCCTAGGAGTCAGGGATTTGAGTACATTCTGTTGGACGTGGATTATGTGAGTCGTTGTGTTGAGGCCATCCCCACCTGAACCGCAGATGGTAGGACTGTATGCAGATTTTTGAGGAAGAATATCATTTCACGGTTCAGGGTACCTCGAGTTTTGATATCTGATGGGGGGTCTCATTTCATCAACGACAAGGTAAAGGCCCTTGCTAGTGAGTTCAGCATAGACCATCGAGTTGCCACTCTATACCACCCTCAGACGAATGGTCTTGCTGAAGTGTTGAACAGGGATATCAAGACTATATTGCAGAAAGTCGTCCGCCCTGATCGAAAGGATTGATCACAGCTTTTGGACTCGGTCTTGTGGGCATATCGGACGTCTTTCAAGACTCCTTTGGGTACATCTCCCTTTTTCCTCGTTTATAGCAAGCCCTGCCATTTACTTGTTGAGCTGAGACATAGGTCATTTTGGGCAGTCACTGATATACTTTTGGATCCAGAGAGTGTAGGAGATTAGAGGAGGGCAGAGTTAGCAGCCCTGGAGGAGCTTCGTGATACCGCCTTTTCAAACAGCCTACATTATAAGGAGAGAGTGAAGGAGTGGCATGATTCTCATATCAGCCACAAGCAGTTTGAGCCAGGACAGAGAGTATGGCTGTTTGATGCTAGGCTTAGACTATTTCCAGGGAAGCTACGGAGCAAATGGAAGGGACCATATTTGGTTAGAAAGGTGCATGACAATGGGAGTATTGATATATCTGAGTTGTCTTATGATGCTACCTTTCGAGTGAACGGCCAGCGGCTCAAGCCATATCTAGATCATGAACCGCGGGTCGTTGATGTTGCCCCTATTCACTTTGCGTGAGATGTGGTCTCTTGACTCACATCTATTGCATCTCACGCCTGATTTTCACTACTCTTCCGACCTGTATAGATCCAGTTGTCCATATCACTCTATTCTTTAGTCCCACATCCCTTTTCTCATCTTATGATTATGCTATACTTAGGGTGTAATTTACCCTAAGTATAGGGGGGATGTAGGATTTTCGAGTATTCTATTAATTCTTTCTACCCCTGTTTTGCTGCCTATACTTAGGGATATTTCACCCTAAGTATAGGGGGGGGGGGGGGGTAGACTCTGTACATTCTTCTACTTGGATTTCCCTTCATGTACAACTTACTATACTTAGGATTACTTGATCCCAGGTATAGGGGGAAACACCGAGTTCTCTTCATTCTATTCTTTGATTCGTCTATGTATATACCATTCCTTTTCACTTCCCTATACTAAGCACGAGTTATGTCTTATTCATCGCTCTTGATCACTCTGAGGACATCGTTCGAGCTAAGTATAGGGGGTGTGTATATATTTCATATATACTTTAGCCATAACTCATACTTTGTGTGAGTGTGTTAATAAATAAAAATGACTAAAAATCCATAAAAATTAAAAAAATTTCCCTTGTACATAAAATTCTTCTTGCACATACCTATTTATGTATAAAATTATGTTTGTACAAATGATTGTAAAATCGTTTTGTGTAAATAGCTTGTAAATATTTTGCATATCAAAATTATGTATATAGTACAAAATTTTTGTAAAATGTTTTGAAAACAAAAAGTTTGCAAAAACCCTTGTGTAAATTTTTGTAAATATTTTGCAAAACTTCGCATCCATGCATATATCCATGTTTTCAAACATTTTTCAAAAATTTTGCACATGTGTAAACATTTGTAAATTGCATATTTGTAAAATAGCATCTTTGTAAATACTTGCACTGTTTTTCAAATCATAGTTGACATTTAAACTGGCCTAGAATTAAATTGACAAATGGAGCTTGGTTAAGACCTTAATCCACCTAATGATAAGAGGAACCTTATAGGGCTTAGGATTGAGACTTTTCAGGTCCATTGGGACTTAATTCTTTGAGTCCACTAGGCTATGAGCATATGTCATCTTGATGAGCCTAAATAGAACACTTAACAACACACACATGACTCTTAGAGACAATGGCTTTACTTGCACCAGCACTTTACATATAGCTCTCTACAGATGAGGTGGTGAGGAGGCAGTTTCCTTTGGCTTGGGGTAGCATATGAGGGTAGTACTTCTAAGAGGAAAACCTCTTCTTCTTATAGTGAAGGAAGTACGTCTCAACTTGGTCTGGTGGTTATGAAGTCTAAAGACAAAAGCCGTGGGTTGCAATAAAGCTTCAAAAGAGGGATAGTCTACTGGCTCAAGAGGAAAAACTCCTTGTATATATGCTGCACCATGTAGATATGTTGTATAGACGCACATGAAAAAAAATGTGTGCAAAAAGAAAAGAACTCCAAAAAAGTGGTGGGTTGGATTGAAAATTTAATAATCCCACCGGAGTGTATATAGTCAAATAAAGCAAAAGCTTATGGTATACATGTTCCAATCTCATGAAGCTTGCAACGGGAGACTCAACTACACTGGTTAGAGCTCCCAAGGATACATGGCTACACTGGCCATGGTCCATTCTCCTCTTCCCCCTCTTCTTGAGCCGGTTGCACTTGAACTTAGAAGGGAATACCCCGCTTCTCGAGGAAATAGTTGCTCGACCGAGGCATTAGAGTTACCGGGTTGAGGGAGGTTGTTTCTTTATTACTTCTGAGGTGGGGAGCTACATATCACTTACACCATACAAGGAAAGATTCATGGTCATTAGAGTTTGTGTATGTAGACTTGTTCTGATCTGGTTCATTGAGGAGACTTGACCATAGATTGGTGGAACTTAGAGGCTGTTAAGTTTTAAGCTTAAGTTCAAATAAGGTTCCGACAAATTAATAATCCAAAGGTCTGATCGAGCTCCATATTTCAATTTAATAAAGGAAAGTTTAATAATCAACCTTGATTTCTCCTCTTTTTCTTTTTCTTTCTCTTTTGCACTTATTTTTTAAATAAGTGTTTGCTAAGGGACTAGTAAAAGTAAAGTATAGGGGGTGATGAATCCCAATTCATCACTCTTTATTCCTTTATTTTAGCTAGAAACTTGAGCAAAATACCTTGTAAATGTGAGTAAATATCATAAATTGCCAAAACACATGCATCATGTAAAGATGCATAATTAGCATGTTTTTGTACCAAAATAAAGGAATAATGAAACACAAGAAAAAGAGGGAAAATTTTTTAAATATTGAGTGAACTAATCCCAAGGGAGGGCTCAACATGGGCCTGACCGCAAAAGAACCCAAGTAGAGAGAGATAAGGTCATTCATACATGTAAATACCCCTATATATTCAAATAAAAATATTTTCCTCAAAATAAAAATTAAAAAGTGTTTCTCATATTTTGTACAAATAAAACTAAAATAAAAATAGAAAAACATAATAAAAATGAAAATAAATAAAACCTCTCTCATCAGTGTATATAGACCATGTATAAAAAATAACATACCTATTTATTTTCCCCTTGTAAATAATTAATAAAAATCCCATAAAATTATCTCTATATTCTAGATTTCATGATGTAAATAAATAAAATAAAAACCAGGAAAATAAAAATAAAATAAAAAGAAAAATAATAAAAATCAGTTTCCACCTTGTTTATATACCATGTACATATGTAAACTTATTTATTTAACCCATCTAAATACATCATAAAAATAAAATAAAAATACCTCATTATTCCAAATTTTATGTTGTAAACAAATAAAATATAAAATTAGAATAAAGGTACAAAAATAAACAATTAAAAATAAAAATAAAAAATAGATATATGTATATACCTATATATAATAATAATATAATGTAAATACGTTATTTATTTTTTTAAAAAATAAATAAAAATCACTAAAAATTAATTTGAAAAAAAATAAACATTTTTCATGTTTTAACATTTTCGAAATAAAATCATTATCTATTTTATTTTGAATTTCTAAAAGAATTTCCAATGGGGGCTTTTGATTGGTCCACGGGGGATGTTTTGACCCCCGATCAACTCCCCCCCGGACCATTCAACCCGGATCCGTGTTCGAGTACCCGTTTTCTCAGATTTTTCTAGACACGATCCTATCACCAATTAGCTAAACCCCGGGCCCCGATTACCATGCTGACATCCGAGACCCTCGCCCGGGGATCTACTTAGGGATCCGTGCTTCGCCGTGCTGTGCCTGAATCATTCTTCTCGGACCCTCAGTCGTATAAAGCTCCAGCTCTGGCCGCAATTTCATTCTATCTTTGGCTCCGCCCCTTCGTCTAAGGACCTCCACTGCCTTCCCTAGAGTGACAGCTAGCCGAGGGCCGTGATGCAGTGAGGAGAGAGAGCTTCCAGCCACTGATCCGGCGAGTTCATCGTCGTGTGCCGCAGTGAGGTGCGCCGAGCCTCAGAACCTGATGATTCCTTGAGGCCATGACCCCCAGGAGCTCCGCCAGCTTCAGCCTAGTAGACATTCTCCATCAGGTAGCTTCGATAACCTCTAGCTTCACCTAATTTCCCTTTACGCCCAAATCGCTCCTCCGCCGTCGCCGACCGATTCCCATCGATTCGCACACCCATTCCCTCATCCGATCATAGATTCCCCTTCGTGAGACTCCTCCTCACCTTCTGCTCCCACTTGTTCAACTTGGTTCTCCCGGAACCAAGAGACGTGTCTCCTCTGCCGTCGCCTCGCCGGAGACTCCACTCCGACCCATTCTGATCATCCATTTCACCCCTAACCGGGTCGAGGCACTTTGCCCTCGACCCAGGAGTTCGTCTGTGCCCTTTTTTAGGTCAAAGCGACCCATCTGAGGGTCCGAATACTCAGCCAGAGCAGCTCCAGCTCTCCCTCATCGCCAAGGCACTCCGGTGGTCCCCGGCCTCATCGGAAACATCCATCAGCTGCGAATCAGCCCAGGCTACCTCTTCCATATTTTAGTAGAATCATTGGAGCTCTCCACTGCACGGATTAGGCCGACGAACTTCGTCGACGACTTGTTCTTGGAGAGGCTCCAGATACCGTCCGATCTAGACAGAGGCTCCAGTTCTGATCGTGGCCGCCCGATCGCGAGAGACCTTCACCGCCCGATTCAGCTGAGCTTCGATCCTGACTGTCCATCCACGAAGAGGCGTCTCCACAATCCAGCACCGTCAGATTCTCCACGTGGGGCGTCCTCGACCATCGATTTTTAATAAGGGGTAATTTCACTTAGGCCCCTCGTTTTATTTCATTTATAGTTTAACCTTGTAAATATTTAGTATAGTTGTTTTATTTTGGGATATTTGCACTGTGGACCTCTATGTTGAGCCACGCGCATCGATACGTGAGGATTTAGACATTTTGCAGTTTTAGTCCCGTGGTTTCTTGGTGTTATTGATTAATCTTTTACAAATAGGAATTACAGTTATACCCCTCCATGCTTGATTCACGTGCTGTGCGTATGATTTTGTGGATTTTTTGTGCAAGGGCCCCTGGGCTTTTCGATTGTATTACTGTTTGGTCCTTGAATTATGTTTTCTTGCATTTACGTTCCTTTGTACTGTGTGCCTTGTTTTGATTGAATAAAATATCAACTTAAATCCAAATTAGGTGAAATTTGGATACATGGCTCCTACTACTGTGTAAAAATTTCTCTAAAATGTTAGGACATTTTTGAGTTTTTTGATATTTTAAAAATTCAAAAACAGTTATTTTTGCTACTGTCTGACTTAGAAAATCAAAGAAAAATATAAAAATTTGTTTAAAAATTCTAAAAAAATTAGAGTTGGTTAGTTTTAGTGTCTTTTAATTTCTCTCCAATTTTTGTGCTTTTTGGATTTATAAAAACCTTAAAAATTGCAGAACCCTAAAAAACTCATAAAAATCCTAAACAATTCTATAAAAATAAAAAAAGACAAACTCTTTATCCGTAGTTTAGTTTTTAACTATACTCTCCATAAAAATTGCCTCCCGACTTTTATAGATCAATTTTGTGTTTTAAATTGATCTTTCAAGTCTGGCTGCATAGTAGGCTTTTTCTTTCCTCTTTCTTGAACCGATTTTGCTTGATTGATATTTATTTGGTGGTTCCTTATTTGTGTGCTTGAGTAATTCGTTGAACTTGCTTGTTTTCTTATTTTCTTAAAAAATCAAAAAGACAAAAACATTAAAAAATCATAAAAATCCACCAAAAATATTTCCCCCTTTTATTCTCGTTTTTTGACTACTTCGTAGGCCGCAAGGCCATCACATGCTCCCTGAGTTCGACCCTGGTCGCTATACTAGGTTAATAAAAATAGCGAGGACCGCTCTCGATTTTGCTTGATTGATCTTTATTTGGTGGTTCCTTATTTTTTCTTGATCGACCGATTCCACTCGATCCGGGTCGCAACGACCCGAGTGTGATTATTTTTACCTAGTTCGGATCTTGAGTGTTAGGTTATTTTCAGTCATCAGTAACTCAACTCTAACCTCAGTAATCACCCTCCCTTTCTCCCTAATCTAGTTTTGCATAGACTCGAGGGATGCAAGTAAGCCACTATTAATCGCTGCTTAGTCATTTAGGAAGTGGTCTGTGACTGTTGGGGTGCTTTCCTTGCTATAATTCTGCCTTTGAAAATAAAGGAATATCTGAATTAGGCTCTAGTAGGTCTATGTATAACTATTGTTGTAAAAGAATCTGCTGCTCAAAGATAGGTTCTCTCGAACTAATCCAAGTGATGGAATAATAGAATGATGGTCAAGAAGAGAAGGGGAATATGGAAGCCCAGGTTTAAAGAGAGGGTTTAAGCTCTCTTGAACCGACTAGATGAATGGGGAGGATCACTGAATATCGGTGCCGTAAGAGTCGGCCTATCCTTCCCATCATCGTGATCGTGGATAAAGAAAGAAGAGAAAGAGAAAGAAATAGACGAAAGATAAGATGATATCTAGACCACTCACAAAACAAACACAATACAACCCACGATTCACCAACTGAACACAATGTGGGGATTGTAAGAGTTTGGTATTTTATCTTTTCAATTTTATTTTAGTGAATCTACAAGGAGGTACTTACTATTAAACACACAGGGTTATGTCACCATATCACCCTACGCACAACTTCAAATCTCCCCAAATAGTGGTACCATCTACCCAGGCTGTCGGCTTATATCAAGCCCAAAGGGATATAAGAGGTAGAGCACCCGCCAAAACAATTTTCTAAGGTCGAAGGTAAGTGCTTACATCTGCGAACATACACCAAAAAAGTGATGTACATGTGCTTAAGACACAATTACATAGATTTGGTCTCTAACCTTATGGCAACGTTCTCACCCACTTTGTATGGAGGTAAGTACTTGCAAACAATGAGGGTTTTCCTCTTCCAAAAATAATGAATGATAGTCCTTACATTTATTTTAGCGACAATTTATTCTAGCAGTACCGATTTTATTTGATTGTCACCTTTTTTGGATATTTTCGAATAAATCTCCTAGTAAAATTTCCATTTCCTTTTTTATCCTAAGTGAGAAAATAAGGAAGGAGATCGAAAAGGATGAGGCACGATAAAATCAATGATGCATGTGATGAATATGTGATTCATCACTCTAAAAGTTGAAAATAAAGCTTTGTTCTCGAGTAATTAGCTGCATATTTCTACTTATATTGCATAATTAACATTCATGCATGTGTAAATAATATTTTTATTTTAGCATTCATATTTGTATTAAATAAGGAGCCATATTCACTTGTAAATATTCACTTGTATATTAACTAAAATCACCTTTTTGTACATATTTTATACTAAGTCCAAATCCAATAAAATCAACTCTATAGTGTATATATTACTAACACTAATTATTGAAAAATATCAAAAAAACACTAACTTGTAAAATTGTTCAATAAAACCCAAGTCCAAGTTTGAGACCAAGACCCCTAAAATGCGCATATCTCCCTCATACAATGTCTGATTTAGGTCTACTCACTTTTAAAGTAATATATTCAAAGACCTTCAAAACAAGACCGATTTCATTAAAATTGGAGATCGTATGTGAAACTTGGGTTTTGGGCCCCTATTGTATATTGTACATATTGACCATAATACCCTCCATTTTATCTTTTTATTTTCTTAATTATTAGAAGTCCAAAAAAATAAATTAAGTTGTAAACATTTATTTAATATTTTTTCTAACTTTATTTTGATTTTCCTTGAATTAAAAATGACAAAAAATTGCAAAAGATAAAAATGCGGTATTTTATACCTATAAGCTACCACCCAAAAATACTTTTTATATAGATGACCTCTTTTGATTTTTGATCCTTTACAAAAGTTGTAGATATCATCGAGACGAGCAACTTTCATTTTGACCACTTTTTGATTTAACCCCTTTTGTTGTTTCTTTTTTATTTTCTTTACATTTATTTTTTTATTTGTCTAGGTGTGACACATGACTGCTCCTAGAGCCGCCATGTGTTAGCCCTTTTTCATATTTAATTAATTTAATAATTTCGTATTTTATTATATTATATTATTTATTTATTTATTTATATTTTTATATTATTTTATTTATTTTATTTTTTTTCCCTTCCTTATTTTTAGTTGCCTACTATTTATTTTATTTTGTTTTATTTTCCCCACTTTTACTTCTTCTCTACTCAAACTTGTTCCCCACTCCAAGTCACTTTCTCCACCACTCTATTTTCTCCACCTCTTTTCTAACTTCCTCCTCCTTTTTATTCTCTCCTCCTACCCCGATTAACATCATCCACCATTTCTTCAATTGAGAGGGAGAGACTAACATCCCCGGAGTGTTGTCGGTGACAGCTTCAGCACCCTCCGGTCGAGCAACGACGGACTTAAATGTGATATCTACGAGGGCTTCTCCTTGTGTCATTATGTACCTCTTGAGGTCACAACCGAGCTTCTCCGATCTTTTCACTGAACTGGATCAAGGCAATAACAAGAGTTCAACATAGCTGCTCCACTCTCCAGGTGACTACATAGGTAAATCTTCTATCCTTGTCTTTTCATTTTATTTTATCTAACATATTTTCTTTATTGTTTTTCATCATCAAACTCACCACCACCACCACCATCACAATATTACCACCTCTTCATTACACTTTTATTTATTGTATACAAAAAAATATTAGAAAAAATAAAAAAGAAACCGATTGCGCCTCCATCCGTGGAGGCTCCTCAGCCACCACACTCTCCTAGCAGCGGTTGACCTCCTACTCCTGCACCAGAAGCCGCCCAACAGCAGGCGGCCATCCGCCTGCACGACCAGATGCGACCGCGCCTGCTATGGTTGCCCCCACACTGCGCCACGCCTAGCACACGCACGTCGCTGCCCCTCGAGAACCTCCAGGCCCAGCCGCTCGGCCAGCACACACGCCCTTAGCCTCCAGGCAGTAGCGACGCCGTACGCCCGACTCTTGGCCGCGCGTCCTCTAGCCTCCATGCAGTGCGACCCGTGCGACTCCACCGCCAACCTCCCCCCAAGCACTTCGCCTTCTGCGCTCCGCCTCGCCGAGAGCCGCCCTCCAACTTCACCAGTGACCACCTCTCCAACGTGCGGTCTAGCCTAGCCGCATGCCGCCAAGATGCTCCATCGACCTCGTGCACTCCGTCGTAAGGCCGTGTGCCGCCGCCTCTAGCGCCCACATGCCCATCCTCCATTCCGTCAACATCGTGTCCTAACTCAGGTTACGAGTTGGGAACCACGTGAAGGTCCATCTATTTTATTTTTTATTTTTTTGTGAAAATTGCATATTTAGCCCGTAACATTTCCTTGTATGCAAAAGCATCCCGGTGCATATTTTAATTTGTTTCATTTATGTAATTGCAAAGACACCCCTGAATTTACATGATAATTTGGACATCTTTCTTGCATCATTTATTTTAATAAAAAATAGCATTGTTGAGCAACTGATTCTTTATCATTTGATTATTTATTTAAATTTTTGTGAGCATCGGATAATTTATTAAAATTGTTTGGGTGAAAAATTAGATATTTTAACCATTCCGTAGTCTATAATTAATTTTTAATTAAATATTGCTCCAAAATCAATGGAAAAAGTTGTAGATGATGCTTCTTAGTGGTCTTTAATTCCTACGCAAACTTCCATCATAAGTGGATTTTCTTTTGCATAAAATAATATGTTGAGTGATTTATGTAATTAATTTTTAATTAAATCCATAAATACTATTTTTGAAAATTTCAACTCTCCTAGATTGATAATTTAAATATCTATTTGAGATAAATGGATCTACGGATAATTTGATTTTGTGGATTTATTAAAAATAAAATACTCACAGTCACACTATTTTCAGTAAAAAATTCATAAAAAATCATATATTATCAGAAATTTTCAAAAAAATAGTGTAGCTTCATTTCATCGTTTTTAAGTTCCAGTAAAATTTTTCACAATTTTTGCATATCATTTGCATGAAAAATTGTATTAAAACCTAAAAAAATTGTATTTGAATCTTAATCCCCAAAATTCTAAAAAAAATACAATTTGCATTCGTGATTTGATTCGGTTTCTAGGAAAAATAAAATTTAGCTAAATTTGGATTAATTTCATATTAAAATAAATTTGTCTAGGTGGCTTGTTTCCTTAATAACCTGGTTCAATCGTATTTGTGCATTGATATTTTATAGAATAAAAAAATTACAAAAATATCCTGCTTGGAAAATTTTGAGCTAAGTCATCTAACTCGATCCTAAGTAGTTACTTTGCCTCCTTTAGTCGACCCTGGGGATTGCCCATGTCAAAATACATAAAACTGCACATTACTTAATTTGTTGATTCATCGATATGTGCAGATTATTTTTGATCGATCCTGATTGTCAAACTACAACAAAATGACACACATTTTTATCAAATTAAAAATGGCATCTTTGGGTTTATTAACATGCAAGAGATAGAAAATATGGACCTTATCGGCCGTACTCTACATGCAATATGATCTGCACATAAAATAAAGACAAAAATAAAAACTATCCTAAATGATGTGCGAGAACCATCCTAACAATATGTTCTATTATTGAGAAAGAATCAATTATTAATCTAAGTCTAAACTATGATGCTACTATATAGGAACAAGAAAGTTATTAGGGGGTTTGGACCTATTATTTTCCTGGCTCAATCAAGAAAATAAAATCTACTAGTAAATAGGCTCAAGCACAGGAAATTGTGAGATACATATAAAAAGAAAAGCGGTGAAAAACAAAACTCTGGCAAGGTCCTCTAAGCGCATTGACACTTGGTGAATCAGAACTCACACATACAAAAGTATGAAATGACCAAGAAATAGAAAAGGGTAAATTCCAAAAATTATTACAAATTTAATATAAAAATAAAATGAAAATAAAAGACTAAAAGAAAAAAAATATGTGCAATGTTCTAAAGCCTCCAAGCTCTGCAAAGTCTTCTACTCCTCCTATGCTCTCCTACTACTCGATGAAGAAACAAGCTAGCCTCCACTTCGCTCAGGTGCGCCAACACTCCTAAGAATGTCACCATTGCTCATCGGGCCCTCACAAGAAAAAGGAAACAAAAGAGTGTGTCAGATACCATTATGAAAAATAGACTAAAATAAAATAAAGAACAAAATAGTAGAAAATAAAAGACAAAGGAAAATAAATAAAAGAAAACATAGTATATGTAAAACCAAGAATAACAGTCAAATAAAGAGAATCTAGTTACCCTCACCGTACCTCCTCGGCAACGATGCCATTTTAATGTTTAGGTTTCATATGGGTTGTTCCGGGTTTTCTTTTGGGTCATAGTGACACATTTTCTCTCATTTTTAATTGATAGGTCAAACACAAGGAGACAATTGTCTAAAAAACAAGGATTATTAATTTCTAAAAATAAATCAAATAGGTTCTTTATCTTCCTTTCCTCTTTTTGATGTTTTTATGGATTTTTATGTCTTTATATTTTTTTTATAAATTTTAATTTTTATATTATTTATGTTTTCTAATTTTGAATTTTTTTATCATTTTTATGTTTTCAAATTTTTATATTTGAAAATTTTCAAAAAAACAAAACAAATAAAGAAAAATATAAAGGCAAGTAGACCAAATACTCTTTTTGTATTTTTTTCAATTATTTAAAAATATCCTAAAAATTAAAATAAAAATAATTTTGTGTTTTATTGGTAAACTTTACCATTTTTGTGATTTTTTAGAGATTTTTATGTTTTTCAACAGTCTTAAATTAATTTAAAATGGTAAATATTCACAATGGAAAATGGAGACATTATTTTTTGGATTTTTAATTTGAAAATAAAAGCAAAAAAAAATATACACAAATAGTGAGATTATTTTCCAAGCTTTCCAATGAGGTATTTTATGTATTTTTTAGTTTTTTAATGATTTTATATGATTTTATGCAATTTTATTTTTTATTTTATGTAATTTCTGAAAAATACACAGTAATTAAAATAGATAAAAATAATGTACAAAATTTTGGGATATTTTTCAAGATATTTTTATTTTTTTGATTTTTATACTACAAATAAGACAAATTTAGGCGGCTTTTGAATTATTAAAAATAAGAAATAAAATAAATTTTGTAAACAATGATATAAAACAACTCAGCAAGAATTTATCCTTATTTTATATAATTTTTATTTCATGAGTGGTATTTACTTCATGCAAATTAGACAAGAAAATTGAATCACGAAATATAGGATTGATATGTAATTATTTAATGTTTATAGACTGAACTATAACATGTAAATAAAATCAAGGTAATACTTTAATTAGCCCACAATTACTCATGATGAGTCATTTGTCCAGAACCACATGGGTACATCTACAACTACAAGAAAACTCCTCAACCTTTATTTACAAATGAATCCTCAGGGTAAATGTTGCAAAATCAACAAAAACACATGTGTATACGCACATAGATACAACTTAGAAGGAATAAAATGAAATAAAAAACAAATAGGAGGGTATATTTGTAAAAGTTCAAACTATTGAAGAATGGCTCATGTCCTCACAAGGATTTATTTACAAATGAAAGAAATGATAGAGGTAGGAGTGCAAATTACCAAGATGTTCTCGTGAGGGGCATGCGAGGTTCCTAAGTGATATACAACTTATATATCTCCTCCTTGATCAGATCAGACGACTGAAAATTGGGTGTCAACGAACGGCTAGGATCTAATCTGGTCGCTCCTCTCTTAATCGGACGTCTTTGGATGTATCTAAAAGAAAATAGATTAATGTCCCTTGGAGCGAGCTTTGATTTCCTCAATCTGCTCCGATTAGGCTCTAATCTCCGCTGTAAAGATCTTGATCAGTTCCTAGGAGGATCTTGCACTGATCTATGGTGGAGAAGAATCAGATTACGAGGTGTAATCGTGTCCAAGAATCAGGGAGGGGGTATGGACCGACTTGGTCAACAAAACTGGATTGACCAATGGGAATTCAGAGAATTAAATAAATTAAAATAAATTAAAATAAATTAAAATAATATAATGATTTTAAATTTATAAACTATTAAAATAAACATTGTTAATAATTTAATAAAGTTTTATTATGATTTTATTTAATTAAATAATTTAGTTTAAATAGGTTAAAATAAATATTAAACTTTATTCATAGGTACTTATACCTATTTATACAACATCTGGATTTTTAATAATTCAATTTTTACAAATAAATTAATAAATTATAATTTATTTATTTACATCATTTTCAAGGATTTTATTCATGTTTTTTAATTTTTATGAAATAATTTATTAGGTTAAATAAATAGGAGTATTTACGATATATATAGTGGTACATTATTTAATATTTATGCTATTTTATTTTTATTTGAATTTTATAAATAAAATAAATATATAAAAAAGATTTAAAAATACAATATATGGATGAAGGTACAAGACCATTAATAAAAAATATATACAATATATTCTTATATACAAGTATATGAATAGGATCCCAAAACCTAATTTTAGCAAATTAACTTTGATTTATGCGAAACTATTTTTATTTGATAGATAATTTTACGAAACAAACTCTAAAAGATACTACACTGAATTCAGAGTTCATATGGCCGAGTTATGAGGTTTGGAAGTTAGGCTTTATGACTTTTAGATTTTGAGATTTATTGGTGTTTTTCATATTTATTTTTAAGTTATTTTTTGTATTTTTGTCCTGATTTTTTATCAACACTTTAGAAAAAAATCGAGTTATTTGGAATTAGTAATAATTAAACAAAAATGAAGAAGTTTTATATACATATTATACATATATACAGAGGGGTCCAAACACCAAAAATCACGTGATCTACTCCACAATTGTTTTGGTATTTTTAATAAATAGTATTAGTCACAAAATGAAGTTTAAAAGTGAGTTTGGTTAATTTGGAGTTTTCTATAAATACTTATGAACATGGAAAGTTGGCTTTTACAGCTTTTTAGGTTCATTGTATTTCTTTATTTATTAGTTAAATAATTTTTTGTTATTTTTTTTTATAAATTAATACATATTATTACAAACAACTTTTAAGAAATTAATATTTTTATTTAAGGTTGTTTTATCGATGAATAAAATAGGTGAACATATGTACAAGGTAAATAATAAAGAATATATACAAGTGAGAATTGGTTTTATGAGATTTTTTATAAGCTATGGACCCTATCTCCCATACTTTATTCCTTGTCGAGCTTTCCAATGCTTGGTCTAGTCTTGGGGCTCAGGCCAGTCTGTATTTATTTCATATACACATCCTTTTCTTTCTTTTCTAATTCTTTTATTCTTTATTCTTTTTTTTGTTGTAAATAATAGATAAATATAAATTATTACCAAAAAATGAATGAATGATAAATAATATGTATTATTGTTATTTACAAATATTTTGTCAAGGATTTTAAGCTAAAATAAAAGAATAAAGATGTTGAATCCTGGATTCATCATAAATAAAAATGGATAGTATTGTATTTTATTTGCTCATCAAGGGGCTTTATCATTTCTCTCATGTCACTTCTTCCAAACAGGAATTTCAATATCCCATATTTTATTAAATCTCACAGTGTTTTCAAAGTTATCTAAATATTAAGGACAAGATAGTTTTTTTCATGATCTTTATACCATGAAAATGTATAGAAACTATGATCTTTTATAAAAGTTGCGGTTTTGAAAAAATCATTGGGAACACCAACTGGAATAAAATGATTATATATTTGATCAATAAAAACAATGTCTTTTTTATATTTGAGAGGTTATTCCAGTAGTTTAAGTTCCTTTTTTTTGCATTTCCTTCGAGTCGTGTACATAGTCTGAGTCATAGTTCGAGTCTTGTGCAGTCGCATTCTGATTTCCAATTGCATAAAGATTATAAATGATGATGTTTCTGTTTTACATTGTGTGCCCCTAATAATCCCTTTCCCTCAGGCATTGTCAAAGTTAAAGAAGAAAAATCCAGAAAAAAATGACAAAGATGTCTTGGAAATGGAAAGGACGTGGTGTGAGAATGTTAAAGTTGATTTACTTTCCCTACAATTAGTGGATATGGTTCTTTCATTTAAGAAGTACCTAAAGGTGCAATGACAACCTATTATGACCACCAGGAAGAAGAACACAAAAATAGTGAAACATGTGTTGTCCATAGACACTATTGTGCAATCAGAAATGTGATTTCAAGGAAGAAGAGAGATCTAATTGACTACTTCGTTACTAGTCAGATATCCGCACTCTACTTGGTAATGGATCCATCTATTAATCTATTGGCTTACTCCCTTCTAGATCATCTAAGACTAGGTCCTCTTAAGAGATCACGCACACTCCTATAGTTTGCATATCGATCTATTTAGAGAATTAGGGATATTAGATGAGGGATGCTATACTTGACATTGAGGGGAAGCAATACAAGGTGGAATCCATGGTCCTAGATATTACTACAAGGAAAATGAGTTGTGGCTACATAACTTTACCTGCAGAGCTGGGTTTGTGGCAACATAATTGAATCTGACCATAGCACTTCGTGGTCAATAACCGTAGCTGAAATTTCATTGCGAGAGTTCTTTGACCATGAATATATCGTGGCCACTAAAATTAGCCACTAAAGTTGGCATGAATATCCTCACATCTTTGAAGGCTTTGGCTACGGAATTGATGCTACGGAAACTAGTCGCTACACAATTATTGTTTCCCAAGTTTCTGTGGCTACATTTTTGTGGCCACACCCTTTTTTCGTGTAGTGTATGGAGGGTCTCCGAAGGTGGCAAAATTCCTAGATCATCCTAGATTATCTTTTCTTAGGACGACTAGAGCTATATTTGACTATACTCTGGGAAAGATACGCTTTCATGCACTTGATGAAAGTGTAGAGTTAGAGATGTAACAATCGAAATGGTAGAGACCTTATTCGAAGAGTAGTATAGAGTATATATTGTTGAAGCCAAGTTCTACAAAGTTGACATAGTTGATCATTGGTAGCAACAGTCAGCGTGTGTTGATGAGTCCCTCTCACCAAGAGAGGATCATGTAGATGAGACAGTTCAACAAATTCTGCGGGATCAGACCTTACACAAGAGACCTTTCGGATGCATCTCCCTATCCCCAATAACTCAAAAGATGACTTAGGCTTATCAGACTTATTCCCTTCAGGTCAATCAGAGGATGAGGATGATGAATCGAATCAGTTGATGGCTACTGTCACAACAGATCTGACCACATCCACCACATAACCAGATTCAGAGGTAGTTTAGTTAGACATTCCAGATGATCATACCATTCTTGAACTCTAATGTATTCCAACTACATTAAAGTATGCCTTCCTTCTGGGACCACCTCAGAGGTTCCCGATCATTATCAATGCCAGCATGACTGGAGAACAAGAATCTCGCTTGCTAGAGATTCTTGAAAAAGAACCAGAAGGTGATAGGTTAGAGCGTGTCTGATCTCCACGGGATTAACCCCTCTTTGTGCTCACATCATATTTACCTTGAGGAATGGGACAAACCCTCCTGTGAGTTCATAAGCAAGCTAAATCCAAACTTACAAGATGTGGTTAAGAAAGAAATAGAGAAATGATGTGATGCGAGGTTTATATAACCCATCTCTAGTTCCAAGTAGGTGGCACCATTTCACGTTATCCCTAAGAAGGTAGGACTCCATACAATCTCCAACTCGGAAGGAGAGGAAATTACGACATGAGTACCCATGTCGTGGTGCATTTGTGTGGATTACATATGCCTGAATGACATGATGGAAAAGGATCATTTTCCCTTACCATTCATTGATCGGATCTTGAAAAGACTCACGGGGAAACAATTCTTTTACTTCTTGGATAGGTAGTTGGGTTAAAATCTAGTAGCCATCGCTCCTAAGGAATAGGATAAGACCACCTTTACATGTCCATTCGATATTAATGCATTAAGGCGCATGCCCTTCGGGTTATGCAATGTACCCGGGACCTTCTAATGGTGCATGATTATAGTATTTGCCGATATGGTGGGTGACTTCCTGTAAGTCTTTATGGATGACTTCTTAATCCACGGGGATTCATTTGACTCTAATTTATTTCATTTGGATCGAGTCCTCAAGAAGTGTAGTGAGGTGAATATGATGCTCTCTTGGGAGCATACCCATTTCATGGTCCAAGAGGGCATTGTGTTAGGGCATGCCATCTCCAAGAGAGGAAGGGAGGTTGACCCTGCTAAGGTGGATGTGATCAAGAAACTTCAGCCACTAACTGACGTTAAGAAAGTGCGATCATTCCTTAGGCATGGCAATTTTTTTATAGATGATTCATAAAGACTTTTCAAAGATTGTCCGACCGCTAACAGAGGTCTTAGGAAAAGACATTGAGTTCCTTGTAGATCATAGGTGTCTTGAGGTATCTGAGATCCTTAAGAGGAAGATAATGGATGCTCCTATCCTACGGGCCTCAGATTGGTCTCTTCCCTATCATGACAAACACTTCTGATTTTGCAATTGGGGCCGTGTTAGGATAAAGGAGAGAAGGGATATCTTATGTTGTCCACTACACAAGCATAGTTCTTGATCAAGTTCAAAGGAACTACACCATCATTGAGAAGGAAATACTTGTTGTTGTGTTTGACTTGGACAAATTTAGGTCACATCCTTTAGTATCCAAGGTTACCATGTTCACTTATCACACATCCACCAAGAACTTAATAGAAAAGAAGGACACGAAGGTGCATCTTCTTAGGCAGATTCTAATAATCCAAGAATTTGATTTGCAGATCAAGGACAAGCATGGAGTGAAGAATGTGGCGGTTGATCACCTTCCTACAACGTATCACAGAGCCCCCCCTGAGACCGACCTTATCAAGGACTCCTTCTCGGATGAGTCAATATGTTCCGTTGACTCTCTCCCATGGTATTCCAGTATGGTGAACTTTTTGGTGTCTAGGATAGTTCCCCATGATTGGACCAAGAGAAGAATTGATGGACTTAAGTAAGAATCCATGAAATACCATTGGTGGATCCATTCCTTTTCTTCGAAGCTCCAGATTGTGTCTGGCAGAGGTGTATTCCTCAGGTGGAATGCATGAGTCACCTCACATACTGCCACTCCTTGGAAGCAGGAGGACACTACTTTGGGAAGAGGACCATCTGTAAAGTGCTTCACTATGGCTTGTATTGGCCAACCCTATTCCGCGATGCCTATGAATTTCTTCGGCCATGTCTAGTCTATCAGAGAGTGGGAGGGACCATTGGTTCCAAAGATGAAATGCCAATGTGACCCATGATTATGGTTGATATTTTTGATGCATATGGCATAAAATTTTTGGGCCCATTCCCTGATAGCCACTGTTATGAGCACATTCTACTAGCGGTAAACTACCTATCTAAGTGGTGGAGGATATCCCTCTTGAGCTATGGACAACAAGACTGTCTGCAAATTCGTGAAATATCACATCATTTAATGATTCGAGGTCCCCAAAGTCATCATATCTGATAGGGATATCCATTTTGTTAATAGGAAGTGAAAACGTTAACAAAGGACTACGACATCGAGCACTATGTCACTAGCCCATACCACCCACAATCGAATGGCATGGCAGAGATGTCGAATAGAGAGGTAAGTGCATTTTGAAGGAGCTAGTTCGCTCTGATAGGAAGAATTGGTCCCAATCTTGGACAAAGATCTATGGGAATATTGGACTGCTTACAAGACCCTGCTCGGAACCTCCCCATTCAGATTGGTCGTGCCATTTGGCCATCGAGTCGATTCATAAGTCCGAATGAGCATTAAAGAAAGTTAAGTGGAATAAACATGAGGGACAATAGAGGAGACATATGGATTTAAATGAGCTTATAGAAATCATAAACAAGTCATACGATAACAACACGACCTATAAGGATAGAATCGGGCACGATCAACATATCAAGCATAGGAATTTTGTTCTAGGGCAGAAGGTATGGTTATTCAATGCTAAGTTGAGGATTTTCTAGGGCAACTTGAAATCCAAATGAATGGGACCATTCATTGTTAGAGAAGTACATGAGAATGACAACATAGGGATTTCATGTCTTATAAATGGTGCATGATCAGTCCTTGTGAATGGGCAGTTGCTTAAGCATTTCATAGGATCATATGAGCAGTTGTACCATGTAGAAGAGATCTCATTTATTCGTATTCTAGAACGTCATGATCCACTCATAGGGAACACTTGACACCTCACTACTCCCAACATCTCCATGCATCTTCATTTTCTTACCTCATTTTCTTTGTATATTCCCCATCCTCATTAGTTCTCATAATTACTCCTTCTTCTATACTTAGGTTGATCAGAGCCTAAGTATAGGGGGGACCGATGCCCACCCTGTACATCCATCCATCCATCCATCAATCCATGCATTCATGCATCCATCCTTTCATTCATTCATTCAATCTCCTCTTGACCTCGACCACCTTGTTTTTGCTCTTTTCTACACTTAGGCTTACTAGAGCCTAAGTATATGGAACATGTCAACTTCTATACTTCTATTCTTTTCTTACTCTTAGCATGCACTATTACTCTTCCGCGCTTTTTGTGCTCTAAGGATATAAAACACACTAAGTATAGGGGTGTGTGTATATATTACATATATAGTTTACCTATAGCTCGTACTTTCAGATATTTTATGTGTATAATATTTAATAAATATGAGATGGGTAACTGATGAATCTCTATTTTATCACCTTTACTCTTTCATTTTTTCCTTTAAACCCTAGCTAAATGCATGCATATATCATTATTTTGCATAAATTAACATTCATTTATTGCGTAAATGATGTATGTATTCAAAGCAAAAATAAAAGAATAAAGAAAAGAAAAGAAAAGATAAAATACCAAAGATATTTTATGACGCTAAACCTTGAGACCTAGGCATCATGATGAGTGGGTCGACAAGAAATAAAGTAGGAGGAAATAAGGGCCTAAACTCACAAAATAAAACCCTACATTCTATTCTTTATTATTTATTCATTAAATAAAAAAACTTTGTACATGAAAGTTGTAGATAAAAATACATAGAAAAATAAAAAATTTATTTCACATAAAGATAATGTAAATTGTACATTCTACACTTAGGATAAAATCTAAAATCCAAACTTCCCAGACCCATATCTTCTCCATATAAACCCAAAATGCAAAAATCACTTTAATTGTATATAATTTTTAATTAGCTATTTGATAAATGTGGTTTCATTTAATTTGGAGTTGAGATACAAAAATTAGATTTTGGACCCTTATTGTACAATACACCTAAATAAAATATTCATTTTATTTATTCTTTATATTTTTTCATAAATATATTTTTGTAATTTTGTAAATAATATTTGTAGTATGTGTACATAATTAAAATAAAATAACTAAAATAAAAAATGTACAAAATACATAGATGAATTACCTATACATATACCTATATAATAAATGCATCTATTTATTTAAGTATACAAATAACATCAGAAAAATAAAGTAAAAACATATTGTGTATATTTAAATAGTTTATAAATATATAAATTATCTATATATATATAAATAAAATCTAAAATTTAAAATAAAAAGAAAATATACAATATATAAGTAGATGTACCTATGGTTATACGTGTGCATAATAACTTATAAGAAATGACACCATAAAAACAAATAAAAATAGGAATGAAATACTACACAAAATAATAAAAATTTTTTATACCCAAAATTTAACTAATTCATCTATTAATTATTGTTGAATTTATAAATAATTTTCGATTATCTTTTTCCTGGTTGGTCTATGTGGACCAACCGGGAGCGTCCCTGTGTTGACCCCGATCAACACTCCGTCTCTCTTCCTCATTTGTTGAAATGTCAGAACCAGGATGTTCGTCAAATTTTTCGGTCGAACCCATGATGTTCGTCCATGGCATGATGCATATTTTCTAGATATTAAACATCCTTGAATCATACGGTGGCCATAGATCTAGTCGATGATCCTCCATTCAGCTGCAATCTTTAATTAAAGAGCCCCCATTCCTCTGTCTATAAATAACCTTCTCTAGCTAATCATCCAAGTTTGATCCCTTTTCAAGCCCTTAATCCCTTGATCCTAGGCTAAGAGCATTCCCAGGTGACAACTATGGATCCCCGAGGTTCGAGGCAGAACAAGGATGAAAGAAGGCAGTCCAAGGCATCGCTCCGACGAGGCCTCTGCTCCATGGTTTCCAGGTATGACCTGTGCCTATTTTATCTAAATTTAGGTAGATTTAGTCTTAGCTTTTCCATTCCTGCATTTTATTTCATCATCAGATCTTTATCTTAGCTAAAATTCCAATAACTTCAATCACCAGAGCTCATTGCTCCGGCCCTGTTTCACCGTGAACCGTCCATGTTATGACCCACCGAACATGACCATTTTCTTCCTCATCATGTGCTACACCCCTTCCACTTCTTAATACAACCTGATTCCTCACAGGTCAGTGAATTGGAGCTTTGTCTCCACTGTTTTCCGGAGCTCCCCCATCCAGTTCATTTTCCAGGTGTAGCAGCTTCAAAAGGGCTCGAGGCGAATCACCTCGAGACCCTTAACTTTCCTCTACAGATCAATGAGATAACAGACCCCCGAAGGGTCATTTCAAGACCTACACATACATCTCTGTACCCCGATCCTTCGAGAGCTCCATGCCTCTCTACAACGAGACCCGGATCCATCTAAATGTGCATGTAGCTGCAGATCTTTGTCAACAATGTGTAGAACCCTTCAACATAACGGGAGGAGCTCGGAGGTACGAGTTCTTCACGATCATTAGCCGTCATATGCACTAAAGTGACGATCGCTCAGGCGTTGGATGATGCACGTATAGGGGGTAAATTTCATTAAACCCCCTCGGGTTTTTGTATATTTTCATTCGATTTTGTAAATACAAAGTACAATGTAAATAAACATGTGAAATTTGCATGAGCCCATGTTCTTAATTATATTTGTCTAAGGGTCTGTGTTAGCTCACCTCAAGTGGGCAACCACGTGAGGTGGGTAATTTACAGGGGTTTACCCTTGATTTTTGAAATTTTAAATTAGTCAATAAAATATAAATATCCATTGTAAACTTTTAGGAAATTTTCATGTAAACCCTTTGCCTTGTATTTTTATTACAAATACGCCCTTTCTAGTTTGAATATTTTGGCATGTTTGGATAATTTTTATAAATATCGTTCATGCTCCAAAAGTTATGGAAAAATATGATTAGGTACTTGGATGCATACTCTTTCATCTATATAACTAGTTTTGCATTTTATGAACCTATCCTATTTATTAAAAAAGGACACATTTTATCCTTATTTACATTTAAAAATCCAAAAAAGTTATAAAATATTTTTGAAAATTCCAAAAATATATTTTGTTTATTATAGTAATTTGTATTCTAGACTAAAAATCCCTAAAAATAGAAAAGAAAATCATAAAAAATTTAAAAGCTTCAATGTCCTTATAAAATTTATAAAAAATTCAAAAATTGAAAAATATTCATTTCTATTTCTGAATTTTCTTTATATTATTTATTATCTATTAAAAATATTTTTTAATAATTTTACTATATTTAGTATTTTTAAATTCCAAAATTATTTGGTTTATATAACAATTCCATGATTTCATGTTTCTTGGACTTTAAAAATACAGAAAAATTAGAAATATACCTGAAAATGATTAAAAAGGGAGAAAATTATGAAAACGAAAAAAAAATATTTCGCAAATTTTGATTATTTCTTAGCTATATTTATCATTATAATCATTTATCTTATATTTTATACCTACAAATACCTTATAGTTTATGTTATTATTAACTGTTATATATACCTTATAAATATATTTACCTTAAAAAATAAAAGGATTTTACCTTAGGGCATTTTTCTATTTTTTGTATATATATTATACGCCTCATATCATATATACATTACCTTATATATATTCATATACTCTTATATATCTAATATTAAATAATATTAAAATTACGAAGAAATAAAAAAAATAAAAAAAATAAAAATAAAATCAAAAATATAAAAGTAAAAATCAAATAAAAATTTGTAAAATAAAAAACCCAAAAAATAAGTAGACATGTGTACATAACCCACTTTGGTTAGAAATAATAATTACTCTACATGTTTGCTCTCAGTGGTTCGACCTCTACATACTTACATATTATACATCTTTGTTTGTAGAGTAAAATAAATTGTACTTTAAATTTTTATTCATTGATTATTCATATTTTGTGGGTACTTGTTGATTACACGATCTTCTTGAGCGGTCATCTCATCGATTGCAACCTCGCCTTGTGAGGCTGTAAGACCCTCTAGCGAGCTAGCTTCCATCAAATGGCGTTGTTGCAAGGAAGCAGAGTCTTGTAGCCTAATTTATACGTAATCGTCATTTCTTTTGTTTTCTTGTACATATTTTCTACCTTTTTCTGACTTGTACAAATTTCTGTTCTTATTTCTTTGAACACATTATTTGATTATCCATGCTAATACATCTCTTTGTTGTGTTTTATGCGAGGGCCTGCCACACGAAGATGACTTTTTAGGAGGTCGATGCATCCAAGCTGGGTGGAGACTTTCCTTCTTGCCCTAGATAATAGGGGAGGCATCCAACATAGCAAGGATAATACTTAACATAGATTTTAGCTTAAGATTTTATTTTAATTTTGTTGAGAGAGTGATTTATCATTCATTAATTGTAATAATGTTGGACTTGGACACTGATCTACCTACGAGGTCTATTGCTCGGATTTCTGTTCACCCAGGGGCCTCGTTGTGGCTTTTTCGAGTTTCTCACCTTTATTTTATTTCTTGTATTTTGAGTTTTCTGCCTTTATTTTAAATTGTTTTATGTGACTAGAGCCCCTAGATCTAGGCTTTATTGCATCGATAACTAGGTCCAAACACCTAATAGAAACATGTACTGAAGGATATGGGAAATTCCTTAAGTTCATCAGGAAAGCGTGAGAATCGCATCGTATGTGATCGAGGGAAACTCGTTACACTAGTGGCTCCGATCAGCGGAACTTAAAAATTTCAAATGATGAAACCACATGATCCAAGAACACTTCTCGGATCGTTCCATCTAAACCACAAACAAGTATTAGGTTTACCTCTTGAAGCGTGGTTATAATCGAGTCTCTAAACGAAGAGATCTCTTGTCTCAAGTCTGATCCAATGAAGGAGACGCTTGCGAGCGCGTTAATGAGATGCATGATCCTCACAATCCATATTGATGATCCAAGCGACGAATCTCCTGATCTTGTCACACGAGATCCAACATCTTCTTCACGAGCGAGGCATACTGAAGGAGACGTCGATCCATGAGCAAATAATCCGATAGCATAACGATGATGTTGTGGCAATGGCGACTCTATCTAGGGCTCCATGGTGGACGACACAATGAGAGAGAGAGAGAGACTTGGTGTGTAGAGAATGAGATAGGGAGACTTTGTGTGTAGAGAATGAGAGAGGGAGACTTTGTGTGTAGAGAATGAGAGAGAGAGAGAAAGCACATGCTGTTTCTCTTGTTGTAATTTGAAGAGTAATGGTTGCCACTTCTTATCTAAAATTTTGGGATCCATGGATCTCAATCCATGGACAACACAAAATCAATGGATAATATTGATTTGTGTTTCCTTTAATAGCCATGATCTTATTGTAAAAACACAACAACAATTAATTTACTTTAATTTAAATATATTGAATAATCAATATAAATTACTTTCAAATTAAATCAATTATCTTTGGAGATAATTGAAAAGAGATAATCATCAATCAACTTTGTTGATGGATGACATTCTTTCAATGAGATTACATTATCTCATTTCCAATATTATCTCATAATGATAATTCAAAATTATTTTGTGAATATTGGAATCATGCCATTGGAAATTTGTTAATCACATTCACAACTCAAAATAAAATGTAAATTATATTTTTAATTAATTATATAATGTGAATCAAATTCACATCAATAATTAATCAACAAATATAAATAACAATAGGCTCTCTCTGATATATTATAAATCACATTTATGATATATATGATTAATATGGATAATGATATCCACATTATTCATATCCATGATAATTAAATAACATTTAGTCATCTTAGATCTCTATTCTCATGTGCCCAAATAATATGAATCACGTTCACATTATTCATATCTTTGATAATTGAATCATATTTAATTATCTCATATAACTCTCCTTATAATATGAATCAAATTCATATTATTCATGGTATTTAAATCACATTTAATCATCAATTTTCTCGATGCTCGGATACATATATCAATAATGAAATTATCCTTGAAATCTTTCAAGGATAATGCACTTTTCTTCGTGGATACTTGGAAATAAGTACGGGGCTATTGTATTGTTCTACGTATAGTGACTTGTATATTGAGATCAGATCTTAAATCCAGATCTTGCGAACCTCTCATAGATGCTTAATTAAATCAAGACCGTAAATCTAATCTTCTCATTGCATATGAATCACATTCAGATCAATGTCCAACATTTGGACCAAGACCAAATCACTTCTTTACTGAGAGGAGACACTAAAATCTAGACCCATTTCACCCCTCCCTAGGAATGGAAGCGTAATGGTTATACCATCGTTTATGATTACATCACCCTCAGGTATTCTTAATACATGTACATCTTGTATACTAGAAGACCAAGAGTAAACCCAAAGTTTTAGATCTCTTTTAGACTGTCTCCTTTAGGGTTTTATCATAAGTTTCTCGTTTGATCAATGGGACTTGGTATCGATCATATACTTTCCAAAAGCATATATCATACATAGGTGTTGATCATATACTTTCCAAAAGCATATATAAAACCTTACAAATTCTGTCAAACTTCCAAAGAGAGATGACCATGCACGGAATTTGATTCTTCCCAATATCTCATGAGTGAGCTCATGTCTTCCAGTTCAGTAAATGAACCTGTATGATCTCTTTGAGAGATCGTATTACTCATATGCCCTTATATGCACAACATCGTGCCAGTGTATAGACCTTGATTAGGTCATCGACCAATTGGTCTGCCAAATGTACGCACTCAGACATATAGTAACACATCTGTCTCTGGCCAAAGGATGCGTGCCTATGTCGTGCCAGCACATGACATAGGTCTTTGGTTATCTTGATCTCATTAAGTGATGAACCTCAGTTTCATCATCTTTATTTCTCATAATTAACCCCCTTGCTTAAGTTTTTGTCAATAAATCCCTGTTAGTGTCTAATAATTAACAGAGGCCTTAATAAATTAAAAATCACAAAAAAATGGCAAAACAAAAATCTGTGGTATTTTTAACCTTAAAAATACCCTCCAAAATATTTCGGGCCCTTGTTTGATCTCTTTTCGAGTTTTGGTCAACATGAAACTTGTAGATCTTGTCAAGATCTACAACTTTCATGTTTTGAGTTTTCTCAAATTCGGCCAATAAGGCCCTCAAAAATCAAAAATACCCTTGCAATAACCTGATTGGGCCACGTGGCCCAATCTGGGCGAGCCACGTGGCCCGGCCCCTTTGTCTGATCCGCCACCTTTCTAGACCGTTGGATCCGCCTTCTTGATCCAATGGCCCAGGCCGCTCCACGTCGCCCCTCATCCACGGCCGTTTGATCTTCACCCGCCTTAATCCCAGCCACTCGTCGCCGCTTCTCTTCCCTTGCGCCACGTGGCGCGTAGTGGGCTCTTCGATCGCGCCCGGGATCTCGCATCTCAGCCGCTCCTTGCCTTGATGCCCCTCAACCGTTCGATAGGCCTGAGCTCTCCATCGTGACCCTCCGTTAGCGCCGCGATCACATGACGCCACGTGGCGCTTCCATCTGCCCTCCGATCTCACCGCCTCAGATCTCATCTGAGCCTCTCATTCGCGCCCAAACGTAGGCCGTTGGATCTCCAGATCCAACGGCTAATCTCCGTCGTCAACCTCCCGTCAGCCCTTCTTCCCACGATTTCCACCTCGCGCCTCACTCGCCCCCTTTCCTTTTCTGGGCACACGTCAGCCTTCTCCTCCGGCCGCTGACCTCGCCACGACGCTCCCCACTCGTCCCTCTCCCTCGCCAGCACCCTCAATCGCCACCACCTCCACCATATTCGCCCCACGACGACCACCAACTTCGCCAATCCACCAGCTAACCCATCAACTCCACCTTATAAATACGCCATCACCAGCGACCTTCACATCTATCCGCCACTCCAGAGAGATCCCTCGAGCTCCAAGCTTCCTATTGGTGACAGCAATCGGCTGATTTGTCGAGCGACGACAGAGCGTCTTCTCCGGCGAGATCCTCGGCCCACCGCCGTGTCGCAGCCACTCCTCCGAGCAGCTGCACGAGCTCGGGACTTTACCGATCCCTCGAGCGACGACCCTGGAACTCAAATCCGAGCTCCAATCCCCAGGTAACCTCCTTCATCTCCTCCGATCTTCGTCTTTGTTTTCTTGTTCTCTCTCTCCGATTTTATTCACCGTCCACGACCATCTTCGCACCTTCCAATCACCTCGGCGAGCTTCGCGTCGAAGCTCCGATCCTCGCTGACCCCTCCGCACCCTCAGACGCTCCACTCCACCGTTCATCGATCTCCAGCTCCGCCATTTGGCCGGAGCAACGTCGCCTGACCACCTCACGTCGCCTTAGGCCTCGCCAACCATCATCACGTCTCCACAAACGCACGCACGAGCTCCGGCTCTATATTTAACACTTGCAGGTGCTACTTTCATCATTGGCCGGAGCCTCGCCGGAGCTCTCCTCGAGCTTCATCGACACCGAGCTCCAGCCATCCTCCAGGGATCCAGAGACCACCAGAGGCTTCGCCCTTCACTTCCGCTTCTTCCGAGCAAGGTGGGAGCTGACGAAGCTCATCACCGGAGCTTGGACACCGAGGCGGAGCTCGGCTGCCTTCACCGGAGCACAGGCCTCTCCTCCGCAGGCGGCGGAGGACCGTTAGAGAAGAAGAAGCAGCCACCGTTCGATCATCTGATCGAACGGTCCTCGCCTCGCCACGCGTCCCTTCTCCGCCCTCGTCCTCGACCGTTCATCGCACTCCTGATCGGACGCCTCGCAAGTCGCCACGCGCCTTCATCGACATCCCTTGGATTCATCTTGATCCAAGGGCCTTCAGGCTGCCACGTAGACGCATCCGAGCCTCGGCCTCCCAAGCCTAGGCTCGGGTAACCCGAAGCTGCACTGAGGCTAGACCGAACCTCCAGAAGACCCGAGCCTCCGAAGCCCTCCGAACCTAGGTCGGCCACGTGAAGCGCACGTGCGACCTGGGTTATTTGCACCGACGCCCCTGGAGCTTTCAGAAATTGCGAAGAGGCCCCTGTGAAGCAGACATCACGTGAGGAGCACGTGTTTCGTGGATAAATTGCATAGAAGCCCTGCATACTATTGGTAATTGCATTTTAGTCCCTGTCAGCACGTTTACTTATTGAAATTTTATTTTCCAGTATTGCATTTACACCCTTGTGTTTGCACGTGTCCTTAGCATGCATTTTTCATCATTTTGAAATTCTAAAAATTGCAAGTTGTTGAGAATTTTGTCCTCTACCTGTTTGTACACGTGTCTGATTTTTGTTGGCTTAATTGAATTATCAATGAATTAATTGGTTCATTTGTGACATATTTTGCCCAGTGATGCCTTTTGATTTTTAATTAATTATCAGTGCCTTCAAAAATCACCAAAAATTCACAGTAGCTTAAGGACATCATTTTTAACACTCCATAAAAATTTCATATCATTTGCACGCATATCGAGGCCTAAATAAATAGTTTAGTGATTTTCTTAAATGAATTTTAATTAATTCATTTCACAATAAATTTAAGTTCTGTTAATTTTCCTAGGTCCCTGATCATTAGACCCTCCTAGGATAATTTTGATTTGATATTTATTAAAAATTAAACACTGAAAATCACTCTGTCTGTTTATTTAATTCACAGAAAATTTGTTTTGAGTCGAAAAATTCCAAAAAAATTAGTGTAGGTCATTTTCATCATAAATAACCATCTGGCCAATTTTCATTATTTTTGGACTTCGTTTGATACATCAATTAAATTTAAAGTTAAATTGGCTGAGATTTGTCTGCATATGTCTGCATAAGAAATAAAAAGACTAAAAAAAATTCGACCCTCGAATATCAACACTTGAAAATTGCTGTAATCCACCTAAGGAGACAGTTGCCTCCCTGAGATCGACCTTGGACTCCACCAAGTAAAAAAATATCACTGCTTAAAATTGACCAAAATCTGTCTTAAGTGGTTTTTGATCAACCTCCCGCATCCGACTGCAACGAACACTTAAAATTAATTTGGACCATTAATTTGACCGAATTAACTAAGGGTACGGGAGCGCCCATCAAAATGGCGCCGTTGCCGGGGATCGAACCCGGGTCACCCGCGTGACAGGCGGGAATACTCACCACTATACTACAACGACTTCGACCCACCTCCTCCGCCCTCGCGGCGGAGGAGCTCCGAGCTCCTCCGTATTCTCCACCAGCCTGAGCTCCCACTTAACTCGCCCACACACCCACTCGCGCTTCGGATATTTACTAACCCTGCAGGAGTCCTATTTCTTCAATGACCGGACGCTCGCCGGAGGGCATTTCATCACAGTCGCCTGCAGCTTCCGAGCCCCGGCGAGCCGCACCAGAGCCGCCTGGATCCTCCCCGAGCTTCCAGATTCATCGACGATACCTCCGTGAGCGCGAGGGAGGTTCATAGCGCCCTGGAGAGAGCGGCGGAGACAGAGCTACATCGCCGGAGGTCCAACTCCGCCACCAGCTGAAGGAAGAGGACGAGGCACAGCTGCCGTTGGATGGTCTTCTTGCAGCGACCATCCAACGGCCATGAGGAGACCACGCCATCAACATTAGCAGCGGTTGGATCATCTCGATCCAACGACTTCGATGGAGCCACGTCCTCACCTCCAGACGCCGTTAGATGCACCTGATCCAAAGAACGTGAGCTCGCCACGCGTCATCACCAGGAGACACCCGAGCCTTCGCCACCGAGCCAGAGGGCACGTGCCTGGCGCGTGCCTTCTGGGCTAATTGCATTGAGGCCCCACCGACTTCTTCAAATTGCAGATTGGTCCTGCGTCACGTGCAGAACATGCGCACAGCGGGTAAATTGCATTGAAACCCTCGCGGGTTTTCAAAATTGCAAAAATGCCCCTGTGCGTGTGGGTCATTTACAGGGAAGGTCCCGACTTTTATTTTTATTACATTTTCATCCCTCCCAGGGACCTGTCTGCTAGTTTATTTCATGTTTTCTTGCATTTATGCCCTTGTCTTTCTTTATGTATATCTTGAGCATCATGTTTCATATTCAGTTGATTTCAGTGGCATTTTGAAGCTTGCTTAATGTTCTTCTTAATGGCATCGTTAATTTCTAAGTTTGGACACATGAAGTTTTATGTATTATTTTGTTGGCTTTGTGTCTAATCTGCTTTATTCAACTTTGAAATCAAGTATATCTTTTTTATTGATGCTCATTAATTGGCTCATCATCTTGATATAGGGCATATCTGTGTTGTATCTCTATTGCATCGCATTGCATTTACTTGCATGTTTAAAAAAAAATGCATATTCATTTTAATTGTCATGTTGTGTCTATGCATCATTTGACCTATATGCTTTATTTCAACACTTGATTAAACACACTTAAATTCTGATTAATACGAGAGAGGCTCGTGTCCCTGAGTTCGACCTTGGTATCTTACCAAGTAAAAAAAAATAAAATAACGATCGCCTCATTTTGATTCATTATCATACATATTTAAACGAGGTGATCTTTTTGATGATCAAAATTGGCCCGACTACGATGACGATTACATGTGCTAATTTAGCATTATTAAAGGGCCGATTTTGCGTTTCGTCATTAAGTCAACTCTTTGACCTAACTTATCTAACACCTCCGAATATCTATTTTGATGCAGAGGACCTACATCAAGAGGTCGGTCAGATATCAACCTCTAGAGAAAGGATTGCCATCTCCATCTCAGGTTGTAGATACTCTCTTAATAATCATTTGACGGTGCTTGATGAGTGACATGTCATGCTTTTAGCCTCTTAATTATGTGGAATTAGCGTGTTGTAATCGACCGAATCAGATCCATCAAAAACTGCTTAAGAATTTATCAATTAAATCAAATCAGTCGAATTTATTTTACTTGGGTAATCCTAAGGTTGAACTCAGGGACACGAGCCTCTTATGTGATTATCTAGACTTTCATTATTCATTTTAATGTTGGATTAAGAACTCATAGGTCAGAATGCTCACACAAAGACTTTATGCAGACGCATGCAGACGTACATTTTTTTTATATTTTTTATCATGCAAAGAGATGCAATTGAGTACCAATGAGAGTATGCCCTAATTAAATTGAATCAAGGAGCAATTAACAAGCGATCAATTTCAGAAAGGATTTACGAAGTAATTTTAATTGACCAAAGAATTAATGGCATAAAGAACATCAAGTATGTGACACTAATTAATTAGATTTAATCATATGTAATCTAATTGTCAAAATAGAGATTAATTCATTTTATTAGAAAGATAATTAAACTAGCTTCGAAACACAACTGAATCAACCAAAACGAAGCTCGGATGCTCAACATATTAACAAAAGAGATCAGGGGCATAAACACAAGAAAACTTCGAAATAAATAGAGAAAGTACTACAAACAGGTCCTTGGAAGGACCTAAATGTAAAAATGAAAAGTTGCAAGGACTTCCCTGTAAATTACCACAGGTGCAATTTACCCCAAGCACGCATGGTTTGCACGTGATCTTAGGACCTGAATGTAATTTGAAGAACTCGGTGAGGCATCCCTACAAAATTCCCCAGTCCCCATGTGACCGAGCACGTGAGATCAGGATCGGTGGCGATGCAGGCTCGGAAAGGAGGCTCACACCAAGTGTCCGAAGATGGTGCTTCAGAAATGTTTCGGTGCCCCAAGCCTGGAAGCTCGGAGAGGAGGCTCAAAAATGGGTTGATGCTAACACACGGCTCAATTTGACCCATCCGATCATTGAGATCTGATGGTGACTGTGGCTACCTGGAGGTGTCGACGTGGCCAAGTAAGAGCGATCCGATCATCGAGATCAGATGACATCTGGACGATGAAGGGGTCGTTGACGTGGATGAATATGCATCGTTGGATGAGCACGGGGAGGATGCCATCCAATGACACCTGTGCGTCCTGGCCCTTCTCCCTCCGCTGTAGAGTTGGCAACGACTAAGGGGCTTCAAAGAAGCCACCCATGCTCTGCCACCTTCTATCGAGCTCAGTAAAGATCTCTGACAACTCCTGGACAGCTAGATGCCAACGTAGAAGTACAACGGAGCAGCTGGGAGTCCTGGAGGGGATCGATGATGCCTGTGCATCAGATGCGGGTCTTGAAAGTCCCCTTCGGTGATGCTCCGACCACTGAAAGATTTAGATCCTGCAAAGTTAGTCTAAATAGCCAAAGCACAAGTGCATGGGGGAAGAAGTGAGTGGGATGGGGTCTCAAGAGGATGAGAGAGTAGAAGGCTAGAGCTTCCTCTCCGATGAACCATAGAGGAGATGGAGCGGAAGTGGATAGGTTTTGGAGAAGGGAAGATGGCGAGGGAATACTTGCGCATGGATAGCTGATGCATAGTGGAGCTCGGTTGATGGTCAATGGAGGTTGAATGAGTGTGTGTGAGCCTAATTAAAAAGGAGAAAATCAAATAAGAAACAATAAGATATCGAGAGGCTTACTCGGGGATTTGGGTGATCACTGGGCCTGTGCACAGGCTTGTAGGTGAAGCCCTGGTCGTCATTGAACTCCTGCAGTGGCTGGGAGCATCTCATCGGCATCGGAGCATCGAGGTCCTGGCCTACAATGGTCAGGGATCTCACCGGAGGTGCCACCGTTGTCGCATCTTCAATTTGGCCTCCCTCTATAATGGGGAGGCAGAGAGGGGCTATGCAGACCCCACGTACAAGTGGACGGTTCTAATGGTGGACGGAGATGGGATATTTCAAGGAGATGAAGTTGATGGTTCAAGTGGTGGGTGACATGTTGGTGAGTGAGATGTGGGACGAGGGAACGAAGATCGTGGGAAGCCAAGTGGTCCACGAGGAGCACGGATGATTGATCTAGGGGTGAGCGTGATCCGTGAGTGAAGAATATGGCTATGTAGATGGGGGAAATGGAAAGGGGTAGAGGCATGCGCGGGGTGGAAGATGTGGGAGAGAGAGGGGATGAAGGAAGAAGATGAAGTTGTGACCGTTGGATCTTGCAATCCAACAGTTGAGAGGTGTGCGTGCGGGGGTGGCTCCGATTAAATCGATCAGGATGCCATCGAAGTCTTAGGATAGTGCCACATGTTGCCAGGATAAGAAGGCAGAAGTGAACGACAGTGATGCAATTGGATGGGTGGATCAAAGTGATGGAAATGCGGGGAGTGCGTGCGACCTTGATTGAAGATCCAGAAGTGGATCGAGTGGTGGAGAAGACCGACACGTGTCAAGAGGAGAGAAAGGCGCTGATGGACGAGCGATATGCAATCTGATGTCTGATCCATGGGCTAGGAATGAACGCAGCATCCAACGGCTATGATTGAATGAGAATAAGGTGATCAGATGGTGGCAGATGGATAGCACGTGACGGACAAAGAAGCGGGCCACGTGTCTCAACCAGAAAGAGCCACGTGGCCCAATTAGGTTATTCAGATAAAGAATATGGAAAAGTAGTGATAAGGATGCTGAATTTGAAGAAACTGAAAACATGAAAGTTGTATATGTCGATGAGATCTACAAGTTTTGTGTTGACCAAAAACGGAAACTAGGTCAAACGAAGGGAGAAATATTTTTGTGAGCATTTTTAAGGGTATAACAACACTACGATTTTTTCTTTTGTTATTTTTTTGTATTTTTAATTTATTCTAAGGCTAAGATATATACAATGATTTATCTGGTGTTTATTGCCACTAGTCTAATCTAGGTAGTTAATATCTGCAAATTAAGATGATGAAATCGAGTTTTATCACCCCCCATACTTAAACCATGCTCGTCCCCGAGCATTTCAAAAATGAATAAGCTAGATTAACCCCCGATTATGCATGTGCATCCAGGATCTGACCCGTTCAAGAACTCCCAATTCTAGATATCCAAAAACTTAAAGCTCAACCTAGCCTTAATCAAGAGGTATCCAATTTCTCTAATTTTCCAGTTTCTCTCTTGTATACATATAAACTAAGGAGATGACATCATGTGTTGAACGCGATCACGAGAGTAGAGTCAAAACTTCACCCAAGGTCCTAGTCCAAGAAATTCTTCTAAGCACCCAATCCTCAACTCTAGGGAATAAATCAAATATTGCGTCCAATCCACCATCTCTTTAGTTGTCAGACTTAGAAGTGTAGGCGGCAGGCCAGTTGATGGAGGGTTTAAGATTGAATCATTTCTTCTCTCCCTCTCATTGTAATAAAGATCCTCTCGAGTCCCTTATTAACTCAACGCATATCTTTGGTGTTGATTAGTGCGTCCGTCAAAAGAAGTTGGAGTCGTATGTACTTGTTTTTCTGGGAATACACTGGGGTGTGCCTTTTTTGAGTATCTATTCTACCTTCTACATCCAGACTCTTAATTATGTGGAATTAGCATGTTGTAGTCAGCCAAATCGGATCCACCAAAAACTGCTTAAGAATTTATCAATTAAATCATAGCGGTCGAATTTATTTTACTTGGGAAAGCCCAAGGTCAAACTCAGGGACACGAGCCTCTTAAGTAATTATCTAGACTTCCATTATTCATTTTAAGTGTTGGATTAAGAACTTATAGGTTGGAATGCTTGCACAAAGACTTTATGTACACACATGCAGACATGCATTTTTTATTTGATTTTTTATCATGCAAAGAGATACAATTGAGGACATATGCGAGTATTCCCTAATTAAATTGAATCAAGGAGTAATTAACAAGCGATCAATTTCAAAAAGGGTGTACGAAGTAATTTTCATTGACCAAAGAATTAATGGCATACAGAACATCAAGTATGTGACATTAATTAATTAGATTTAATCATATGTAATATACGTGTCAAAAAAAGATTAAGGCACGTAATTAGAAAGATAATTAAACTAGCTTCGAAACGCAACAGAAATCAGCCGAAAAGGAGCTCGAATGCTCAAGATATTAAAAAAGAGCTTAGGGGCATAAACACAAGAAAAACTTTGAAATAAATAGAGTAAGTACTACAAAAAGGTCCCTAGAAGGACCTAAATGTAAATATGAATAGACATGCCCTATAAATTATCCACACACGTAGGGGTACAAATGCAATTATTAAAACCCGGAGGGGGTTGGATGCAATTTACCCCAAGCACGCATGGTTTGTACGTGATCTGAGCACCTGAATGTAATTTGAAGAACTCGGTGAGGCATCCCTGCAAAATTCCCCAGTCTCCACGTGACCAAGCACGTGAGATCAAGATCGCTGACGATGTAGGCTTGGAAAGGAGGCTCGCGCCACGTATCCAAAGATGATCCTCTGGATATGCTTCGGTGCCCCGAGCCTGGAAGCTCGGAGAGGAGGCTCAGAAATGGGTTGATGCTGACACGTGGCTCAATTGGACCCATCCGATCATTGAGATCTGACGGTGATTGTGGCTACCTGGAGGTGTCGACGTGTCCAAGTAGGAACCATATGATTATCGAGATCGGACGACAACTGGACGAGGAAGGGGTCGTCGACGTGGTTGAATATGCATCTTTGGATGAGCAGCGGGAGGGTGCCATCCAACGACACCTGTGCGTCATGGTCCTTCTCCCTCCACTGCAGAGCTGGCGGCGACTAAGGGGCTCCGGCAAAGTCACCTGTGCTCCGCCACCTTCTATCGAGCTAGATGAAGATCTTCGTCAGCTCCTGACCGTCTAGATGTCAACGTGGAAGTATGGTGAAGTAGCTGGGAGACCTAAAGGGGATCGACGATGCTTGTACGCCAGATGCGGGGCTTGAGAAGTCCCCTCCCGTGACGCTCTAGCCATTGAAAGACTTAGCTCCTTCAAAGTTAGTTTAAATAGCCGATGCACAAGTGCATGGGGGAAGAAGTGAGTGGGATGGCGTCTCAGGCAGATGAGAGAGTGGAAGACCGGAGCTTCCTCTCCGGTGAACTGGAGAGGATATGGAGCGGAAGTGGATAGGTTCTGAAGAAGGGAAGATGGCGAGGGAAGACATGTGCGTGGATGGGTGATGCGTAGTGGATCTTGTTTGATGGTCAACAGAGGTTGAATGAGTGTATGCGAGCCTAATTAAAAAGGAGAAAAATCAAAGAAGAAGCAATAAGAGATCAAAATGCTTACCTGGGGTTTTGGGCGATCATTGGGCCTGTGCGCGGGCTTCTAGGTGAATCCCTGATCGTCGCTGAACTCTTGCAGCAACTAGGAGCAGCTCATTGGCATTGAAGCGTCGAGGTCCTAGACTACAATGGCCAGGTGTCTTACCGGAGGCACCACCATCATCACGCCTTCAATCTTGCCTCCCCATGTCACGAGGAGGCGGAGAGGGGCTGGGCGGAGCCCCACGTACAAGTACACAATCCTAATGGTGGCCGAAGATGGGCTATTTCAAGAATATAAAGTTGACGGTTCAGATGGCGGGTGACGTGGTGGTGAGCGAGATGTGGGGCGAGGGAGAAAAGATCGTGGTAAGCCAAGTGGTCCGTGAGGATCACATATGATTGATCTAGGGGCGAGCTGTTGGAAATGCGAGCCCACGACGAGCCATTATGCAATAAATGTTATTGCAAATTCACTCCTTAATCTGAAATGAAGAATACATAGTTTGCATAATAGGTCACTTAGTACAATTAGGGTTATGTACCATGGCCATCTTGATGATCATACAGCTGTTGATTCAACTATTGAATCATAGAGGCTGGTGCTTGGATGAATATCTAAAGAGTTAGATTGAGGACTCATCAAGCACCGTCAAATGATTGTTAAAAGATGATCTCCAGCCTGAGTAGGAGATGGCAATCCTTATCTCTGAAGGCTGATATCTGACCGACCTCTTGATGCAGGTCCTCTGCATAGGAATAGAGATTCGGAGGTGTCAGATTAGTTAGGTCAAAGAGTTGACTTAACGAGATCGAGATAACCAAAGTCCTATATCATATGCTGTCATGATATAGGCACGCATCCTCTGACCGGAGACAGATGTGTTGCTATATGTCTAAGTATGTACATTTGGCAGACCAATAGGTTGATGACCTAATCAAGGTCTACACACCGGCGCGCTGGTGTACATATAAGGGCATATGAGTAATACGATCTCTCAAAGGGATCATACAGGTTCAGTTACTGAACCGGAAGACATGAGCTCACTCATTAGATATTGGGAAGAATCAAATTCCGTGCGCACGGTCGTCTCGCTTTGGAAGCTTGACTGAATTTGTAGGTTTGATATATACTTTTGGAAAGTATATGATCAAGACCTAGGTATGATATATGCTTTTGGAAAGTATATGATCGATACCGACTCCCAATGATCGAATGAGAAACTTACTGATAAAACCATGAAGTAGACAGTATAAAGTTGATCGAATACTTCGGGTTTAGTCTGAGTCTTCCAGTATGCAGGATGTACAGGTATTGGGAATACCTGAGGGTGATGTGATCATAAACGATTGTATAACCATGACGCTTCCATTCCTAGGGAGTGATGAAACGGGTCTGGATTTTAGTGACTCCTCTCAGTAGAGAAGTGATCTGATCTTGGTCCAAGTATTGGACATTGATCTGAATGTGATTCAGATACAATGAGAAGATTAGATTTACGGTCTTGATTTAATCAAGCATCTATGGGAGGCCCGCGATCTGGATTTGAGATACGATCTCAATATCCATGTCACTATACGTGGAACAATACAATCGCCCTGTCCTTATCTCCAAGTATCTGCGGAGAAAGCGCATTATCCTTGAAGGAGTTCATGGATAATTCTATTGTTGATATATGTATCCGGGCATTGAGAAAATGGATAATTAAATGTGATTTAATTATCATGAGTAATATGAATTTGATTCATATTATAAAGAGAGTTATCTTAGATAATTAAATGAGATTTAACTATCAAAGATGTAAATAATGTGAATGTGATTCATATTATTTGGACACAAGAGAATAGAGATCCAAGATGATTAAATGTGATTTAATTATCATGGATATGAATAATGTGGATAGCAATATCCATATTAGTCATATATATCATAAATGTGATTTATAATATATAAGAGAGAGCTATTTGTAATTTACATTTGTTAATTAAAAGTTAATGTGAACTGGATTCACATTGGACATCAAATTGAAAATGTAATTTACATTTTGTTTTGGGTTGTGAATGTGATTCACAATTTTTCAATGGCATGATTGCAATGTTCACAAAATAAATTGGATTTATTTTTTGTGAAATAATTTGCAACAAAAGTTGTTGCAAATAATGGAGATTACATAAAAGGTGAAATAGCCACCTTCCTAATGGAGGAGGGTGGACGGCCACCACTCCCATTAGGAAAGGGAGGCCGTCCCCCCTCTCCACATGGAAGGAGGCTTTCTCTCCTTTCATTATCTCCATGTATTGATGATTTAATTTTGTAATTAAATTGTGTTGATTTATCAACATATATTTAATTTAAATTAAATTAATTGTTGTTGTGTTTTTAGCAACAAATCATGACCATTGAAAGAAACACAAATTGATGTGGACCATTGGATTTGTGTTGACACATGGATTGAGATCCATGGATCCCAAAACCCTATAAAAGGAGAGGCACCCCATTGCTCTTCTTGACACACATAAGTTGAGGCAACAAATCTCTCTCTCTCTCTCTCATTCTCTCTACACGTCCTCTCTCCATCTCTCTCATGTGGCCATCCACCATGGATGCCCTAGAGAGGTTCTCCATCGCCGCGGCATCATCGTTATGCTGCCCGATGGTTTGCTCGTGGATCTCCGTCTCCTTCGGTGCGCCCCGCTCGTGAAGAAGACATCGGATCTCGTGTGTCGAGATCAGGAGATCCGCCGCTTGGATCATCAACATGGATTGCGAGAAGCACGCGGTTCATCCCCGCGCTCGCAAGCGTCTCCTCCGACGGATCGGACTTGAGACAGGAGGTCTCTTCGTTTAGAGACTTGATCGCAACCACGCTTCAAGAGGTAAACCTAATACTTGGTTGTGGTTTATACGAAACGATCCGAGAAGTGTTCTTGGATCATGTGGTTTCGTCGCAAGAAAAATTTTAATTTCCGCTGCCTAGAACAACTAGTACGACTAGTCGTTCTTCGTCGTATCCGATACGACGCTCACGCTTCCGTGATGTGCTTGAGGATCTAACCATATCCTTCAAGTGGTATCAGAGCCATAGGTCGGTGTTTTTGGATACGATCCATAAACCGAGGACGACTTGGGTTCATTAGGGTTTGCGAAAGTTTTCTTGCATTTCATTTTCGCATCTCTGTTTTGATATTATTTTTGGTACTGTTTAAATCATTTAAACACGAAAATAATATTTGGATTTTATTCCCCATTAAATAAGGAAACCGTAGGATCTGAGTTTGCGTGATTTCGATTCCGTTTGCTCTAGATATGCTCATTTTAGTGAACATGTATCCACTGTTTCGGGGACTGCGGATCATGACGTAATTAAGATGCTAATTGCGGATTTGATACGCCTTGAAATACGTGCAAATCACTTGAGTTCTGTTGTAAATCAAGTTAGCAAACTTTAGAAATTTATTTTGCTTAATTTGGATTTAAATTGATTGAGATATGATATTTTTAGTAAGTGAGGGTCACTGCTGAAAATACTTTCCTAATCAAGAACCTAGTGATTGTCATTTAATTAATTAGTGAAATTAAATTGTTTAATTTCCTGGAATAATTATGCATAAATATTTGTGAAATATTTAATGATAATTATGTCCTTAAATGACTTTGCCCTAACCAACAAATGATTAGATGTGATCTAGATCAAGATTGGTTACATGATCTACATGATCAACATTCCAACAAACATGTTGCTTGAATAGGACTTGGGATTTGTTTAGCAAATCTCATTATAATGTTAATCAAAAATATTTTGATTATTACTATATGGTACAATTTCGGTTGAAGAACTGATGATCATCTCAAGTACAAATTAATCAATTTGGCATTATCCTTTCCCGAGGCGGATATGGTGCCTAGTCGGAGAGCATTGGGGTTGCGGGTTGCAACGTATGTGGTCCGTCCCACTCTATTCGGTACTGGCCATGACAGCGGGTAGGGCCGGGATAATGTCCGAGGGATTAAGATGTATTTTTCTAATTATTAAAATTCGAAATAATACGTATTTGAGATAATACCATTATTCAAGTAACTATTAAAATGTTTGTTGGATATTAATTGGATCATTAATTTAATATGATTAGATTAATTGGAATCCAATTAAGATTGAAATACTCTAATATTATTAGAGTTAATAATTCCCTTGGAAGAATTAATTATGTGAATGTGATTCACGATAATTAATTAAAATTTGAATATGAGGTGGAGGATCACATAAGTGACATCCATGGTCTCCCGTCAAGGCGAAGGGTTCCGTCGCCAGGGATTGTATGTGGGAGACGCCTGTCCGAAGTGACAGCTCCTGTATGCAAGCGCATCTGGATCGGACTCTTTGCTTCTCGAAAGAGTAAGGCCGTATACGTAGTGACCCCAATATCGGATCCTCATATTATTGGGGCGATATTGGATTGCGTATAGCGAGTACTATTCCTGTTGACGGTTGGTTCAATTAACGACGGGTCAACATCGCCTTAGGGGTGGTGGGCTCGGGTGTTAAAGACCGAATTGGGAAATGCAAGTTGGACTTGCAAAGCGGAATGTGTTCCCGCTTCTTTTTATCCGAGTTGCAGATTCTCATATTATTGGGATGTAACAAAGATAAGGAAGGAGATCCCAGATCTTGTTGAGATATAATGGTAAGTATATCTCTTACATTGAAAGTGATTAAGGGAATGAACTTTCAGTGTTGACAAGACAAGACAACTTTGATATAAAAATCCTAAATCAAAGTAAAATATATATATTTATATATTTATGCAAATTTCTTATTTCAGATAATCCTTCATTAAAACCCACTCAATGATATACTCAATAATAACCAGCAAAATATCATGGATTGGACTCATGATCCAGATATTGTACTTGCAATTGGACACATAATGTATGTGGTTGCAATGTGCAAGTTTCCTCATAATATTGAGGAATGACAATTAAATAGATAATAGGACTACAACCCTAGGGTTTGTGTGTCTCTATAGTCTTGATCTCTCATCGGATGTACTTTGGAAGTGACCTGTCGATGATGATCGTAATTAATACTTATAAAATTAATGAAGATATTCTGGCATACATATGTGCTCTTGATATTTAACATGAATGAGATGGTTCACTGCATCATGCAGAATGGTGGCTCTATAAGAGATGATGTATTCAAATTGTTTGAGTACCTACCTGAACCTATGTTTTAAGAGTTTAGATGGATGTAGATGATGAGTGTCATCATTCTACTATCTATACTCTGGTCATTCATGAAGCTTCATAATATTCATATTGTATGAATTTAATGAAGCATGTATAAATGTTGAAATGCTCTTACATAAGAGATCCTTAGTCTTAAGCAATAGTTGCTTATAGATAAAGGGAGCGCAGTGGAAGCATGGGTTGGACCCGAGTAAGAAGTATGGTCAAAGAGTTGACTATACATCTATGACTTCCATATGTCATCTGAAGAGTTGGATGAATGCCAATACTGCAATAAGTTGATGTGTTGATAGTATGACTATCAAGTCTATCTAGAATCCTTAGAGAAGGACTCGGATGGAGCATCAGATTAATCTACATAAATCATTGATAAGATAAAGTCAAATAATTGTATCTCAATCTTCTGATGACATTTGCAATAGGTTGCATATGTTTTAGAAGACTGGAAAATTTGATCTTAAAGGTTTATAGTTATCCACATGGATATTGATGCAATTGTTGCAACAATCTCTGTTGGATTGATAGACTTGTTAATTTCAGTGGGAGAGTCCTTAGTCTTAGAGAATGTCTCTATGACCTAGATATAAGAATACACTCATTGTTTGTTTCTAAATGTTAGAAATGAACATGAATCTGAGATAGAACTATCATAAAGAGTTATGATGTATATATTTCAGATAGTAATCTAATAATCTAGTGGACTTCAGTAAATTAGAAAATTGATGAATGGTTCATTAACATTTCTAAATACTGAAATTAAACCTTAAGATCAATAGGAGGATGAAGATCATTTGACAATGATCTAGCATCAAGCCTTGGACATTTGTCTATTGATTTGATCAATAGACTAGTAAGAGATGAAACTTTAGAATGTCTAAAATTTCAAAACTTACATACTTATGAATATTGTATTCAAAAAAAAGAAAAATGTCCAATACACCCTTTTTAGAGAAAGGTGTAAGATGTCAAGGTATTCAGGATCTCATACATATTGATGTATGTAGATCATCTATATCATAGTAAACATTATGGATATGTGATATCTGTTCATGATTATGTATGATATGAGATTTCTTCTCTTCACCTAAGAAACCTTTGAAATGTTCAAAGATTTCATTATTTTTGGTTTAAAACCAAAAGTTTGAAGGAAGATAAAATGAATTTGATCTAATCTAGGTAGCAAGTACCTGTTAGATAAATTCAAAGAATACCTTATAGAGATATGAATATCATTTCTATCTCAATCCTCCTAACACACCTTAACTCAATAGAGTTATAGGCAGATACAATTGGATCATGTGTGACATGATCTTATCAATGATGAATTTTAGCATAATTATCCCTTAGTTTCCAGGTATATATGTGTAGTAGAGACTACAATGTATATCCTTAATAAGGTTCCATGCAAGATGGAATCTAGCACTTGAGAGTGCTGCTTCATTAGGAAAATAAAGGATGGTATTGGATACCTACTTTATGATCTTGAGATTCTTGAAATATCTCATCTCTGAGAATGTGATTCTTGGAGGTTGAGACTCTTGAGAATCAAGATAAAAATGAAGTGTAGGAACTCATTTAATCTTGAAAAGATAATGAGGCTCCTAAAATTGGAAACTAAAAGGATAATTGAAGATGAAACACTAAAACCTCTTCAAATAAGTTTGAGGATGGATTCCATGTGTCAGAGAAATCTGACAATGATCGAACTTCATGTGATGAAGCTTCTGAAGATCATAGCATGGATAGATGGATGTTAGCAATAAAAGTCTAATGTAGACTTCATGTACAAGTGTTGTATATGGACCCTCGAGGATCCACCTAGATGGGTAAGACCCGTAAAGGTGTAAATGGATCTTCAAGAGAAAGGGAACCTGATGAGAAGGTACATACCTTCAAAGCATAGTTCGTAGCAATGAGCTACACATGGAAGAGAAGACATTGCTTGCAATGAGACTTGCTTTTGGGTGAACATGCTTAAAATCATCAGAATATTGCTAACCTTAGCTACACAACTTGACTATTGCATCTTCGAGATGTAAGTCCAGATTGCATTCCTCTATGAATATCTCTCTGAGGATATTCACATGAAATAGCCCCAGGGTTTCATGGTTGAGGAAAGCAAGGTGTGCAAGATAAGGAATCCATCTAAGGACTCAAATAAGCTTCTTTGAGTTGGACCATAAGATTTGATGAAATTATAAATGTTATGATTTCAAATGAAATCTTGATGAGCCATGCGAAGCTTAGTGGGAGTGCCTATGTGTTCATTGCGCTAAATGTAGATGATATCCTGATCATTTAAAATGATATAAGGATAATAATAAGTGTTTTATTCTCTGGTTATTCCATATCTTGAAATATGATTTCAAAGATACCTCTTAGATTTTAGTTCTGAAGTTGTTCAGAAGCCAAGAGAAGAGGATAATTGGACTGTCACATTTGTAGTATACCTTGGATATATTCTATTCATAGAAATTCCAAGAAAGGCTTCTAACCCTTAAGATATGGTACTGACCTATCTTAAGGGATAGCACCTCAAAGAGTTGAGGAAGTAAATGCTACAACTACTTGCACTTGTGCATTAGTTACGAGAAGCTGAGTGAATGCTGGAGTGTACAAATACCAGATGTCTGTCATGCAGTGGGAGTAGTAAATTGTTACTAATCCTACTGTAGAGATAAAACACTTGATTGCAGTAATAACAAAATCTTCATAGATGAGGAGATTTTTGAGATAGTAATCTCAAAGTCTTATCTTCAAAAGTTTTAGACCATGTAGATAGTGATCTATAAAGGTCTAAACTTTAGATACCTTAGGAGATAGAGATCTCCGGGAATGAAGGTATTCTAATAAGGATTATGGGGATACTGGTTATGATGTCAGGGACAATGTAACCAACTAGATTGAGTATTGGTTGCATGAGATGCAACATTCGCATTAGATGCGAGCACTGTTACTGGGGATATGCAAGTGCCGTAAAAGGACTTGGCATAGTCTCGCGGGAACAGAGTGACTTATCAGCTTACCTAGCTATTTTCTAAATAGCCTATGATTGTCACATGAGTGCGGGTTTAAATGATTAGCCCATTAATGGCTCTTTGGGCTAGTGGGAGATTGTTGGAAATGCGAGCCCACGGCGAGCCATTATGCAATAAATGTTATTGCAAATTCACTCCTTAATCTGAAATGAAGAATACATAGTTTGCATAATAGGTCCCTTAGTACAATTAGGGTTATGTACCATGGCCATCTTGATGATCATACAGCTGTTGATTCAACTATTGAATCATAGAGGCTGGTGCTTGGATGAATATCTAAAGAGTTAGATTGAGGACTCATCAAGCACCGTCAAATGATTGTTAAAAGATGATCTCCAGCCTGAGTAGGAGATGGCAATCCTTATCTCTGAAGGCTGATATCTGACCGACCTCTTGATGCAGGTCCTCTGCATAGGAATAGAGATTCGGAGGTGTCAGATTAGTTAGGTCAAAGAGTTGACTTAACGAGATCGAGATAACCAAAGTCCTATATCATATGCTGTCATGATATAGGCACGCATCCTCTGACCGGAGACAGATGTGTTGCTATATGTCTAAGTATGTACATTTGGCAGACCAATAGGTTGATGACCTAATCAAGGTCTACACACCGGCGCGCTGGTGTACATATAAGGGCATATGAGTAATACGATCTCTCAAAGGGATCATACAGGTTCAGTTACTGAACCGGAAGACATGAGCTCACTCATTAGATATTGGGAAGAATCAAATTCCGTGCGCACGGTCGTCTCGCTTTGGAAGCTTGACTGAATTTGTAGGTTTGATATATACTTTTGGAAAGTATATGATCAAGACCTAGGTATGATATATGCTTTTGGAAAGTATATGATCGATACCGACTCCCAATGATCGAATGAGAAACTTACTGATAAAACCATGAAGTAGACAGTATAAAGTTGATCGAATACTTCGGGTTTAGTCTGAGTCTTCCAGTATGCAGGATGTACAGGTATTGGGAATACCTGAGGGTGATGTGATCATAAACGATTGTATAACCATGACGCTTCCATTCCTAGGGAGTGATGAAACGGGTCTGGATTTTAGTGACTCCTCTCAGTAGAGAAGTGATCTGATCTTGGTCCAAGTATTAGACATTGATCTGAATGTGATTCAGATACAATGAGAAGATTAGATTTACGGTCTTGATTTAATCAAGCATCTATGGGAGGCCCGCGATCTGGATTTGAGATACGATCTCAATATCCATGTCACTATACGTGGAACAATACAATCGCCCTGTCCTTATCTCCAAGTATCTGCGGAGAAAGCGCATTATCCTTGAAGGAGTTCATGGATAATTCTATTGTTGATATATGTATCCGGGCATTGAGAAAATGGATAATTAAATGTGATTTAATTATCATGAGTAATATGAATTTGATTCATATTATAAAGAGAGTTATCTTAGATAATTAAATGAGATTTAACTATCAAAGATGTAAATAATGTGAATGTGATTCATATTATTTGGACACAAGAGAATAGAGATCCAAGATGATTAAATGTGATTTAATTATCATGGATATGAATAATGTGGATAGCAATATCCATATTAGTCATATATATTATAAATGTGATTTATAATATATAAGAGAGAGCTATTTGTAATTTACATTTGTTAATTAAATGTTAATGTGAATTGGATTCACATTGGACATCAAATTGAAAATGTAATTTACATTTTGTTTTGGGTTGTGAATGTGATTCACAATTTTTCAATGGCATGATTGCAATGTTCACAAAATAAATTGGATTTATTTTTTGTGAAATAATTTGCAACAAAAGTTGTTGCAAATAATGGAGATTACATAAAAGGTGAAATAGCCACCTTCCTAATGGGGGAGGGTGGACGGCCACCACTCCCATTAGGAAAGGGAGGCCGTCCCCCCTCTCCACATGGAAGGAGGCTTTCTCTCCTTTCATTATCTCCATGTATTGATGATTTAATTTTGTAATTAAATTGTGTTGATTTATCAACATATATTTAATTTAAATTAAATTAATTGTTGTTGTGTTTTTAGCAACAAATCATGACCATTGAAAGAAACACAAATTGATGTGGACCATTGGATTTGTGTTGACACATGGATTGAGATCCATGGATCCCAAAACCCTATAAAAGGAGAGGCACCCCATTGCTCTTCTTGACACACATAAGTTGAGGCAACAAATCTCTCTCTCTCTCTCTCATTCTCTCTACACGTCCTCTCTCCATCTCTCTCATGTGGCCGTCCACCATGGATGCCCTAGAGAGGTTCTCCATCGCCGCGGCATCATCGTTATGCTGCCCGATGGTTTGCTCGTGGATCTCCGTCTCCTTCGGTGCGCCCCGCTCGTGAAGAAGACATCGGATCTCGTGTGTCGAGATCAGGAGATCCGCCGCTTGGATCATCAACATGGATTGCGAGAAGCACGCGGTTCATCCCCGCGCTCGCAAGCGTCTCCTCCGACGGATCGGACTTGAGACAGGAGGTCTCTTTGTTTAGAGACTTGATCGCAACCACGCTTCAAGAGGTAAACCTAATACTTGGTTGTGGTTTAGACGAAACGATCCGAGAAGTGTTCTTGGATCATGTGGTTTCGTCGCAAGAAAAATTTTAATTTCCGCTGCCTAGAACAACTAGTACGACTAGTCGTTCTTCGTCGTATCCGATACGACGCTCACGCTTCCGTGATGCGCTTGAGGATCTAACCATATCCTTCACGAGCATCATCCATGAGTGGAGAAGATGGCTACGTAGATGGGGGAAATGGAAAGGGGGAGAGGTGTGCATGAGGTAGAAGACGTGGGAGAGAGAGGGGCTGAAGGAAGAAGACGAAGTTGTGACCATTGGATCTTGCAATCCAGCAGTTGAGAGGTGCGCTGCGTGGGTGGCTCCGATTAAATCGATCAGGATGCCATCGAAGGCTGAGGAGAGCACCACATGTCACCGGGATAAGCTGGCGGAAGCAAACAACTATGATGCAATTGGATGGGTGGACCGAAGGGATGGAAACGCGAGGAGTGCATGCGGTCTTGATTGAAGATCTAGAAGTGGATCGAGTGGTGGAGAAGACTAACATATGGCAAGAGGAGAGAAAGGCGCTGGCAGATGGGAGAGATGCAATCTGATGTATGATCGAAAGGCTAGGAATGAAGGCAACATCCAATGACTATGATTGAAGGAGAATAAGGAGATGGGACAGTGGCGGATGGATAACACGTGTCGGACAAAGAAGCGGGCCACGTGGCTCAACCAGAAAGAGTCATGTGGCCCAATTAGGTTATTTAGACAAAGAATATGAAAAGGAGGGAGAAGGAGACCATATTTGGAAAAACTCATAATATAAAAGTTGTAGATATCGATGAGATCTACAAGTTTTATGTTGATCAAAAATGGAAATGAGGTCAAACGAAGAGAGAAATATTTTTGTGAGCATTTTTAAGGGTATAAAAACACTGCAATTTTTGCTTTTGTTATTTTGTTATTTTTAAATTATTCTAAGGCTCAGATAATATACAATGATTTATCTGGTTTTTATTGACACTAGTATAAGCTAGGGGGTTAATATATGCAAATTAAGATGATGAAAGCGAGTTTCATCAGTGAGTCCTCAATCTAACTCTTTAGATATTCATCCAAGCACCAACCTCTAGATTCAACAATTAAATCAATAGCTATATGTCATTAAGATAGCCATGGTACATAACCCTAATTGTACTAAGGGATCTATTATGCAGATTAGTTAATCTCCATTTTAGATTAAGGAATGATATTTGCAATGACATATTTTGTATAATGGTTGGCAATGGGCTCTCATGTCCAACATGTACCTATAGTGATATATGCTTGGATTTAATAAAAAATAGTCACAAACTTCTTGAATTTGGAACTGCATGCCATGAGGGACTCCATACAATGCTTGCAGGACCCGTTGTGGCGAGCACCGAGGAGTCCCCAATACCGAACAGTTAGGATCCACTTTTGAGAAGTTTGCATTTTTGTTATTCACGATAGTAACAAGTATTGTTTAGGATGGTTTTCATCACTTGCATGTAGTGTTAATATTTCAATTCTGCCTTGCATCCCGCGTGGAGAGCACCGGGAAGCACTGTAAGTCTCCTTACTTTGCATGAATCATTAGTCACTAAGGTGAGATCTCCATCTTAATGACAACTTGCATTGATTTTCCACCCTCTCCCCATGTGTTTATATCATTTACGACTCAAAAGAAAATACAAAAAAAATCATTAGGTGGATTGATTTGAAAAATACCCAAAAAAGTGAAGGCCCAAAAATTTTAAAATTAGGGGTCTGCTACATAAACTTTGACCTTAATATGTATTGGACTTCATTGTTTTGGATTCATAAAGCCCTCATTGCTTTTAGGAAACTTCCAGACAGAGCGAGGCATGATCCATAAGGATTAGAGCTAAAAACCCGTTATGTAGTGCCTTGATTATCACCTAGTGCGACGAAGTACTGGCGCTTCTATCATACATGGACGAGTAGGACTTGGTCGATGATGGTGTTCCTGCCTTGTATGGAATACTGACCCTGTCTAAAGTATTGAGCTTAGGCCATGCCCTCATGGGGTTGTCTATCTCATCATCTTGCATTCGAGTATGGCCTAGCACACTCATAGGTGTTTCTATTGCAAGCTAGGTCTGAAGTATTGGATTCACCACTATCGACTCCCTCATATTCTTTAGCTGAGTATCCCTCCAGGTACGAGATCAAGGACTTTACGCATACAGAACACTTGTCACAAAGGAGGTATAATAAGTACATGACACATTTATGGTAGTACACACACCCCTATACGGCTAGCCAATAAGGACTCGCTATGATATTTGTTTCCTAGAATCATAATAAAACTGAAAAGATAAAAAACGACCAATCTCTTACAGCTTTACATTGTGTTGAGTTGGTGAACCCAATTTTGTATTGTGTTTATATGGATCTAGATTAAGGTTCAAAGACCATGTCTCACACATTTGAGCAAAATTTGTTCATGTGTCCTCTTTGACCTCCTACTCACTTTGAGTTTTCTACTATTTTGCACTCCTTTTATTCCTTGTTGACTACCATATCTTTCTTCTTGTACCAATTTCCCTCTTGTTTCTCTATGATGCTGACTCATGGATGGTTCAGTCAAGACTTCATCGACACGCACATCGATTCCATGAATTTGGCATCTTCAATTAATTCGAGGCGAATCCTCACAAACATGGTTTGGACCTTGTGAATCAATCTCTAGATTCCTTGTCTTCTTTCCATTCTCTACCTATTTCTTAATAAACTGCGACCACTCTTGTCCCACTTCTGCCCGTTGTGGATGAAAGTCGATTATAAACCATATCACTTATTAATTCACAACTATTTGGGATTGACCCCAATCTCACATTCATCACTTCAATTGGTATTCAGTTTCACAATTGGTCTGATTGGGATACCTCTTACATTGCAGATAGAAGTTAGACCTGGATCCCAATTCAGAGTTCATTTCATTAGAATCAGACCCAGCGATGGCTCCTTAGGGCAAAGGCAAAGGATCTCAGCCACCACCATAGTCGGACTAAGGTCCTCCTCCCTATCAGAATCAAGTAAATGCTCTGTTGCTAGCTTTCATCTAGGCCTCCAACAACAACAACAACTAATTGAGCAGGCACATGCTCAGATCGCATTCCAAGACATGCTGAATGATTTGAGTAATAAACCAAGGAAGGAAGATAAGATTCCTTGAGATGATAGAGAGGAAGAAGAATAATGACCTGAGTCACACAAGCCCATCTTGAAGGAAACATACAATCCAGAGAGAGCCATATGACTGAGTGGATTAGAATTTCGCCAGTGTATGCTCATTTTGAACTTAAGCCACAACTCCTCTCTCTTCTCCCCCTTTTTCATGGGAACGCAAATGAAGAGCAGTATGTCTACCTTCAGCAATTTGCCTGCATATGTGGAACGATACACTATCCCAACATCCTGTTGGGTATAGTCAAGATGACAACATTCCCTTTCAATCTATAAGACAATGCCTTGTATTGGGTCAATTTGGGTAAGGTTGTGACGACATGGGACAAACTTAAATTAGCATTCCTTCACAAGTTTTACCCTCTCGGTCGTCTCAACCAGATGCGGGCCAAGATCAGTAACTTCTCCCAAGCAACCCATGAGTCTATCCTTGAGGCCTGGGAAAGGTTTAAGGATTGCAAGAAAAGTGCCCCTGCCATGACATATCGTAGACCAGCTTAGTCCAGCATTTCTTTGGGGTCTTGAATATTGAAAATAAATATTAGTTGACACTGCCTGTGGGGATTCCCACTTCAATAAGGATGAGGATGTAGTCTGGCAAATTTGTGAAGAAATGGACAAAGGAGAGGCTATCCTCTCTTCATCGTACGCTTATCAGATACAACCCCAGATGCTTCACAAACCCGTGCACATGGCAGCCTCACAAGAGGCAGAGAGAAATTAGATCTCTAACCTCAGCATCATTAGGAGCCATCTCTCCACGGTTGATATCATCAAGAAGCAATCACAAGATCTCGAGAAACTCATTGTCAACAAACAGAGGGTCCAACATCTGAATAAACTGGACCGGATCGCCAAGCAACTGGAGCTACTGGTGAGTTCCATCAATGCTTTCTAGTTGGCTACCCCATCTTCTGAGACTCCAACTGAGAAGAAAGAAGAGCAGCCCTCGCAGCATCAGCCTCAACCCAATCCATAGTAGCCAACAATCGAGCACTTCTACTACGTGCAGGCTCCTAAGCAGGACCCACCACAACAACAATTGGTGGTATACCGACCAAACCTCCAGCCTTCATATGATCCAATCTTCCCTCCACCACCCCTCATTCATGAAGTTAACGGTGTATGGAGCAATGATGCACAACTGGCCTGTCCTGGTGGACACCCCAAGACCAGTCATCTGCCAACCAGTCGTACCACCAACATCAAGATGGTCGTTTTGTTCAGTCCTTCCACTCTCAACCTCACTACCACCAGTCTCAACAATATCATACTAATTGGAGACAAAACCTGCAATACCTATAGTTGCAGTACCGCTAGCAGCAACCCTATCATTCGTACGCGCCTGCACCTCCTCCCTACTAGCACTATCAACTTCCTCCACCTCATCATCATTATCCGTCCAACTAACAAAACCTCAGCATAATAACCCACAGCGTAGTCAGCACACTGAACCATCTGAGGCAATTCCTATGAACCCATGCCTCGATTGCTTGGCCCAGTTGGTAAAAGATTTAGCAGAGATGACATAGAAGCAGGATGACCTAATGGTCACCAAAACTCCAATTCCAGCCCAGGTCGAAGCCAACCCTAATAACTTTAAGAGAAAAGAGTAGGTAGAATGTGACGTCCTGTCGTACTGGTAGAGTTAGATGATTGTGATTTTATTTTGTCTAATGCTGTTACTCTTAGGAGAGGTAGGAACTTTCCTCCATCTGCAACCATGAGAGGGAAGAATAAAGCTTCATCTGGTGAATCATCATCTTCTGCATCATCGACACTAGTCACAGGTCTGTGTGAGGAAGAAGAAGAAAGAGGAGACATACCATCGACCACCATATACAACCACTATCAAAAAGAACAAAAAATGATTATAGCCGAAGTGAATCCACACCAGCCATGGAGGAGCCAGCTCCAACACCCTATCCAGTGCCAAGCGATAGAGCAGAGACCACCGTTTTTGGATTTCTACCCCATTCTCAAGATTGGTCACCTTTTTACAATCCGACTATACAAGATGTTTTGGACATGAACACTGATGTTAATAAGAACAGTACTTTTGATTTCAATTTTTACATATTCTTTTTTCTGATGCAATTTAAAAATCCAAATAATTGCAAAACGAAAAAGTGCATTATCAGATCCATGTATTGTGGAGATCATCTAAAACTTGACTGTTGAATTTCTTTGATGAGAGACATGGAATACATACCTGCTATGAAGAAGAGCTTGAAGGAAGCTTGTACGAGCAAGCGTCGGTTGAACTGCAATAATAGACACCACCTAGTTGAAAAGCACGTCCTCACCATGGCTACAATAACAACAATCGGCAATCTCCTAAAAAAGAAGCCAGACAGAGGAGCACCTTTAATTCAGATGTGAGATTTTTGACCAGGTCTTGAAGCAAACTCTGCTTGATAGTGGCTCATCTATCAATCTCATGCCCTCGTCATTGCTTCAGGAATCCAGTCTGGGTCCGTTGAAACCTACATAGATGATCCTTCAGTTTGCTGATTGATCAATCAAGCAACCCCGAGGTCTGTTGGAGGACATTCTCGTAACAGTTTAGGACATGCAGTTTCCTATTGATTTTGTAGTCCTTGATATGGACTCTCCTGCACCATTACTCCAGACCCCGATTATTCCTATCAGGCCATTCCCGCAAACTACATAGATCATGTTTGACTATGGGTCTAGGAAGATCATGTTTTGCTCAAGAAGAGATAAAGTAATGATGGGCATGGTCAGTGAAACAAAGGTCATATCTGGTGAAAGCAGAGAAGCACCCTCTGAAGCAGATTGTGACATTATTACAGAAATCATGGATGTAAAATTATCTGTGAATGACACATGTTCTCATGAATTCCTCTCTCTTGAGGAAGACTTGGAAAGCACAGTTGATACATGCTCCGATGTCAACTGGGAGGACAATTCCAATTCGATGATGCATCTTTTTGATTCAAACGATTCATGCCAGCTCGAACATGATGAATTCATTGATGATTTATTCACACATTGTCAGCTGAGCCACAGATGACTAAGGTGAACAACACTTCCCAAATTTTGGCAGAACATCCACCTACTAGTTCAGTTTCTGAAGTGACTGAGAAGCATGCTAGATTAGAACCAGAGAAAAAGCCACTTATGGAAAGCCTTAAGTATGCTTTCCTAGAGGGTGGAGAAAATATGTATCTTGTCATCATTAGTAGTAGGATGACCCCAGAATAGGAATCTCGACTGCTTGAGGTTCTAGAGATAAACCACAAGGCGCTTGGTTGGCACATATCAGACCTTCGTAGGATAAATCCTACTTTGTGTTCACATCATATTTACTTGAAAGAAGTTGCTAAGACATCTTGAGAGTTTTAAAGAAGATTGAACCCAAATTAGAGGGTGTTCTCTTGAAGGAAATCATGAAGTGGTGTGACACATGCTCCACTTACCCCATCTCCAATTCAAAGTGGGTGAGTCCCCTGCAAGTAGTTCCAAAGAAATCAGAGCTCACCATGTTTACAAATGAAAGAGGAGAGGAGATTTCTACTCGGGTACTAACATCCCGACGTGTATATGTTGATTATTATTGCCTGAATGCTGCAATGAAGAAGGACCACTTCCCCTTACCATTTATTGATCAAATTATGGAAATATTGGCTAGGAAGGAGTTCTTCTACTTTTTGGATGGGTACTTCAGGTACAACCTGGCAACAATCACCCTAGAGGACCTAGAGAAGTCTACCTTCACTTACCTATTTGGCACCTACACTTTCATAAGAATGCCCTTTAGTTTGTGCAATGCACCTGCAACATTCCAGAGGTGCATGCTTGCAGTTTCAGCCGATATGGTTGGCAGTTTTCTCGAGGTATTAATGAATGGCTTCTCCGTCTATGGTAACACCTTTGATTCTTATCTTGAGCACCGAGATAGAGTACTTCAGAAATGTTGAGAAGTCAATCTCGTATCGCCTTTGGAAAGGAGCCACTTTATGGTCACTTAAGGGATAGTACATGGCCATATCCTTTCCAAGCATGGTATGGAAGTTGATCCAACAAAGGTGGATGTTATTGCCAATCTTGAACCACCTCAGATCGTGAAAAATGTGAGGTCATTCCTTGGGCATGTGGGTTTCTACCAGTGATGCATCAAAGATTTCAGCTGCATCACCTGACCTCTAACTGAATTACGGTGCAAAGAGACAGAGTTTAATGTTGATCAACTGGTTCTTCTATCTTTTAATCAGCTTAAGGATCTAGTCACTCAAGCTTCTGTCCTACAGTTGCCAGATTCGTCTCTACCTTTGAGATCATGACAAATGTGTCAAACTTTGCAGTTGGAGCTGTGTTAGGATAGAGGACTATGCTAATAAGACTTTAGATGAAGCACGGAAAAATTATACTGTTATGGAAAAAGATTTGTTATCTTTGGTTTTCACCTTCGATAAGTTCAGATCCTATCTTTCGATTTGGAAATCAAGGACAAGCTTGGAGTTCAAAACATGGTAGCAGATCACCTCTCTAGAATTGAACATCAAGAACCTCAACTAAGCAGAACACCCATCATAGACACCTTTCCTGATGAGTCGATTCTTGCCGTGGATTCCCTCCTTAGTTTGCCGATATTGTGAACTACATTGTATTCAATGTAGTTCCACAAGATTGGACAAAGGTCAGAAAGGAGAAGTTCTTGTCCCAAATCCATTTCTACTAATGAGAAGTCCCTCTCTTATTTACAGAGGGAGCATATTACATATGGTGTCGGTGTATCCCTCAGGAGGAGCATCAAATTTACCTCGAGCATTGTTACTCACTCAAATCCGGTGGACACCACTATGGATACTGAATGTCAATGAATGTATTGTAGGCTCACACTATTCAAGTATGCCTCAACATGAGTCAAAGGTTGCACTAACTATTAGAAATTAGGAGGGATTCTCATAGCTAAAGACTCAATGCCCATGAAATCCATTTAAATTTCAGATGTATTCGATACGTGGGGCATTGATTTCATGGGGACCTTTCCCAACAGTCAAGGATTTGAATATATCCTTCTTGCCATTGATTAAGTGAGTCGCTGGGTAGAAGCTATCCTTGCCTGAGACATTGATAGACATATTGTTTGTCGATTTTTGAGAGAGCACATCATTTCATGGTTTGTGATACCGAAGATTCTGATATCAGACGGGGGCAATCAATTCATCAAAAAGGAGATCAAGAAATTAATGATTGAGTACAACATCGAACACTAAGTCGCTTCTCCTTATCATCCTTAGACTAATGGCATGGCAGAGCTATCAAATAGAGAAATCAAGACAATCTTACAGATGATTGTTAAATCGGACAGAAAGAACTGGTCTCAACTCGTGGACTCAGTGTTATGGGCATACATGACCTCTTACAAGTCTCCCTTGGGCATGTATCCCTACCATCTTGTATATGAGAAGTCTTGTCATTTGACAGTTGAATAAATTCATAAATCATTGTGGGCAGTGAACATTTGCAATCTGGACTCACAGAAAGGTGTTCAAAAAAGAAAAGTGGATCTGAACAAGCTCCTGGAATTCTGAGGCTATGCTTATGATAACAGCTTGATGTATACGGCGAAGGTTAAACACTATCATGGCCGATGCATCAGACGAAATACCTTCGAGACTAGACAAAAAGTGAGTTTTTTTGATGCAAATTAAAGAGTAAATGGATAGGACCGTTCATGGTAAGAGAAGTGCATGACAACAAAAGCAAGATCAGACTTCTCATCTGACACACATTTGTTTGTCATCAACGGTCAGCTAATGAAGCCATGCCTCGAGCACGATACTTTTTTGGTTGTTGTTGATGTAGTTCAAGTGATCTGCAATGGAAACTCCTCCATAACCATGGCAACATCAGAAGATTCAGATAACGTCCTTCTAAAACTCTTTCTTTAGTTTTCTCCTTTTCTTCTTTTCTTCTGTTCTTTTCATTTTTCCTTTTTCTTCCTTTCATTCTCAGTCATCACTACTATACTTAGAATATGCTTCATCCTAAGTATAAGGGGGATGAGTGAGTCCAACTGTTCATTCTTTGACCCCTCTCATGTTTCCTCTCATGGTGATACTTCTATATATACTTAGGGATATCTTACCCTACGTATAGAGAGAGATAGACTGAGTTGAGATCTGTTCATTCCCCCCCTCGACCCTCCCTATAAGTAGTATACAATCTTTTATACCTAGGATTAATTGATCCTAAGTATACGGGGGTTGGTTGACTTCTCATTCATTAATTCTTTATTCCTCACTCATTGTAGCATAGGCTTTTCTATACTCAACATGAGTTATGGCTTCTCTTTTCTCTCTAATCTATGAGGAAATAACTTAAGCTAAGTATAAGGGGTCGAATATATGTTGTAAATGATTTAGCCATAATTCATACTTTCGTATTTTCAATAAGCATAACTAAAATATAATTCATTAATTGTAAAGAACATACTTGTATACAAATCATTAAAATCCCTTGTATTTACTGATTAATAAATCAGGAAAATTTTTTTCCAAAATATTTGAAAATGATTGGAAAATACTTTTTGAAAAATCTTTTGAATTGGAAAATATTTTGCAAATATTTTCAACCTTTGTTTTTAAAAATTTCCTTTCTTTGTTTGAAATAAAATATTTTGAAAATCTATTTGCAATGGTTTGGAAAATAGTTGCAAAAATATTTTGAAAAATCTAGGAATAATATTTGAAAATCTTTTCAAAATGATTTTCAAATTTTTAAATGTTTTTAAAAATTATTTGTCAAATTAGTTTGCAAATAAAGTTTTCAAAATGTTTGTGATAGTCTTTTCAAATTATTTTGTGAACTATGCGCACAATTCAAATAAATAAAGATCCTTTACAAATATCGTACATACAATCCTATATATTCCTAAAGCCCGATTCTTGTAAATAACTAGACATACTCCCGTGTAAATAATTGCACATATATCTTTCCTAGAATTTTTTTTGAAAAGTACCTAAGAATTTATAAAATTAAAAATTCCAAAAATATTTGAAAAATCTTTTCAAAAATTACATAAAAATCTACAAAAATTTATCAAAAATCCATAAAAAGTTTAAAATTAGAAAATTGCATCACAAAAATATTTTATGCATTGTACATAACATTTGCATTTTTTAGATTGAACTTTTCTAAGTTAAATCCGAAGATTGGAGCTTGGTTGGATCTTAATCCACTTAATCACAAGAACCTTATAGAAAATGGAATTGGGGCACTTCAGGTCTGCTAGACCTAATTCTTTAAGACCACGAGACTTAGTTCAATGTCATTTTGACTACCTACGCAGAATATTTTGGAACATACACATGACTCTTATTGATAATGACCTAGCTTGCACCCTTGCACTTTACACCTTTCTCACCTCTATTGAAGTGGCAGAGGGATGGATTTGCTGGCATGAGAGACTACCCAGAAAAAACATCGTACGTCTCATATATGTTTCCATCATACCCCAACCTAGTCCAATAGCCATGAGATTCAATGACGGAATGCAGTGGGTTACAATAACGCTTAAAAAGAGGGATAATCTACTGGCTCAAGAGGAAAAAGTCCATAAGTAAATGTTACTGTATATAGTATTTAAAAACATGCAAAAAAAACTCCAAAAAGAATATACGGGCAAAAATTCCAAGAAAAATCAATTTGTGTCGGAGCATAAATATATTCAATAAGCAAGCTTGTGCTTTAAAGTCAATTATGTGTGAGCATGCAGCCGGGTAACTTTGCTATACTAGTCAAGCATCCTAGGATAGGTGTCTACACCAGCTACCGTCCATTCTTCTCTCCACTCCTCTTCTTGAGCTTGTTGTACTTGAACTTAGAAGGGAATACTCTACTTTTTGAGGAAAGAGTTGTTGGATTGGGGAATTAGGGTCACCATGTTGGAGAAGATTGACTTTTACCGCTTCAGCCGAGGAGATCTACATATCGCACACACTGTCAAAGATAGAGTGTTGTGGGTCTTAAAGGCTGTTGTGTTTCAAGTCCAATAAGATTCCGACCAAACTTAACTTCCAAAGGTTTGACCGAGCTCCAAACTTTGATTTTACGAAGACAGAGAGCTAAAATCAATCCAAGTTCTTTCATTTTCTTTTCTTTGTTTTATTTTTGTACTTATATGTGTAAGTGCTTGCTAGGGACTAGCAAAGAAAAGTATAGGGAGGGTGATGAATCTCCATTTCATCACCTTTATTCTTTCATTTTGGCCTTTAAATCCTAACTAATGCTTGTATATATCATTATTCTGCATAAATGAACATTCATTATTTATTGCATAAATGACATATAAATATCATATTTAAAGCCAAAATAAAATAATAAAGAAATGAAAAGAAAAAAAATAAATAAAATACAAAAGGTATTTTATTATCCCGAACCCTAAGACCTAGGCATTATGATGATTGGGTCACAAGGAATAAAGTAGGGGGAGATAAGGGCCTAAACTAACAAAATAAAACCCTAATTTTCATTAATTTTGGGACCTATTTTATTCTTTATTATTTATACATGAAAGTTGTAGATAAAATACATAGAAAAAAATCACTTCACATAAAAATAATAATACAAGTTGTACATTCCAAACTTAAAATAAAAAAAATCAAAATCCAAACTTCCTAGACCCATATCTTCTCCATATGAACTCAAAATGCACCAAAATCACTTTAATATTATATAAATTTTAATTATCTATTCAATGAAAGTGCTTTCATTTAATTTAGAGTTAATATGCAAAAAGTTAGGTTTTGGACCCTTATTGTATACTATACTTGAATAAAATATTCATTTTCTTTAATCTTTACATTTTTCATGATTTTAGATTTTTTAAATATTATTTGTAGTATGTGTACATAATTAAAAAAAAATGAAACCATTTAAAATAAAGCAAAATAAATATATATACAAAATACATAGATGAATTACCTATACATCTATCTATATAATAATTACATCTATTTATTTAAGTGCATAAATAATATATTTAAATATTTTATAAATATAAAAATTATGTAAAATTATAAAATTTAGATTTTTTTAAAAAATATACAATATATAGGTAAATATGCCTATGATTATACTTGTACACATAACTTATAAGAAATTATCTCAGAAAATTAAATAAAAAAGAAATAAAAATTTAATTTTATACCAAAAATTTAATTAATTAATTAATATCAAATTTTTAAAGAATTTTCGATTATCTTTTTCGAGATTGGTCCACATGGACCAACCAGGTGCATCCCGGTGTTAACCCCGATCAACACACCCTCTCTCTTCCTCGTTTACCGGATGTGTTATAACCCGTATCTTCGTTAAATTTTTCGCTTAAGTCATGATGTTCTGCCATGGCATGATGTGCAGTTTCCAAGGATTAAACATTCATGAATCACGCGGTGGCTATAGATCTAGTCGATGATCCTCGATTCAACTGCAATCTTTGATTAAAGAGTCGTCATTCCTTTGTCCATAAATAATCGTCATCCAAGTTTGATCCCTTTTCAAGCCCGTAATACCTTGATCCTCAGCCAAGATCATTTCCTGGTGACAGTAGTGGATTCCTTGAGGTTCAAGGCAGAGCAAGGAGGAGAGGAGGCAGTCCAAGGCATCGCTCTAGTGAGGCCTCTGCTCCCTAGTTTCTAAGTATGAGATGCACCTATTTTATCTAACTTTAGGTAGATTTATTCTAAGTTTTTCCATCATGCATTTTATTTATATCTTTATCTTAGCTAAATTCCAAAAACAATAATCGCAGGAGCTCGTTGCTCCGGCCTTGGTTCACCATGAACTGACCATCTTCTGACCCACCGACCATGCCTAGTTTCTTCTTCATTGCATCATGCACTTATTCCACTTCTTGATCCAAACTGATCTCTCGTGGGATAGGGAATCAGAGCTCTATATCTGTTGTTTGCCGGAGCTCCACCATCCCGTTCATTTTCCAAGCATAGTAGCTTCAAAAGGGCTCGAGGCGAATAACCTCGAGACCCTTAACTTTCCTTTACATGTCAGCGAGCAAACGGACCCGAAGGGTCGATTATGGACCTCACATACCTCCCAGGTGCCTCGGTCCTTCAAGAGCTCCAAGACTCTCCACAATGAGGCCCGGATCCATCTAAAGGTGCCAGCAGCTGCGAATCATCATCAACAACATGTAGAACCCTTCAACATCATGTAAGGATCTCGAAGGTACGAGATCTTAACGATTGAAGGAGCTGTGCTTTACAGTTCTTTTGAGTTCTTGTTGATACCCTCTGAGCCGTCCGATGATGCCCAAATGCTAGATTCTATCTCTGCTGTTGGATTGTGTTGAAGCGATGCGCATCGTCTGCCGTCGGTTGCACTTAAGCGTCGATAGCCATTAGATGATGCATTTGTAGGGGCTAAATTTCATCAACCCCCTTAAATTTTTGTATATTTTTATTTGGTTTTGTAAATAAAAAGTATAGTGTAAATAAACAAGTGAAATTTACAATTATTAATTATGATTGTTTAGGGATCATTGCCATCTCACCTCACCTGCACGGCCACGTGAGGTGGGAAATTTACAGGGGTACATCGCCAATTTTTGTAATTTTTAAATTATTTAATAAAATATAAATGTTCATTTTAAACTTTTGGGAAATTTGCATGTAAACCCTTGCCTTATATTTTAAATGCAAATATGCACTTCCTAGTTTAAACATTTTTATGCATGTTTGGATAATTTTTATAAATATCTCCTGTGCTCTAAAATTTATGGAAACATAGGACAAGAAACTTGGATGCTTGCTCTTTCACGCTATATAATTAGTTTTGCATTTTATCACTTGCATATTTATTAAAAATAAAAAGAGCACATTTTGTCCCTATTTATGTTTAAAAATCCAAAAAAATAAAATCTTTTTGAAAAATTTTAAAAATTATATTTTATTTATTATAGTAGTTTTTACCTCCCTATCAAAATCCCTGAAAATATAAAAAGAAAATCATAAAATTTAAAAATGTCCAAATACTTATAAAAATTATACAAAATCTTTAAACAAATCTAAAAATATTTATTGCTATTTTTGAGTTTTCTTTATATTATATATCCATTAATCAACTCTATTTAGTTTTTTTAAATTCCAAAACAATTTGACTTATTTAAAAAGTCCTTGATTTTGTGTATTTTGCACCTTAAATACCTAAAAATTAGCAACAATACGTGCAAATAAAAAAATAGTAGAAAAAATTAAAACCTCTCAAAAAATTTATTTGGAAAATTTTGATTATTTTTATCTATATTTATAATTATAATACCCTAGCTTGTATCATATACCTATATATACCTATCTATAGTTTATATTATCATTAACTATTTTAAATACCTTGTAAATATTTTTAATTCATTTAAAAAATAAAAAGGAATGTACCTTTGGGGTTTTTTTTTTTCTGATTTTGTATATTTATTATACATGTTATATATATATACCTTATATAATTATACATTACCTTATATATATATTCATATACTCTTGTACACATATCTATATAATATTATATAATATTAGTATTAAAAATAAATTAAAAAATATGAAAATTATAAACATTTTAAAAACAAAAATATAAAAGTAAAAATCAAATAAAATTTTGTAAAACTAAAAACCCACACAAAAAGACTAAGTATGTGTATATAATTTACTTTGGTTAGAAATAATCATTATGCTACCATGTTTGCTCTCAATGGTTCGACCTCTACATGATTACACATTATATGCCTTTGTTTATAGAGTAAAATAAATTGTACTTCACATTTTTGTTATTCATTGATTATTCATATGTTGTGGATACTTGTTGATTAGGCGATCTTCTTTGAGCGATCATCTCAACAACTGCAATCTCACCTTGCGAGGTTGTACGACCATCTAGAAAGATCGCTTCCATCAGTAACCGCTTGTGAAATTTAGAAAAATTAAAATATGTGCATGATGTAAAATACATGTGAAATTTATATAATTCTTATAATTTTTCTACAAAAAGTGTTATAATGTGCATATTGTATACACGATGTATAATTTGTATAACCTCGTGTAAATAATACTATTTTTATAACTTTTTTGTAAAATTGTTTTAAATAGTACTTATATTTTAAAGATTGTGTAAAATTGGTGTATAACAAAAATATTCAATAAAATGGATTCTCATTCTTTCTTAAAAAAGGAAAAACTCCATTACATTTCATGCACCTGCATTTCATTAACATATCATGCATATGCACAAGTAGAAAGCTATCAAGTTTTGGATCGTGTCATGAGTTAAAACCGAGGGTGGACTTGAACTTAATCCAATTTATTTTCAAAGTAACTTCACTAAGAAGTAGGACTTTAGAAACTTCAGGTCATAGACTTAAATATCCAAGTTTCACAAGACAATGTCTAGACTTTGACTCTTAGTCTCTAACTTGATTACCTCATTTTGAGTAGACTCTTGGATAGGGAACTAATCTGTACTCAAGCACTGCACACTTATCTCAACTTAGACGGAGTGTTGGAAGAATGCAACTCTTTTTCTTCGGTAGCGTGGACATCTAAAGATCAGAGTAATGGGTTGAAATAAAGCTTCGGATGAGGAACGGACTACTAGCATAATTTTTTTTTATCCTACAACATGGGTGTAAAAAAAGAGTCTATATTTATACGTGCATAAAAAGATCAATGCAGAGCAACTAAATTCACACAAAAAATAAGCCAATTCCTAAAGTACATCAGAGACCACAATGGTCCAATCTTCAAATAGTATGTAGATCTTGGTGGAGACTTGGCTAAACTAATAAGCTTCACAGGAGATGTGACTACACTGGTCACACCACTTCTTTTCTCATTCTTCTAGACTTATTCCCCCATATTCATTGTGAACTACATGTATATAAATTTAGAAAGAAATACCTGACTCCTCGAGGACGAGTTATTGGTGGAGAAGATTGCATGGTAGTTCGACATATTGGATGGGAAGATCTAACACTCCTCACACATAAGAGGCAACTATTCAATGTTCATGTAGTCTGCTTTGGTAGGGAGTTGATCTAATATGAATTCTGATCCGACCTAGATGATGATTTGTACAACTTAGAGACTATTGGTTCTAAAACCCTAATTCTCATATGGATTCCCACCCCACTATTAATTGAAAGGTCGAGTCGATATCTATTTTTACCTTTTTCATGACCTTGGTATGTAACTCAATCTCGTTTCACTTACGTATTCATTTTAATCGCTCGTGGACGAGCGTTGTTTAAGTATAAGAGGTTGATGAATATGTGATTCATCACTTTAAAAGCTAAAAATAGAGCTATGTTCCAAAGTGATTATTTGCATTTAGGAATTCATAGTTCATTATTAACATGCATGCATGTGTAAACAAGATCTATATTTTATCATTCATAACAACATTAACAAGTAGCCAGATTTGTGTGTACATAATGGATATTAACATAACTTTCCATATTTTTTTATTTTATACTAATCCCAAATAAAAAATTAATTCCATTTTGTACTTAATACTAACATTAATAATGGAAAAATATCAAAAAAATGTTAACTTGTATATTTGTCAAATAAAACCAAAAACTAGTTTTGAGATAAAAGTCGTAAAGTCAAATATCTCTCACATATAGTCTCCTATGAACCCCTACTCACCTTCAAACTAATGTACATTTAATTATCTACAAACAACATCTAACTCAAAGGAATCGGAGTTCATATGTAAAACTTGGATTTTGGGTCAACATTGTATATTGTATATTTTGACTAACATGACCACATTAGTTTATGTACATAATTAACTCTTTTTAGATTATTCCTTTTCATTTATTTTCTTTGATTTGTGCCTTAATAAAATGCATAAAAATCCAATTTTAAAACATTAATAAAATCAATGAAAATAAGTCATTTTGAGTCTGTACATAAGTTCCTCTTATTTTATTTATTTATTTTCTTATTTATTAAAATATAAAAAATTTAGATTTATATGTAAAGATTTATTTTATATTTGTTTGATTATATTTTTCTTTATTTAAAAATCATAAAAATGCAAAACATAAAAATCCAGTATTCTATGTACATAGAATACCACTAAAAATACAATTTGTACAAATGATAGCTTTTGATTTTTATTCCTTCATAAAAGTTGTAGATCTCATAGAGACAAACAACTTTCATGAATACCAATTTTTAATTTGACATCATTTTCTATTTTATTTTTATTTATCTTTGATTTTATTTTTTGAATTTTGTTTAGGCGACATGTGGTGCTCCTGGAGCCACCACGTTCCCCCCACATAACCTCTTAGCCTCCCTTATTTTTTGTCGTTGGATGAAGTACCCATTCATCCAATAACCTAGATTATTTCCCCACTTTATTTTGTTTTTATATTTTCTTTTCATTTCCTTTTCAATTATTTAATAGTATCTCGCCACGTGACCCTCTCTCTGTCGTTCCATCTCGACCGATCGAACAACCAAGACTTTTTCTCCATCCTCAAATTCTCCCTTCAACTCCTCCTACGATGGTCGACTCCACCCACACCTATGGTTAAGACCTCATCCACCCTCCTCTCCTCTCTTCCACATCACCCATTCCCTGAAACATCTGTGAAGCCCTAACGATCAACCATCAAAATCATGCCCTCCGCCCTCGTCACATGACATCTGTTGATAATCAGAGAGAGAGAGAGAAAGAGAGAGCTCAAGCTCCCAACTACCATAGTGATAGCGAGGGACACACTATTTGGTAGAGCAATGACTAGCTTCCCTTCTCCGGAGTGATCTAAGGGGCACCATTGTTACTTGATGCTGCCCCTCTCCATGCGTGCATCCCAGCTCGACCCACCTCCAGGGTCTTGAGAGATTACAGTGTTATCAATGTGAGCCCCGGGCGAACCATTTCTACAATAAATGTTACTGTAATGAATAAATTATCAATGAAAGTTATTGGCTATTTTTCACTCCCTTTCTGAGATTAATGAATGAATGCACTATAGGGTCCCTCTGTACAATAAGGGTTATGTACCATGGCCAACTTGATGATCATACAACTGTTGATTCGTTGGATGAATCATAGAGGCTGATGCTTGGATGAATATCTAAGGAGTTAGATAGAGGACTCATCAAGCATCATCGAATGATTATTAAGTGATGATCTCCAGCCTGAGTAGGAGATGGCAATCCTATCTCATATGGATGATATCTAACTGACCTCTTGATGCAGGTCCTCTGCATGGGAATAGTGATTCGGAGGTGTCCGGTTAGTTGAGTCAATGGGTTGACTTGACGAGATCGAGATAACCAAAGACCTACATTGAATACTGTCACAACATAGGCATGCATCCTCTGACCGGAGACAGATGTGTTGTTATATGTCTGAGTATGTACATTTGGCAGACCAATAGGTTGATGACCTAACCAAGGTCTATACACCGGCGAGCTGGTGTACATGTAAGGACATATGAGTAATATGATTTCTCAAAGGGATCATACAGGTTCACTTGTGAACCGGGAGACATGAGCTCACTCATGAGGTATTGGGACTGAACAAATTCCATGCATGGTCGTCATGCTTTGGAAGCATGATATGAATTTGAAGGTAAGATATATGCTTTGTGAAAGCATATGATCTATACCAAATCCCAATGACCAAGATTGAGAAACTTAATGATCTAACCCTAAAGATGACAGTATAAAAGTGATCTTCCAGTATGCAGGATGTACATGTATTGGGAATACCTGAGGGTGATGTGATCATATATGATTGTATAACCATGACGCTTCCATTCCAAGGGAGTGATGAAACAGGTTTGGATTTTAGTGACTCCTCTCATTAGAGAAGCGACCCAATCTTAGTCCATGAATTGGACATTATTCTGAATAAGATTCAGATGCAATGAGAATATTAGGTCTACGGTCTTGATTTGATCAACCATCAGTGAGAGGTCCATGGGATTTGGATTTGAGATATGATCTCAACATCCAAGTCACTATACGTGGGACAATACAATCGCCCTGTCCTTATCTCCAAGTATCTACGGAGAGATTGCATTATTCTTGAAGGGTTCAAGAATAATTCCATAAGATCTAAGCAATAACGAAATAATGATTAAATGAGATTTAATCATCTTGATGTGTGAAGAAATTATCCAATATAATTAAATGTGATTTAATTATTATGGATAAGAATAATGTGGATAGAAATATCCAATTATTTTAATATATTATAAATATGATTTATAATGTATTAGAGAGAGCTAATTATAATTTATATGTGTTGATTAATTATTATGTGTATTGGATACACATTGTGTAATTAATTGACAATGTAAATTATATGTTGTTTTGGGTTGTGAATATGATTCACAATTTTTCCATGGCAAGATTGCAATATTCTCAAATATAATTGTGAATTATTTTTGAAGAATAAAACCAAACAAAATTTGTTGCAAATAAATAAATAGAGATTTCCATGGAGATATGCAATCTCATGAATTATCATGAGATTGCCCTCCATTAGGAAAGGGGTGGGCGGCACCCATGTCCTATTTGGAATGGGTGGCCGTCCACCATGTTATACATGGAATGGTAATCTCCATGTATATATTCTCTCCTTATTTATTGGTTTGATTTAGGATTGATTTATATTTGATTTTGTCAAATATATTTTAATCTAAATTTGTTGTTTTTGACAACAACAATCTTGACCATTGGATTGACATAAATCAATCTCATCCATTGATTTTTTATGTCACATGGATTGAGATCCATGGATCCCAAAACCCTATTAATAGAGAGGCATACCATGCTCTCTCTTTACATGCAATTTTGGAGCTCTCTCTCTCTCTTTATTCATACACGACAGCCCTCTCTCCCTCTAATTTTGGTGGCCGTCAACCATACCCTAGAGGAGAGAATCGTCGACGCTCTCGCCACCACGCCGTCTCTTCGACGTTCTTCGGTTCTCCGTCTTCTTAGAGTGCTACACTCACAAAGAAGACGTTTGATCTCATGCGACGAGATCAGGAGCAACTACGCTTGGATCAACTTCTTGGATTGCGAGGACAACGCGGTTCATCCCCGCGCTCGCAAGCGGTCTCACCGACGATCGGACTTGAGACAGGAGGTCTCTTCTTTTAGCGACTCGATCAACCACGCTTCAAGAGGTATTGCATTATACTTGTTGTGGTTATAGATGAAACGATCTGAGAATTGTTCTCGGATCATGTGGTTTCATCGAATGAAAAAATTATAAATTCCGCTGCACCGAACAACTAGTGCGACTAGTCGTTCTTCGTCGTATTCGATACGACGATCACGCTTCCGTAATGCGCTTGAGGATAAATTCCATATCCTTCATACAGTGGAGCAATAACACTACGCTCCACACCTGCAGGTGAAATCCTCCAATATCAGGTAGTACTCTTTCCCTTCTTCTTCCTTGTCTTCTTCCTATTCTTTTCAGTCGATTTTCCTCTACTTTGTGTTCTTTCTATTATTTGTTCTATCCTGTGAAATCCCTAAATCGCTACTTGATTTTACCTTTGATCACACCATCCCTCCGACGCACCTTCCACTCGATCACCCTCAAGTTCTGCATGATCTTGATACCATTGGTCCTCCATATGTTTTGCTCGAATAGGAATACCATGCTTCTACCCAACTCACACTTTCGGTCGAGCTATAGGCTCGAGTCATGGATCATTACTTTTAGGTTCTCGATCAGGAGGTAGCCCTAAGGACCCAATAAATAGAGTACCTCAAGGCACTTCTGTGCCACATTCATCTGCTGGATTGTAGCCTTGGAACCACCTTCGACCACATCAGCTGAGATCTAGCACATTAAAACATTGCTGCAAAGATCCGAACCTCCAAAACTCTGCTAAGACCTTGCAGATTCTGCCACGTCGCTTCGATCAATAGAGGAAGAATGACCCAAGTCCTCCCTTGAACCCTCATCAGAGAAGGATCTATTTGTGCTCCCTAGCAAATCATCTAATCCAACCGTACATTGAAAGATCGGCATGAACCTGTTGCTCCTTCTTTAGCACATCCTCATGACCTTCGTTCTACAACGACCTCCCATCACGCCTTCGCTCTCTCATCCAACGATCTTCATTGTTTTCTGAGTCTATAAACGATCTACATGTCAAGCTACGTGCCTCAGACCCCGGAAGCTTCCAACAATCGGCATGTAGAGGTCTGCATCCAACCCGCCACCTGAACCTTAGTCTTACACTCACGTGCACATCACACGTTCTCTGGGAATAATTGCGATAAACTCCCAACGAGTTTTTGTAATGTCCTTTTAGTCATGTCTGCATTTGTTTTGAGTTTATTTATTTCTAAACATTGCATTTATACCCTCTCATTTGTATGTGTGTTTGGAATATCAATATTCATCATCTTTTAATTCCAAAAATTGCTCTATGTTTAAAATTTTATGTGGTATTTGATTGAAAATTGTTAGAGAATTGATTGATTTATTGATACTATTATAGTGAAATTTAACATAATTTACTCGTCTATGATTCAGAAGTTCTTAGTAAATCACAACTTGCTCAAAAAATTAATAAAAATCATAGTCTTTATATTTAAATGTCCTCTGTCACATGTCCAAATTTCATCTCATTTGCATACATATTGTAGTCTGAATAAATAAACTGGTAAATTAAGTAGCTTAATATTAATTGTCTGTAGATTTAATATTTTTAAGATGCAAATTTTTTCCTTTGTGCCTAATAATTAGACATATCTAGGCTAATTTTGTTTCCTATAAATCTTAAGTTTTGTTAATTATTAAAATTAAATTATACATAATCACCAATTATGCATCTTTAATAATTTAATTTCGCATCCGAACAATACCAAAAATCCATAGTAGCTTAATTTTGCATTACCATAGTAGCTTATTTTGGCCAAGTTCCATTAGACTATGTTTGGTTGAAAAATTGCAAATTATCCTATAAACTTAGCCTCAATTGCATGACCATTTTAATTGCATAAAACAATTCTTCCATGAAAACCTAACCACCGAATTATATGAAAATTAGCCTAAGGAGACACTTGTCTCCTTAAGTTTGATCTTGGATCTTACCTAAGTAAAAAAAATAAAAATCCACTGCTTTTTTTTATTAAATAATAAATTAAATAATTTTCAATTAAACCCTAATTGCATGACTACAACAACATTAATTCACACAACATTAATTCATGCATTAATCATCTAGTCATTACCTGTTGAAAAAGAGTGTTACCCATGACAATTTATGTTGAACGAAATTTTTCATGGGTCTGAAGTAATCCACACAAGGCGGGATCACAATACCGCTGAGGCGACCCGCTAGAAAATCCCAATCAAATAACAATTAACCCACAACAAGTAATTCAAGCAATGAAAGTAAATGTGCAGAGTTAAAATTTATTATAACTCTACAACAAAGATGTGTATAGGTGCAAGTATGTGTAGAGGTCGAACTCAGGGAGCAGACAGGTAGAACGGGGCAAAATGCTCAAAAAGTGTGAATGTGATGAATTGTCTATATGAGCTTTGTTTTTGTGGGTTTTTAATTTTTGTATTTTTTATTTAATTTATGATTTTATATTTTATATTTTGATTTTTGATTTTATAATTTTATTTTCTTTTTTTATATTTTATATTATTTATATTTTCTTTCTTTTTTAATGGATATAATATGTATAAGGAATATCTAGACACTAGAGATAAGAGAGCTAAAAATAGGGTAAACATATTCAAAATACAGGAAACAAAATGTTTTTATGATTTTTATATTTTTCTAATGTTTTTGTGATTTTTCTATATTTTTCCTAATTTTTTGGTATTTTTAGAAGTGAAAATACTGGAAAACAGTGAACTAAGTTGTTGGTCGAAATTAAAATGAGGATGAAAAATATCAAAGTGTCCAAAATTCCTCAAATTAATTTTAAAATAAATCTAATAGAACAAAGAAAATTCAGAGACAAAAATTGTATTTTTAGGATTTTTAGGAATTTTTCAGATTTTTATGAAGGTTTTTAGAGTTTTTATATTTTTAGGAGTTTACTTTGATATTTTTTGTGATTTTTGGATTGAAGTTTAAATAAACTATAATAGGAAAAATGTATTTTTTTGGGAATTTTTTGAGATGTTTTTTTAATTTTTATGGATTTTATAATGCAAATAATAGAGAAAATGCATGTTTTTGAATTTTTATAAATATTAAAATGCAATAAATATGCAATACAAAAATATGTCCTGAAAATACAATGCAACAGGAACACTATGATATTTTTTGGTGATTTTTTGAATTTTATAAATGCACGAAATAAATAGAGACAACAAATAAAAACTACATTGTTGGTAGGGACTATTTTGCAATTAGCGAGAAACTCATGGGCCAACGTGCAATTTTTACACAAAATATATAACACAATGAAGAACTTTCTGGACTATTTAGAAATAACTAAAGTTGTGAGGGCTTTCTTGCAAAATTCCCAGAACTCACGTGCGTAAGCACGCGCGCCTGGCAAGGACGAATATGCAATTATCAAAACATTTAAGGGCTTACATGCAAAAAGTCAAAAAGTTTATATCTGTAGTGAAATGTTTCCGTACTTAATACAAGTACCAAAATTTCCGAGGGCCTGACTACAAAATTGCACGAAGCGTCACGTGATGTGACGTGGCCAGGGGTGCAAGTGCAATTACTGAAAGTTAGGGGGGGCTATTTGTAAATAATACAGAATCTATACAACTACATAGGAAAGTTCATATGCTAATAATTAAATACCAAAATTGGTGGGGTAAAATTTGCAAAATACCCACACCGCGCGGAAGGGGATGGCTCGGATGCTTTCACTTATGACACGTAGCGTTCCCACATGAACCAATAACGTTTCGCGCTTCTTGGCCCAGATTAGATCTCAGGTGCGAGATCAACGGCTACGGGAGGGTCTGATACAAGGGCTCTGGCACAACCTGGAAGAGCCTTGACGATCCAACGGCGATGGAGCAACAACAACGAACCGGAAAGAACTCCGCCGAGGCGAAACTCCTCCTGCTTTCCCGCGCCTCTCCGATGATCTTCTTCGCTCCAAAATGGATTGGAACACTCCTGCAGGTGTCTTCCACTCGCCCGGGGCTTCAAAATGGGGAGGTATTCACCGGAGCGCGTCAGCAGAGGTGGAGGAGCATGATGCCTCCAAGGACCTCCGGTACGCCTTCAAAATAGTTCCAGGCCCCTTTAGATGCTCGACCTGCAAAGCATAAAGTCAAGGGGGGTCGTGGGCAAACTTCCACGACCCTCCTGGTGGCAAAACAACGGTGGCGGAATGCGACAGAGGTGCTTGCCGGAGCACGCTCCGGCAAGGTGGTTGCAGATGGGGAACAAGGGGTTATGGATCGAAATGAAGGTCGTATAAGATCCCTAAGGCTAAGCTAACTGAATAAAAAGCAAGAAAAATAATAAAAAAGACGTGAACCTCAGGCCACTGAATGGGAAGGTGAACCTCGATGGCGGCGGCCCACCGGAGGTGGTTGAACGACGCCTTTGACTCGTCGAACGCCTCCCCATGGAGCTGGAGGTTGTGCTGTCACCACAACCCGTCCGGAGCTCGATCTAGGAGGCTTCAAGCGGGTCAAAAATGGTTCAAAGAAGGAAGGGAAGAATGGTTTGAATTTTGAACAGGTGGTGGACGGGCATGAAGAACGAGGTGACAACGGGAGGATCGATGTTCCAATCCCCGAAAAAATACTTGGGCGTGATTCATCGGTATATGGTGAACAAAAGTCATGAAGGATTCGACATCAAATGGTGAAAGGAACTGCCTCGATAATCCATAAACATGGGTCAAAACTGTGTTCTGACAAGGCTGCAGAGGAAGAGTCAGACAGTTGACCCGCGGTCAACTATCAGACTCACCTGGTTGGTCCACGTGGACCAACCAAGAAAAACCTCTAAAAAATGTTTTGTAAATTAGATTAAAAATACCAAATGATTTTATTAATTTTAGGACATTAAATAAAAATGTTTGTTATTTTATAAAGTGTTTTATAGTGATTTTTAATTATTTGTATGAGGTTTATAATTACAAGTTACCTTTTTAGGCCTATATAGGTATACACATCTATACATTTTAATATTTTATTTTTATTTAGTTTATTTAATTTATTTATTATGGTTTATTATTTTATAAATTTATAACATATTTTATACACTTAAATATATTTTTTATTTGTTTTTCTGAAGTATTTTATACACTTAATAAAATAGAAGTATTAATTCTGTAGGTATATGTATAGGTATTATACCTAGGTATGTTAAATACAAGTATTTTATTTTGTATTTTCTTTAGGTTTTTATTATGATTTTAATGTACAAATATATTATAAGTAATATTTACAAAATTATAAAAATATAAAATTACAAAAATAATGAATAAATAATAAAATGAATATTTTAATCTGTACATGTATACAATAGGGGTCTAAAACTCAACTTTCAAACCTAAGCTCCGCAAAATATGAAACCACCTTCACTAAATATCTTATTGAAAATTATATACAATTAAAGGTGAGTTTGATACATTCGGAGTTTTTATTTGAGAGATACAGGTTTGGGAAGTTGGGATTATGGATTTTTATTCAGATCACAACTTTTTATCGGCACATTATTTTTGAGTGAAATCAATTTTGTATTTTTATTTATTTAATTATCTACAACTTTGATGTAAAAAATTTCTTTATTTGAAGTATAAAAAGTGGAATAAAAAATAGGTCCCAAAATGAATAAAGAATGAATGAAATAAAAGGTATTTTTATTGTATTTTGGGCCTTATCTCCCCCTACTTTATTCCTTGTCGACCTAGTCATCGAGATGCCTAGGTCTCGGGATTTCGGATGTAAAATATTTACAATATTTTATTCTTTTTCTTTTCTTTTCTTGATTCTATAATTTTGGCTTTAAAAACTGCATTTTATGCAATATTTACACAATGATGCATGAATACTAAAATGCCTAAATTAAGCCTATTTACACGCATTTACTAGGGTATTTAAGGCCAAAATAATAGAATAAAGATGATGAAACATGGATTTATCATCCCCCTATACTCGTATTTGCTAGTCCCTAGCAAACACTTGTGCAATAAGTGCAGAAAAGAAAAACAAAGAAAAGAAAAAGAAGAACATTGGATTAATTTTAATGATGAAACTTGTCTTCACAAAATCAAAGTTTGGAGCTTAAGTCGGACCTTTGGAATTTTTGTGCAGGCGGAACCTTAATGAGAACCGGACTTGAAATTCAACAGCCTTCGAGAATCCCAAAACTCTGCTCAAGTCTCCTCAATAGCCAGGTTAGAAATATTTCAACTCATACGCAAACCCTTACGACTATGAATCCGCCTCGTACAATGTAAGTGATGGTGGCTTTCCCCAACTGAAATGACAAAGAGACTGGCTTCTCCAATATGACAATCCAATGATTCCCCAATCCAACAACTCATTCCTCTAGGAGCAGGGTATTCCCTTCTAAGTTCAAGTGGCAATCAGCCCAAGAGGAGGAGTGAAGAGAAGAATGGACGGTAGCCAGTGTAGCTACCTATCCTACGATGCAAGATCAGTGTAGTCAAGTCATCCAACTGCAGGCTCACATGATTTGACTTTGAAGCTCAAGCTTGCTTATTGACTATACACATATGTACACTCCGACAATCATTTTTATTTTTGTGCAAGCCTGTTCACTTTTTTGGAGTTTTTGTTTTTTGCTTTTTTTAAATACTATATTTCCATAACATTTACATATGGAGTTTTTCCTCTTGAGCCAGTAGACTATCCCTCTTTTGAAGCTTTATTGCAACCCACAATCTCCTGTCCTCGAAACTCATCATCACCGGGCGGGTTGGGATGCACTTCCCTCCCTAGAGGGGGACAAGTATTTCCACCTGTGTGCGTCTCATACCGGCAAATCCAACCTCCTCACCACTCCAACTGAGTTGAGCCATGTGAAAGGTGCAGGTGTCCAAGTTAGGTCATTATCAACAAGAGTCGTACGTGTGCTCCGAAATACTCTACTTAGGTAGTCAAGAATCCATTGAACCGAGTCTTATGATCCTCAAAGAATTAAGTCAACTAGATCTGAAGTACCTCAATTCCAGCTCCTATAAGGGTCTTGTTAATTTGGTAGATTTTAAGGTCCAACCAAGCTCCAATCTTCAGATTTTACTTAGGCTCGTTCAACTATCAAACTCAATCCGAAAAATGCTCATGATATGTAAATGCTATGCAGAAAATATTTTTGTGATACAATTTTCAAAGATTTTGAACTTTTTATGGATTTTTGAAAAGATGATGCATATGCATTTTTTTGTATTTTTCAAAAATATTTTTCAATTTTTTTTGTATTTTAATTTTGCAAATGTTTTTAGGATAAACGATTTTGGCCAAAAACTAGGTACAAATATTTACAGGGGGATGCATCTTATATTTACAAGAAGTGTGTTTTAAGAATTTACAAGGGTAAGTGGTCAATTTTATAAATATATATAGTGAATTTTTGGTGAGATTTATGTATTCCTCAAACTTATTTGACAAAGGTTTTTCAAACAATTTTGAAAACTATAGTCCAAAATAATTTTTACAAACAATTTTTTACAAACATGTACACACATTTGAAAATTATTTTGCAAAGGTTTTCCAAACAGTATCTATAAATTTTTCAGATATTTTTGCAACTATTTTTCAAACCATTTGCAAATCATTTTTCAAACATTTTATTTCACACAAAGAAAATAATTTTTACAATCAAAATGTTTTTACAAAGGTTGAAAACATGTAACAAAAACGTTTTCAAAATAGTTTTCAAAAGATTTTTCACAAAGATTTTCAAACTATTTTTCAAACATTTTGCAAAAAATATTTTAACCTGATTTATTAATCAGTAAATACAAAAGAATTTGAGGAATAATCACATCTTTTTATTAAGTATTTTTTATCGAATTTAATTGTAATAATTAGCTATAATTATTAGTAAAAATACGAAAGTACGAGTTATGGCTAAAGTATATACGTAGTATATACGATCCCACTATACTTATCTTGAGCTATGTCCCCATAGATCGGAGAGAAAAGAGAAGACATAACTCGTACTGAGTATAGAAAAGTCTAAAGAATAAATGAATAAGAGATGAATAAATGAACGGATGAGAAGTCGACCGCCCCCTATACTTAGGATCAAATAATCCTAAGTATAGCAGACTGTACACAAATCAGGGAGGGTCAAGGGTGAAAATGAACAGATCATACTCAGACTGTCTCCCCCTATACCTAGAGTAAGATACCCCTAAGTATAAACAAGAAGATGAGATAATGAAGAGGATCATAGAATAGAATCAACTCGGGGTGCACACCCCCCTTATACTTAGGACGAAGTACGTCCTAAGTATAGAAAACTGACAAAAAGGGGTGACACCTTTTCGGTAGATAAAGAAGATAGAAGAGGAAAAGAAGAAAAGAAGAAAAGAAGAAAAGAGATCAGAAGATGGAAGAAGATAGAAACAGATGTACAAATCACTCCCCCTATACTTAGGGTAAAAGAAGCCCTAAGTATAGGAAACAACAGGAGTAATGAAATGGAACGATGAATGAACACTCGGCTCGTCCACCCCCTATACTTAGGACAAAGTACGTCCTAAGCAAGGCAAACACAAGGATGGGTGGATGAGCATTACGGGAGAGACACAAAGATGAACAAAAGTGAATATACGATAGAGATGGATATTAAAATGGTCAAGAAGGTTGAAAGTGAACCTTCTTGCGGGACCGCTGAGGAATGGATCTGGTGTGGTGCAGGTCGACATCGGGGTCCATGGTGGACGGAAACCGATCAAGGTCGATAGGGTGTAGGTCCTCAGTGGCCCTAGGGTGTGAAGGCACAGATGGATCAGTGAAAGAAGTACAACTAGGTCCGACCTTGGGAGTCTCGCTGATATCAAAGTGGAATGGGACGAACTCATCCTCATAGGAAGAAGTGTAATCCGTATCATCCTGCGAGGTCTCGTCCAGGTCAAAACCAAGAGGAACGAACTCATCAGTGGAAGTAGTCGAACTCTGTTCGTCCTCTATAATCTCAACCGGATCATCTTTCTCATTAAAAGGCCTGAATTCCCGAATAAAAGCAATCAAATCAAATTCGGTCTTTGTCTCATTCGAATCTAAATGAACAGGAGCGGACTCATCTGTGAAAGTAGTCAAATAATGTCCGTCCTGTCTAGTCTCTAAATGTGCCCTCCGCTCAATGGTATCAATCGTGTAAATCCTGCGGATGTCTGATGAATCTTTGATTCATCACTTCAAAAGTCAAAAATAGAGCCTTGTTCCCGAGCAAATAGAGGCATATTTTCCTTTATATTGCATAAATAACATTCATGCATACATCCATAATTCATACATTTTAGTAGTCCATTTACATTTAAATAAGAAGCCAAAAATCCCTTGTAAAATATCCATTCACTAAAATAACCTCTTCTCTATAATATGTATTCCTTAGTTAATAATATAGGGAAGAATGCCAAAAATCCCCCTTGTAAAATAGTCAATAAAGCCCTAGAACCCCTGTACACTAAAATGCATATAAAGCCCTCATACAAACTCCGAATTAGGTCTACTTACTCTTAGAATACTACACATTAAAATACCTTTAAAATGAGACTAATTTCATTGAATTTGGAGCTCATATGAGAAAGTTGGGTTTTTGGGCCACTTTGTATACTACATAGGTGTATAACTGTATCTTTGTATTTATATATCATATTTGACCTCATCTCCGTCTTTGGTCAACATGAAACTTGTAGATCTCATCGAGATCTACAATTTTCATGTTTTGAGTTTTTCCAAATGCGGCCCCCTCTTCTCTCTACACGTGTATTTTCCTCCAGCCACTCATAACAGGCCACGTGGCGCCCTCTGGTTGCGCCACGCGGCTCGCTTCTCCTCGCCTCATCCACCTCATCTTCCAACCGTTGGATCCTCTTCCAGATCCAACGGCCCAGCTCTGCCTATGCGCGCCTAAAGCTTGGACCATCAGATCATCTCCGGCCTTAATCCACGCCGCACGTTCGCGCTCTCACCAGAACACGCCACGTGGTGCTTTAAAGACCGCTCGATCGCATCCACGATCCTCTGATCTCAGCCGCCTCTCCTTCCAGCGAGTCTCGGCCCTTCGATCAGATCCATCTCCTCATCCATGCCGCCCGCTCACGCTTCGTCCGCAGCTCGCCACGTGGCTCCACCGCAGCCCATCATCTACGCGCCCCGATCTAATCCTACCCGCCCGCCACGCTTCGATCACCACCGTTGGATCACAAGATCCAACGGTGAAGACCTCGTCTCCTACCTCTGGGCGCCCTTCTCTCCCACGTCCCTTGACTTGCGGGAGGGGCGCCCCCTTTCTATTTTCGGCTGCACGTCAGCCACCATCTACGTCAGCCAACACTCCCACGATGAGCCCCACTTATCCCTCACCCTCGCCAGCTCCCTCACGCTCCACCACCTCCACCAGAGTCGCCCCACGTCGACCACCTACCTCGCCTCGTCACCAGCCAACCCACCACCTTCAACCTATAAATACGCCACCACCGACAACCTTCACCCCCATCCGCCACTCCAGAGAGCTTCCTTGAGCTCAGACCTTCCCATTGGTGACAGCAATTCGACGCGTCTTCGAGCGACGAAGGGATTCTTCTCCGGCGAGATCCACGGCCGCTCCGCCGTGTCGCAGCGACTCCCACGAGCAGCTGCACGAGCTCGGGCGATCACCGGCTCTCGAGCGACGACCTGGACCTCAAGCAGGAGGCCCAATCCCCAGGTGAAACTCCTCCATTTCCCCTCCGATCGTTTCTTATTTTTATCTTTGTTTTCTCCGACTTTATTCGCCGTCACCGGTCACTCTCTCACCTCCCTTTCATCCCGCTGAGCTTCGCGTCGAAGCTCCCATCCTCGCTACACCTTTCACGACCTCCGACGACGCCTCTCGCAATATTCCGATCACCAGCTCCGCCATTTGGCCGGAGCTCATCTCCAGACGTCCTCCATCACGCCCTAGGCCTCGCCGACTATCTCCATCTCTCCACAAACGCACGCACGAGCTCCGGCTCTCTCTTTCACACTTGCAGGTACCCAGCTTCTCATTGAACGGAAGCTCGCCGGAGTCATCTTCGAGCTTCATCGCCATCGCCAACCGTCCACCCTCCGCCGCTTCTGAGGCCACCGGAGGCTTCGTCGACCATCCGCGCATCCTCTGGGGCACCTCCGACTCGCCATCGACCTCCACTGACGACGGGAAGGAAGGGCGGAGCAGCAGCACTTACGCCGGAGCCCCGCCTTCTCCTCCGCAGGAGGCGGAGGGCCGTCGAGGAAGAAGCTCCAGGGGCCGTTCGATCATCTTGATCAAACGGCCTGCAATCAGCCACGTCACCCGCCGCTGGAGCTGCCAACGACCATGGGATTATCCTTGATCCCACGCTGCTGATATCGCCACGCGTCACCACTGCCATCCTTTGGATCGATCTTGATCCAAAGGCCCGCAGCCCGCCACATCGACGAAGACTGAGCCTCGGCCCCAAACTTAGGCTCGGACGACCCGAGGCTACACCGAGCCTCACTCCAGACCTCCAAAGCACTCGACCCTCGTTCCGAGCCGCCGCAGCCATCCGAGCCTAGTCCGCCCATGTGAGGAGCACGTGCGGCCTGGGTAATTTGCACAGAGGCCCCTGACGCTTTCCATATTTGCAAAGAGGTCCCTGTAAAGCTGAGCCCACGTGAGGAGCACGTGCCCTGTGGAGAATTTGCATTCAAGTCCCCAGCATTATAGGTAATTGCATTTTAGTCCCTGTCAGCATATTTGCTTATTGTATTTTTAATTGTTTTTGTATTGCATTTACACCCCTGTGTTTGCACGCATCCCTAGATTGCATTTTACATCAATTTGCAAACCCAAGAATTGCATTTTGTTGAGAATTTTGTCCTCTGTCTATTGGTCCACGTGTCCCATTTTTGTAATTTCACTTGAATTATTAATGAATTAATTGGTGAATTTTTGATATATTTTGCCCAGTGACACCTTTTAATTTGTAGTTAATTCTCTGAGCTTCCAAAAATCATCAAAAAAATTCACAGTAGCTTAAGGACAATACTCTTAGCACAACCTAAAAAATTCATGTCATTTGCACGCATATCGAGGCCTAAATAAATTGTTGAGTGATTTTCTTAATTTAATTTTAGTTAATTCATTTCATAGTGAAATTAAGATCTGTCAATTTTCCTAGGTCCCTTATCATTAGAGCTATCTAGGATAATTTTAGATCTTGAAAACATAGTGGTTTCGTATTTATTAAAAATTAAATATTGAAAATCACCCTGTCTGCTCATTTAATTCACAGTAAATTTATTCAGTGTCGAAAAATTCCAAAAAAATTAGTGTAGGTCATTTTCATCATCATTAACCATCTGGCCAATTTTCATAATTTTTGGACTTTATTTGATATATTAATTAAATTGAAACGTTAAATTGGCTTGCATTTTCCGCATAAGTCTGCATAAAAAGTAAGAAAAAAGACCAAAAAAATCACTCCTCGAAAATCAACACTTGGACACTTGCTAAAATTCACCTAAGGAGACAGATGCCTCCTTGAGATCGACCTTGAAAAAATATCTGCCGCTTAAAATTAACTTAACATTAATTGAGAAGTGGTTTTTGACTAGCCTCTCGTATGCGACTGCAACGAACTATTAATTAATTTGGACATTAAATTGACCGAGTTAACTAAGGGTGTGGGGCGGTTATCAAAATGGCGCCGTGCCGGGGACGCACGGCTTAGGTTAAGTTTTGGTGAAATTTTGAGTGCTTGGTTTTCTTTCCCCGGGTAGTCTGACCCTTGGTTTTTCTTGTGAATATTTCTCTGTCTTTAAAAGTTTTTTGCATTTTTTGTGTCGTTCTTTATCTGACCTCAACTTGCTTTTGTGCGAGGGACACCGGAGTCGAAGACGCTTCGAGGAACCAGCATTGAAATTGATTTGAGTGATTTGAGAGAGCCTGTAATTCATTTATTTCCACATTTTTCGCATCTTTTCCAGCGGTTCCCGTTCGGGTTCTCGCGTGTGTAAAAATAGTGGAATCGTGTCCCCGTGTGCTGTGTGGTTGAATTGTAACTTAGCTTGCACTAGCGGCTCCTCGAGCCAATCTTGGAATTGTTTGTGCTCGTAATCATTAGGACCACACAAATCACTTAAAAGACGCTCTTAGACCGCAGTACTTAGCCAAATTAAACTGTTCTTCACGCTAATAGAACTGCCTGTCTAGGAGCGGCTTTCATCGCCTGCATTTGCATTTAGATAAAATTTCAATTCTGTTCTGCATCCTGCATAAAAGCGAAGGGATCACTGTAAGTCTCCTGAACTCAGCATAACATCATTGTTTTATCGTGCATCGGCTTTTCTCGATTTCTCCATCTGATTTTCACATTTAATTTAACGGAAATTGGGACTGTCCGATAGGCGTGCTGTGTGGTGGACTTAATCAGTGATAACTTAACTTAAAATCGGGTCTGCTAAACAGTATTGACCAAAAAAAGAGAATAAAATTTGAAAATTGTTTGTGGGAGATTAATCCCCGACCCTGTTTTCAGGCTGAGTGAGGGTACTTGAGTGTGTGTGAACACCTTAAGGCAGAGCCCAAATCCCCGCCTTCCATATCACGAGCCAACTAATCTTAGCAAATATCACGAGTGGGATACTTTTAAGCTCATTGACAAGTACCAAGTAGCCTCCGCCTTCGCGGGTAGATAGGGGCGAACCAGCGGTACTCTGCGACAAGGCCTAGCTTTGTCAGCCTCCGCCTGCTTGCAGGTAGATAGGGGCACGTCATTGAGTCCCCACTCCAGATAGGAGCACAGAAAGGAAGGATTGGCGATATCTTAGGCAACAGGATAAACAGGGAAGACGCATCCGGCTCTAAGCCGACTTCCCTATAGGCTGCGTAATCCTTGCTATCTTGTTTGAAAAATCACACTTAAAAATTACAAGATTAATCGGACTTGATTTCGAGTCCTTCGCAGGTGTTGAGTGTGAACTCAGGGTTTTGGATTGATTTTGCTTGCTTCAGGTAGGGGTAAAACCCTATCTTCTTCTCGTCACATCAAGATGAGTAATTGGGGAGATCTCGACGCATTATTCACCGATCTCTCTATGAGTCCCCCAATTGACTCGTCTTTATCGGCCCAAGCGTACCTTGGACCACCCAGGACTCATGACCCTCTTGAGTCTTGGTTCCCTCATACTCAGGGTGGTCACTCTCCAACCAACCCTTGCATCTCCTCCGAGATTATCGAGGAAGATCATCGCCTCGGTAATCCTTTCCTTGAGTTATCCTCTAACATCGACCTTACTTTCCCCCCAGGACTGGAGGACGAGATGCCGCCAAAAGTACCACCAGATGAGGAACAAATAAAACAGATTCTTGCTCGCCTCGCTGAAGCCGAACAGAAGAATGCAGATCTCACGGCGCGGATGGGACAGATCATAGTAGCAGAAGGAATCGACCGACCAATGGTTGATACCTATAACCCGGCGGAGAACGAGATTCAGAACTGGTTGGCACCTGCAGTTCCCGCCCAGGCATTTGAGCTGAAGCCCCACTTCCTTAGTCTGCTTCCGAAGTTCAACGGAAACCTTAATGAAGAACCATACACTTTCCTCCGTGACTTCGAGTTGGTGTGCAACAATCTTAGCCATCCCAATGTTGGCCAAGATTATATTCGGCTGAAGGCCACCCCTTTTGCCTTAGGTGATAAGGCGACTCATTGGTTTAAAAACTTAGGGGTGGTATGTAATACCTGGATGCAGTTCAAGGACCTATTCTTGAAAAAGTTCTACCCTCTCAGTAGGACAAACCAGATGAGAAAAAAGATCGCCAGCTTCACCCAAGGACCTAGTGAACCTTTCCATGATGCTTGGGATAGGTTCAATGATTTAGTACAGAAATGCCCCTGCCACGGCATTTCAAAGGCGATCTTAGTCCAGACCTTGATCTGTGGTCTAACCCCAGAAATGCAGGGGTTAGTCAGTGCCGCCTGTGGAGGAAGCTATCTGAACAAAAATGAGCATGCTGTATGGAAGATCCTAGAGCAGATGGCGGAAACCGGCAGGTCTCAGGCCACAAGGGCCTATCAATTGTCTCCCTCAATCCTGTCCAATGAGACAACTCGAAGGACTGTAGCAGATCTGACTGAAGACCTCATCCCCAGCATGGGGATGATTGCCGACAAGCTTACCATGGTCGAGTAGATCCACAAGAGAGTCGCGGAGATGGAGTCTCTTTCGAGCCTTCCAAAGAAAGTGGAGGAACTCTCTGAAAAGGTAGCTAAGATCAAGCTACCTGCCCCTTCTGCACCACCTGTACCTGTACATCGAGTCCATCTTGTACAGGAACAAGCACCGGGGTCTCAGAGCAGCTGGGATCAGACTTATACCTAGCAGAACCATCATGCACCCCCACAAGTGGAAACGGAATACGAGGAGCCTCCGCCAGTATACGAGATCAACGAGCTTTGGTATAGCCGTGACCCGATAGTCCGGCAAATCGAGATGGGGAAGGATCAGCCACACCGCCCATCCCCAGTCTACCAAGAAACCAGGCCCGTCGCCGTCCCGCGCTTCCAGTCCAGGCCAGAACAGGGGCACCAGCCGCAGCAGCGCACCTACCAGCAGGGGCCAGCACCGTCCCATCAGCAACAGTATCGGCATGGCCAGCAGAGCCAATACAGGACGGCATCAACACAGCAGCAAGCCCAACCCACCGAATTGGAGTCCCTCACCTTGGCGATCCAGACCCTGTCTGATAGGGTCCAACAGATGCAGAATGACTACCTGGACATGAGGACCGACATCAATCGGGTCTCTCGTAACCAGGACCAACAAATGGCGCCAAGGACCCCAATTCCCGCACAGGTTCAGGCCAACCCAAACAGCGTACACCAGGGCCAGAACCGACCTCGAGATCAGGTATATTATTTAGATAATTACTTATCTGAACATGAGATCCTTTCGTACGATAATGTAAATCATATGTCCCTCAGGAGTGGAAGGACCGTGACCATACCTGATCGGGCACGTGCGCAGAAGGAAGGAACCTCCGAGACTCTACATGAGGAGAACTCGGAGGAAGAGGAGGAGGAGCATCACCACCACCAACACCGGCGGATGAAGAGGACATCTGAGTCCTCGAAGCAGCAGTCTCGCATTTGCATAGAGTCAGACGACACCGATGAAGAGCCCGCACCTCCATCTGAGGAGGATCGTCCGAAAGAAGCGGAAGAAGCATCACCGGTTTCACCTCAGCATTTTCTTTTTAGTCAGAGTCAGAGTCCGAGTCTGTATCAGAGTCAGAGTCATGTTAAGAACTCAGTTCCTGAAATTAATGAGAAGATTTCAGTTTCCGAACTTGAGTCAATAATCCCTTTCCCCCGAGCTCTCAAAGGTGGAAAGAAGAAAAAGAAGAAAATCCAAAAAGATGACCCTGAGATGGCTGAATTCTGCAATAAACACATCAAGGTCACAATCCCTTTTGACAAGTTCGTGGAGATGACTCCTGCATTCCAAAAATACCTTAAGGTGAGATGCACACCTACTAGGGTTAGCAGGAAGACCAAAAGCCGTGTTGAGAAACACGTTCTGTCAGTAGCCACGACTTGTGCAATAAAGAACTCGTTTCCTCGGAAACGAAGAGACATGGGTGCACATTATGTGGTGAGTCATGTTGATGACATCGCGTTTGCACGCACTCTCCTGGACAATGGTTCCTCAATTAATTTGATGCCCACAGCCCTCTATGAGCGGCTTAATCTCGGACCTCTTAGGAAATCTAGAGCTCTTCTACAGTTCGCTGACAAATCAACTAAGAGGTCCCAAGGTGAGTTGAGGAAAATTGTAATCAAAGTCGAGGGGCAAGAATACATGGTGGACTTCACTGTCCTAGATATGGAAACCCCTCGTAATTGGAGAGATTCCCAGATCATTCTAGGTAGGCCCTTCCTTAGAACAACAGGGGCCTTATTTGATTATTAGAATGGGAAGATTCAGTTCCAAACTCCAGGCGGAGATGAGGAACTTGAAATGAAGCAGACAAGATGGCAGAGACCGGATTCCGAATCCCGCACCGAGTACTCTTCTACCGGAACAGACTGTGAGCATGTAGACTTAGTTGGGCCATGGAGACAGAACCCAGCCAGCACCGAGGTGTCCATCTCCTGCGAAGATGATCCAGTGCATGAGTCAGTCTGCGAGATCCTCAGGAACGAGTACAACTCTGAGCCTGCATCGCCCTACATCTTCGATGACGTAGAGGCCCAGTTGGGCCTGTCAGTCCTTACATCTTTAGGACAATCGGAAGATGAGGATGACGAGTCGGATGAGGCGTTTGCCGATTGTATGGAAACTTTTGGCGATCCGACTCCAGAGCCGTACTTGGTGGCAGCTATCACAGAACACAATCCAACCACTTCCAACACTGAACTAGAGCAGATTGAGCCAGATTTCTTAGACGATCACACTATTCCTGAGCTCAAACCCCTACCCACAACCTTGAAATATGCCTTCCTTGCGGGCCAAGACAAGAAATTTCCGGTCATTATCAGTTCACAATTGACCGAGGAGCAGGAATCTCGCTTGCTAGAGATCCTGGAGAAAAACCGCAAGGCGATAGGCTGGAGCATTTCCGATCTCCACAGGATAAATCCCGCTCTGTGTTCACACCATATTTACTTGGAGAACGAAGCCAAACCCTCTCGCGAATTCCAACGCCGGTTGAATCCAAATTTACGAGAGGTCGTGAAAAAAGAGATAGAAAAATGGTGCGACGCGGGTTTTATTTACCCAATCTCCGACTCCAAGTGGGTGGCCCCAATCCATGTTGTCCCGAAGAAGTCGGGAATTCAGACGACCACCAACGAGGACGGAGAGGAGATCGTGACGAGAGTGCCCACGTCGTGGCGCGTCTGTGTGGATTACAGACGCCTGAATGCCGCGACGAAGAAGGATCATTTCCCCCTACCGTTCATTGATCAGATTTTAGAAATATTAGCGGGGAAAGAATTCTTCTGCTTCCTAGATGGGTTCTCGGGCTACAATCAAGTAGCCATAGCTCCGGAGGACCAGGAAAAGACCACGTTTACATGCCCCTTTGGTACCTATGCTTTCAGGCGCATGCCTTTTGGGCTATGCAATGCTCCAGGTACTTTTCAAAGGTGCATGATTGCTGTATTCGCCGAAATGGTCGGCGAATTCCTGGAAGTCTTCATGGATGACTTCTCGGTCCATGGCGATTCTTTCGATTCCTGTCTTAGGAATCTGGATCGAGTCCTCAAGAGATGTTGTGAGGTTAATCTGGTGCTCTCCTGGGAGAAAAGTCACTTCATGGTGACGGAGGGCATAGTGTTGGGGCATGTCATCTCCAAGAGAGGAATGGAGGTTGACCCTGCCAAGGTGGATGTGATCAGACAACTCCAGCCACCCACCAACGTAAAGCAGTTGTGGTCGTTCCTCGGGCATGTTGGATTTTATCGGAGATTCATTAAGGATTTTTCTAAGATTGCCCGACCGCTAACTGAGCTTCTAGGAAAAGACATGGAGTTTATTGTAGATCACAAATGTCTTGAGGCCTTTAAGCTGTTACAAGGAATGATCATGGACGCACCCATACTACAAGCCCCAGATTGGTCCCTACCCTTTGAGATCATGACGAATGCCTCTGATTATGCTGTTGGGGCTGTATTGGGACAAAGAAGAGATGGCGTCCCGTTTGCAATTCACTACGCAAGCAAAGTGCTTGATACTGCTCAGCGTAACTATACGGTTACGGAAAAAGAAATGCTTGCGGTAGTGTTTGCCTTGGACAAATTCAGATCTCACCTAATTGGATCCAAGGTAACTGTGTTCATGGACCACTCAGCACTACGGTATTTGATGGAGAAGAAGGACGCGAAGGCGCGTCTTCTTCGTTGGATTTTACTTATCCAGGAGTTTGATTTGGATATCCGTGATAAACTTGGTAAGAAGAACGTAGTGGCCGATCATCTTTCTCGTCTCGAAGATCTTAATACTTCCGAGGTTTCACCAATTCGAGACTCCTTCCCTGACGAGTCGATTCTTGTTATCGATTCACTCCCATGGTATGCCAATATCGTGAATTATCTTGTCTCCAAGAAAGTTCCCGAAGATTGGCCCAAGAACCAAATCGACCGACTCAAGTCGGACGCTAGACACTACCATTGGGAGGATTCGATCCTTTTATTCGAAGGACCGGATTGTGTCTGGAGACGGTGTATTCCTCAGGAGGAATACCAGAGTGTCCTTTCTTATTGTCACAGTTTGGAGGCAGGAGGACACCACTCCGGGAAGAGGACCGCATGGAAGGTACTTCAGTGTGGCTTCTACTGGCCGACTCTGTTTCGCGATGCCACCGCCTTCGTGAAGTCGTGCCCAGTTTGCCAGAGAATGGGAGGAACCGTTGGTTCCAAGGATGAGATGCCAATGCAGCCGGTCATCATTTGTGATGTCTTTGACGCCTGGGGTATCGATTTCATGGGCCCATTCCCTGTCAGCCACGGGTTCGAATACATCCTCCTTGCGGTAGATTATCTGTCCAGATGGGTGGAGGCTATCCCGACCCGAGCCGCAGACAGCAGGACTGTCTGTAAATTCATCAGAGAGCACATAATCTCTAGGTTCGGGATCCCCAAAATGATGATATCAGACAGGGGTAGCCACTTTGTGAATCGGGAGGTGAAGGAACTCCTGAAGGATTACGACATCGAACACCGTGTCGCGAGTCCTTACCACTCACAAACCAATGGTATGGCTGAGGTGTCGAATAGGGAGGTGAAAACCATATTGCAAAAGCTTGTCTGCCCGGACAGGAAGGACTGGTCTCAGATCTTGGATCAAGTCCTCTGGGCGTATAGGACGGCTTACAAGACGCCGTTAGGCACCTCCCCATTCGGAATGGTATTCGGAAAGCCGTGCCATTTGCCCGCAGAGTTAGTGCACAAATCAGAATGGGCAATAAAAAAAGTCAACTGGAACACACACCTGGGTCAGAAACAGAGAGACATGGATCTGAATGAGCTTGTGGAAGTCAGAAACCGAGCATACGACAACAGTTTGGTGTACAAGGACAAGGTGAAGCGTTGGCATGATAGACATATCAGACGAAAGACCCTTGTTCCTGGACAGAAGGTATGGTTGTTCAATGCTAGGCTGAAGATTTTCGAAGGCAAGTTAAAGTCTAAGTGGACGGGACCATTTGTCGTCCGTACGGTGCATGATAGTGGATGTGTCGAGATCTCAGATCTTGCAGATGACGCACCGACATTCCTAGTGAATGGGCAGCTGTTGAAGCACTTAGTCGAACCCAATGAACAGTTAGTCCATGTGGAGGAGATTGTATTCATGCGTGAGACAGATACATCAGATACACCTCAAGCCGCATATGAGACCTTGCAACAGTGAACTCCAGCCATCAGCAGCATCTTGAAAGATTCACACCGACTCATCTGTGTATACCATCAGTCTTGTACATCCTATCCTTTACCCCCACGATTCTAGTAAACACCTCCCCACATCATCGAACCATTATCGTGGACTATACTTAGGATGACCAGATCCTAAGTATAGGGGGGAGGGGTCACCTGAGTCAGTTCAATGTACATTCTCCAGATCACATTGGTCCTCATACTCATTTCTTACCGATACTTAGGCTGATCTGAGCCTAAGTATAGGGGGGACCGATGCCCGCATTGATACTTATCCACTTCCCATCTTTCCCTCGTCCGTCCCATTTCTGATCTTCTTCTATACTTAGGCTGCCAGAGCCTAAGTAGAGGAAAGCGAGACGACTTCTCTACCTTTTGTTCCTTTAGCTCTCCTACGCTTAGCACGAGCTATGTCTTTTTTCTCGCTCTTCGTGCTCTGAGGACATAGCACACGCTAGGTATAGGGGGGCGTGTATATATTATATATACTTTACCCATAGCTCGTACTTTCGCGTATGTTTCGCGTATTTTTGTATATTTTACAATAATTATGGGTGGGTAAAAATTGAAAAAAAGGGTGTACTTTATGTATAATACTTGTATAAAAAAGTTGTAAAATTTGTTGTAAAACATGATGTATACCAGAAAAATAAAACAAAAAGGCTTCTTATTTACTCATGCATATCATCTCTGCATCCAAAAAGATTCTTGCATGACATCTCATATGCATACTTTGCATATGCAAAGTGAAAAGCTAGTGGGTTCTGGACCAAGTTATGAGCAGATATTGAGGATGGAAATGATTTGACCTTAATCCACCTAATTTCAGAGGAACCTTATAGGAACTGGAGTTAAGATTTTTCAGGTCAGGTGACTTAATTCTTTAAGTCTGCAAGTCTATGTTCATATGTCATCTTGACGAGCCTGAGTAGAGCACTTAACAACACACACATGACTCTTAGAGACAATGGCTTGACGTGCACCAGCACTTTACACATAGCTCTCTACGGATGAGGTGATGAAGAGGCAGTTTCCTTTAGCTTGGGGTAGCATATGAGGGTAGTACTTCTAGGCGGAACCTCTCTTCTTCTTCTAGTGAAGGAAGTGCGTCTCAACTTGGCCTAGTGGTGATGAAGGCTAAAGACAGAAGCAGTGGGTTGCAATAAAGCTTCAAAAGAGGGATAGTCTACTGGCTCAAGAGGAAATTTCTTGTATATATGCTGCACCATGTAGATATGTTGTACAGAGGCATTTTGAAAAAAAAATGCCAAAAAGAACTCCAAAAAAAGTGGTGGGTCGGATTGAAAATTTAATAACCCCACCGGAGTGTACGTAGTCAAGAAAAGCAAAAGCTTATGGTCCCCATGTTACATCTCATGAAGCTTGCAGCGGGAGACTTAGCTACACTGGTTGAGCTCCCAAAAGTCTATACTTCTTCCCCCTCTTCTTGAGCCGGTTGAACTTGAACTTAGAAGGGAATACCCCGCTTCTCGAGGAAAGAGTTGCTAGACCGAGGCATTAGAGTTACCAGGTTGGGGGAGGTTGTTTCTTTGTTACTTCTGAGGTGGGGAGTCATATATCACTTACACTACATGAAAAGATTCATGGTCATTAGAGTTTGTGTATGTAGACTTGTTCTGATCAGGTGAGTTAAGGAGTCTTGAATAGAAGACTTGTGGAACTTGAAGTCTGTTAAGTCTTAAACTCAGATCCCAATAAGGTTCCGACACATAATTAATCCAAAGGTCGAGTCAAGCTCTATTTTTTTAACTTTTGTTCGTGACCTTGGTATGGAACCCAAAATCATTTCACTCTTGCATTTCATTTAGTTGCTCGGGGACGAGCAAGGTTTAAGTATAGGGGGTTGATGAATCTATGATTCATCACTTCAAAAGTCAAAAATAGAGCCTTGTTCCCGAGCAAATAGAGGCATATTTTCCTTTATATTGCATAAATAACATTCATGCATACATCCATAATTCATACATTTTAGTAGTCCATTTACATTTAAATAAGAAGCCAAAAATCCCTTGTAAAATACCCATTCACTAAAATAACCTCTTCTCTATAATATGTATTCCTTAGTTAATAATATAGGGAAGAATGCCAAAAATCCCCCTTGTAAAATAGTCAATAAAGCCCTAGAACCCCTGTACACTAAAATGCACATAAAGCCCTCATACAAACTCCGAATTAGGTCTACTTACTCTTAGAATACTACACATTAAAAGACCTTTAAAATGAGACTAATTTCATTGAATTTGGAGCTCATATGAGAAAGTTGGGTTTTTGGGCCACTTTGTATACTACATAGGTGTATAATTGTATCTTTGTATTTATATATCATATTTGACCTCACCTCCTTCTTTGGTCAACATGAAACTTGTAGATCTCATCGAGATCTACAACTTTCATGTTTTGAGTTTTTCCAAATGCGGCCCCCTCTTCTCTCTACACGTGTATTTTCCTCCAGCCACTCATAGCAGGCCACGTGGCGCCCTCTGGTTGCGCCACGCGGCCCGCTTCTCCTCGCCTCATCCGCCTCATCTTCCAACCGTTGGATCCTCTTCCAGATCCAACGGCCCAGCTCTGCCCACGCGCGCCTAAAGCCTGGACCATCAGATCATCTCCGGCCTTAATCCACGCCGCACGTTCGCGCTCTCACCAGAACACGCCACGTGGCGCTTTAAAGACCGCTCGATCGCATCCACGATCCTCGGATCTCAGCCGCCTCTCCTTCCAGCGAGTCTCGGCCCCTCGATCAGCTCCATCTCCTCATCTAGGCCGCCCGCTCGCTCTTCGTCCGCAGCTCGCCACGTGGCTCCACCGCAGCCCATCATCTACGCGCCCCGATCTAATCCTACCCGCCCGCCACGCTTCGATCACCACCGTTGGATCACAAGATCCAACGGTGAAGACCTCGTCTCCTACCTCTGGGCGTCCTTCTCTCCCACGTCCCTTGCCTTGCGGGAGGGGCGCCCCCTTTCTATTTCCGGCTGCACGTCAGCCACCATCTACGTCAGCCAACACTCCCACGATGAGCCCCACTTATCCCTCATCCTCGCCAGCTCCCTCACGCTCCACCACCTCCCACCAGAGTCGCCCCACGGTCGACCACCTACCTCGCCTCGTCACCAGCCAACCCACCACCTTCAACCTATAAATACGCCACCACCGGCAACCTTCACCCCCATCCGCCACTCCAGAGAGCTTCCTTGAGCTCCGACCTTCCCATTGGTGACAGCAATTCGACGCGTCTTCGAGCGACGAAGGGATTCTTCTCTGGCGAGAATCCACGGCCGCTCCGCCGTGTCGCAACGACTCCCACGAGCAGCTGCACGAGCTCGGGCGATCACCGACCCTCGAGTGACGACCTGGACCTCAAGCAGAGCCCAATCCCCAGGTGAAACTCCTCCATTTCCCCTCCGATCGTTTCTTATTTTTATCTTTGTTTTCTCCGACTTTATTCGTCGTCACCGGTCACTCTCTCACCTCCCTTTCATCCCGCTGAGCTTCGCGTCGAAGCTCCCATCCTCGCTACACCTTTCACGACCTCCGACGACGCCTCTCGCAATATTCCGATCACCAGCTCCGCCATTTGGCCGGAGCTCATATCCAGACGTCCTCCATCACGCCCTAGGCCTCACCGACTATCTCCATCTCTCCACAGACACACGCACGAGCTCCGGCTCTCTCTTTCACACTTGCAGGTACCCAGCTTCTCATTGAACGGAAGCTCACCGGAGTCATCTTCAAGCTTCATCGCCATCGCCAACCGTCCACCCTCCGCCGCTTCTGAGGCCACCGGAGGCTTCGTCGACCATTCGTGCATCCTCTGGGGCACCTCCGACTCGCCATCGACCTCCACTGACGACGGGAAGGAAGGGCGGAGCAGCAGCACTTACGCCGGAGCCCCGCCTTCTCCTCCGCAGGAGGCGGAGGGCCGTCGAGGAAGAAGCTCCAGGGGCCGTTCGATCATCTTGATCAAACGGCCTGCAATCAGCCACGTCACCCGCCGCCGGAAGCTGCCAATGACCATGGGATTATCCTTGATCCCACGCTGCTGATATCGCCACGCATCACCACTGCCATCCTTTGGATCGATCTTGATCCAAAGGCCCGCAGCCCGCCACGTCGACGAAGACCGAGCCTCGGCCCCAAACCTAGGCTCGGACGACCCGAGGCTACACCGAGCCTCACTCCAGACCTCCAAAGCACCCGACCCTCGTTCCGAGCCGCCGCAGCCATCCGAGCCTAGTCCGCCCACGTGAGGAGCACGTGCGGCCTGGGTAATTTGCACAGAGGCCCCTGGCGCTTTCCATATTTGCAAAGAGGTCCCTGTAAAGCTGAGCCCACGTAAGGAGCACGTGCCCTGTGGAGAATTTGCATTCAAGTCCCCAACATTATAGGTAATTGCATTTTAGTCCCTGTCAGCATATTTGCTTATTGTATTTTTTAATTTTTTTGTATTGCATTTACACCCCTGTGTTTGCACGCATCCCTAGATTGCATTTTACATCAATTTGCAAACCCAAGAATTGCATTTTGTTGAGAATTTTGTCCTCTGTCTATTGGTCCACGTGTCCCATTTTTGTAATTTCAGTTGAATTATTATGAATTAATTGGTGAATTTTTGATATATTTTGCCCAGTGACACCTTTTAATTTGTAGTTAATTCTCTGAGCTTCCAAAAATCATTAAAAAAATTCACAGTAGCTTAAGGACAATACTCTTAGCACACCCTAAAAATTTCATGTCATTTGCACGCATATCGAGGCTAAATAAATTATTGAGTGATTTTATTAATTTAATTTTAGTTAATTCATTTCACAGTGAAAATTAAGATCTGTCAATTTTCCTAGGTCCCTTATCATTAGAGCTATCTAGGATAATTTTAGATCTTGAAAACATTGTGGTTTGGTATTTATTAAAAATTAAATATTGAAAATCACCCTGTCTGCTCATTTAATTCACAGTAAATTTATTCAGTGTCGAAAAATTCCAAAAAAAATTAGTGTAGGTCATTTTCATCATCATTAACCATCTGGCCAATTTTCATAATTTTTGGACTTCATTTGATATATTAATTAAATTGAAACGTTAAATTGGCTTGCATTTTCCGCATAAGTCTGCATAAAAAGTAAGAAAAAAGACCAAAAAAATTACTCCTCGAAAATCAACACTTGGACACTTGCTAAAATTCACCTAAGGAGACAGATGCCTCCCTGAGATCGACCTTGGACTCCACCAAGTAAAAAAATATCTGCCGCTTAAAATTAACTTAACATTAATTGAGAAGTGGTTTTTGACTAGCCTCTCGTATCCGACTGCAACGAACTATTAATTAATTTGGACATTAAATTGACCGAGTTAACTAAGGGTGCGGGGCAATTATCAATGTCATCAACACATCGCCAATCACAAGAAGCAGAAACTCTAAGGTCTATGCTTTTCGAGCCTTCCTCCTTGGAGAGGAATTCTCGGGTCATAAAGAAAGTCTCTCTGATATCCTCAAATAGATCATAGTCCTCGGAGTCAGCCAAGATAGGTGAAGGTGTATCAGGTCCCAGGTCTCTGGTCAGCAGTCTGTGTGGTGATCGATACTTCGCTTTTGTCAACAGGACGGAAGCGAATCTCTCCTGATCCGTAATAAATAACGACCCTCGCAGAGGTACGGAAAGGCTGTCCCAAGATGATTGGAGAGTGCTCCCCTGTGGAGGTCTCCATGGGCAATACGACAAAATCAACGCTGTAGCTCGTACCCTGAATCGAAATGAAGACGTTTTCAAGGATACCCTTCGACCTCTTAATAGATCCATCAGCAAACTGTACTATCATCTTGGTCTTCTTTAGAGGCCCTAAGAGAAGAGACTGTACCAGCGAGGAGGGTAATATGCTAATCAAAGCACCGCCGTCGAGGAGAGTGTGATCACATGTGTGGTCAAAGATGGTGCAGCTAATGAAAGGTGTGGCAGTGTTCCTCTTCCTAGGAATGGGCCGGTGTGTGATGACGTGGGCAGTGGCCATGGTCAAAATGTGATGCTCAGATCTGCTCCTCCTCTTTCTCTTCTTGGGAAGAGGAGCAGATAAATCGGTCATGGCCTGCTGAAGTGGGGCACGGATGATCTCATGAATAGTGGCCACCACTTCGGGTTCAGTCAACATTTTTTTGAATTTTTGGACCTCCTCCATTCAAGGGAGGAAGTCGGAATCAACATCTACACGGGGCATACCAAGAACAGTCTGTACAGCAGCATCCTCGGCGTCAAAGGTGGGACAGGGTGTGAAAGGCTGTGCAGTCAAAGGGTCTGACAAGTGGGCAGTCCCCTCACAGTCTGAATCAATCAAAGGTCTCCTGAACTCTTTTTGTATTTTTAAATTTTTCTCATTATTTTTGTATTTTGGGTGATTGCAAGCTCTCATGATAATCCTCAAATGATTCCAAATCATCAGATCGTGAAGAATCAATGTGGCTCTTATTCATGCAGGTGAGGTTGTCAATCCTCGACTTCATTTGCGCCATGAACTGGGTCAAGGTCTCAAGTGTGGACATCATGAGAGGTGACTCCAACAAGTCAGTCTCGGGTGGATGTGAAGGTGGAAAATGTGGAAGTGATGGTGGATGTGGGTAGAAGTCCGAGTCCTGAATCTATGGATGAGGAGGATATGTACAAAAGCCAGGAGCAAAGTACTCCTGGAAAAAGGGAGGTGGACCGGCTGGAGTGAACGAGGGATCCGCAAAGTCCGGATAAAATACGCTCCAGTCGGCCATCTCGAAACAAGAGGAAAATGATCGTCGGTATAACACGATGGTCAAATAAAGAGAAGCGAGAAAAAGGCGCGAATGTGCAGAGGTGATATAGAAATGCACACAAACAATCACAAGCAAACTCACACAAAACAAACCCTCAATTCACCTACTCAACTCGGTAGAGACTGAAAAGTCGGTCTTTTTATCTTGTCTGTTTTAGAGTTAGGTGAGAAGTCCAAAATTGCACAAACACTTAGGGGGCTGAAATAGGATTTTGGCACTAATCCTTAGTGTGTGCGCGAGCAAGTAAAAGCGAGGACAATGAGGGGATTACTCACCCCAATACAAGATTTTCTTTTTGGTTGATTTTAGAGTCAAGTAATGTTAGCAGCCTCAATTTTATTGGTTATCACTTTTTTGGATTTTTTAGTGAGAAATGCACGAGCCTAACGGGGAATCAATTCCTTTAAGCACCTAGGTTGGAAAAATCAGAGGTAGAGAGGCGAGAAAGCAATTCAAGCGGCAAAACGATGATGTATGCTAAAGCATAAATGCTCACCTTGCCTCCAACACTCTACAAGCAAGGATGCTCAACAGAATTGAAACCTATGTATATGCAAATGCAAGACGATGAAATCGCCCTAAGTTTCAAAAATTGCTATTAGCGTGAAGAACCGATGCTAATGACTTAGAATGGAATCGAAGTGTTCGATCTTGGAGTTTTCTCGGTGTCCACCAAGGTGGGTCCTGCACGCGCTGTATGGAGAACTCTCACGGCGCGGTGGTTCCGAGACTAAGTGAGAAGCAGTTTAGATTTGACTAAGTCTAAACGAATCTATAGGCACAGGTAAATATATTAGGTGTTTGGCCTTAATCTATCGCAAGCAATACTAAAACTAAGGGATCAATCACAGAAAGTAAGGAAAACAAAAACCGAGAAAACAAAAGGAAAAAAATGCGATGAAAACTGACAAAACCACGGTGAGCCCCCAAGTGAACAAACACTTGGAAATTAGGCTCAAAAGTCCAAGTACAGGGTACCTGTATTATTACAACAATAGAGTCTCTCTCTTACTAAAATTACACAAGTAAATAAATGCACAAAAAATTGCTCAAAAATGCGACTGTCTTCTCAAGTCCTCCCTGCCTCCTTCAATGCTAGGTCAGAAGTCCCACACTGCCTTCACGTGGGTGCATACGCGCCTAGGGTGGAGCGCCTCCCTCGATCTGCGGTTCCTCCCACAAAGTCAACAAGAGAGGGTGATTAGACAAATCAAATAATTATATTAAATAAATGAGCAACTAAATAAAACTGCAAGAATAGATAAACAATCACAAGCACAAGCAAAAACCCAAACTACGTGTTGTTGCTCCCTGGCAACAGTGCCATTTGTTGAACGAAATTTTTCACGGGTCTTAAGTAATCCATACAAGGAGGGATCACAATGTCGCTGAGGCGACCCACGAGAAAATCTCAATTCAAACAACAATTAACCCACAACAAGTAATTCAAGCAATGAAAGTAAATGTGCGGAGTTAAAATTTATTATAACTCTACAACAAAGATGTGTATAGGTGCAAGTATGTGTAGAGGTCGAACACATGGAGCAAATAGGTAGAACAGTGCAAAATGCTCAAAAAGTGTGAATGTGATGACTTGTCTATATGAGCTATATTTTGTGGGTTTTTAATTTTTATATTTTTTTATTTAATCTTTGATTTTATATTTTTATATTTTGATTTTTAGTTTTTAATTTTATTCTATTTTTTTATATTTTATATTTTTTTATATTTTCTTTCTTTTTTATTAGATATAATATGTATAAGGAATATCCAGACACTAGAGATAAGAGAGGTAAAAATAGGGTAAAAATAGGCAAAATACAGGAAACAAAATGTTTTTGTGATTTTATATTTTTCTAATGTTTTTGTGACTTTTTATATTTTTCCTAATTTTTTGGTATTTTTTAAAATTAAAAATTCTAGAAAACAGTGAACTAAGTTGCTAGCCAAAATTAAAATGAGGATGAAAAATATCAAAGTGTCCAAAATTCCTCAAATTAATTTTAAAATAAATCTAATTGAACAGAGAAAATTCATAGACAAAAATTGTAATTTTAGAATTTTTAAGAATTTTACGAAGGTTTTTAGAGTTTTTATGTTTTTAGGAATTTTCTTTTATATTTTTTAATGATTTTTGGATTGAAATTTAAAGACATTAAAATAGGAAAATATATTTTTTTGGGAATTTTATGAGATGTTTTTATAATTTTTTATGGATTTTATAATGGAAACAATAGAGAAAATGCATACTTTTGAATTTTTATAAATATTAAAATGCAATAAATATGCAACACAAAAATATGTCATGAAAATACAATGCAACAGGAATACTGTGGTATTTTGTTTGGTGATTTTTGGAATTTTATAGATGCACGAAATAAATAGAGACAACAAATAAAAACTACACTGCTGGTCGGGACTATTTTGTAATTAGCAAGAAACTCAGGGGCCAAGTGCAATTTTTACACAAAATATATAATGCATAAAGAACTTTCTGGACTATTTAGAAATAACTAAAGTTGCGAGGGCTTTCTTACAAAATTCCCAGAACTCACGTGCGTAAGCACGCGCGCCTAGCAAGGACGAATATGTAATTATCAAAACATTTAATGGCTTACATGCAAAAAGTCAAAAAGTTTATATCTACAGTGAAATGTTTCCATAATTAATACAAATACCAAAATTCCCGAGGGCCTGACTGCAAAATTGCACCTCACGTGAAGCGTAACGTGAGGTGATGTGGCCAGGGTTGCAAGTGCAATTACTGAAAGTTGGGGGGGCTATTTGTAAATAATACAGAATCTATACAACTACATAGGAAAGTTCATATGCTAATAATTAAATACCAAAAATGGCAGGGTAAAATTCGCAGAATACCCACACCACGCGGAAGGGGCCGGCTCAGATGCTTTCACTTATGACACGTGGCGTTCCCACATGAGCTGATAATGTTTCGCGCTTCACAACCCAGATTAGATCTCAGGTGCGAGATCAATGGCTGCGGGAGGGCCTAATCCAAGGGCTCTGGCACGACCTGGAAGAGCCTTGACGATCCAACGGCGGTGGAGCAATGACGACGAACCGGGATGAACTCCACCGAGGCGAAACTCCTCCGGCCTTCCCGCGCCTCTCCGGTGGACTTCTTCGCTCTAAAATGGCTCAGAACACTCCTGTAGGTATCTTCTACTCGCATGGGGCTTCAAAATGGGGAGGTATTCACCGGAGCGCGCCAGCAGAGGTGGAGGAGCACGATGCCTCCAAGAATCTCCAGCACGCCTTCAAAATAGCTCCATGCGTCTTTGGATGCTCGGCCTGCAAAGCACAAAGTCTAGGGGGTCGTGGGCAAACTGCCACGACCCTCCTGGTGGCAAAAAACTGTGGCGGAATGCGACAGAGGTGCTTGCCATAGCACGCTCCAGCAAGGTGATTGCGGATGGGGAACGAGGGGTTATGGATCGAAATGAAGGTCATATAAGATCCCTAAGGCTAAGCTAACTGAATAGAATGCAAGAAAAATAATAAAAAATGTGAACCTCAGGCTACTGAATGGCTAGGTGAACCTTGACGGCGGCGGCCCACCGGAGGTGGTGGAATGATGCCTTCGACTCGTCGAAGGCCTCCCCAAGGAGCTGGAGGTTATGCTGTCACCACAACCCGTCCGGAGCTCGGTCTAGGAGGCTTCAAGCGGGTCAAAAACGGTTCAAAGAATGAAGGGAAGAATGGTTTGCATTTTGAACAGGTGGTGGACGTCTAAAAAGAACGAGGCGACACCGAGAGGATCGATGATCCAATCCCCGAAAAAATACTTGGGCGTGATTCATGGGTATATGGTGAACAAAAGTCATGAAGGATTCGACATCAAATGGTGAAAGGAATGGCCTCGAAAAATCCGCAAACATGGGTCAAAACAACGTTCTGACAAGGCTGCAGAGGAAGAGTCAGACAGTTGACCCGCGGTCAACTATCAGACTCACATGGTTGGTCCACGTGGACCAACCAGGAAAAACCTCTAAATAATGTTTTGTAAATTAGATTAAAAATACTAAATGATTTTATTTATTTTATGTCATTAAATAAAAACTGTTTTTTATTTTGTTAATATTTTATAGTGATTTTTAATTATTTTGATGAGGTTTATAATTACAAGTTACCTTTTTAGGCTTATATAGGTATACATATCTATACATTTTAATATTTTATTTTTATTTTGTTTATTTAATTTATTTATTCTGTTTTATTATTCTATAAATTTATAACATATTTTTATACACTAAAATATATTTTTATTTTATTTTGTCTGAAGTATTTTATACACTAAATAAAATAGAAGTATTAATTCTGTAGGTATATGTATAGGTATTATACCTAGGTATGTTAAATACAAGTATTTTATTTTTTATTTTCTTTAGGTTTTTATTCTGATTGTAATGTACAAATATATTATAAGTAATATTTCCAAAATTTTAAAAATATAAAATTATAAAAATAATGAATAAATAATAAAATTAATATTTTAATCTGTACAAGTATACAATAGGGGTCAAAAACTCAACTTTCAAACCTAAGCTCTGCAAAATACGAAACCACCTTCATTAAATAGCTTATTGAAAATTATATACAATTAAAGGTAAGTTTGATACATTCAGAGTTTTTATTTGAGAGATACAGGTTTGGGAAGTTGGGATTCTGGATTTTTATTCAGATCATAACTTTTTATCGGTACATTATTTTTGAGTGAAATCAATTTTGTATTTTTCTTTATTTAATTATCTACAACTTTCATGTACAAAATTTCTTTATTTGAAGTATAAAAAGTGGAATCAAAAATAGGTCCCAAAATGAATAAAGAATGAATGAAATAAAAGGTATTTTTATTGTATTTTGGCCCTTATCTCCCCCTACTTTATTCCTTCGACCTAGTCATCGAGATGCCTAGGTCTCGGGGTTTCGGGTCATAAATTATTTACAATATTTTATTCTTTTTCTTTTCTTTTCTTTATTCTATAATTTTGGCTTTAAAAACCGTATTTTGTACAATATTTACACAATGATGCATGAATGCTAAAATGCCTAAATTAAGCCTATTTACACGCATTTACTAGGGTTTTTAAGGCCAAAATGATAGAATAAAGATGATGAAATGTGGATTCATCAATTTATAATTTTAAAATTTATATAAATATAAAAAGCAATATATGAATATATTTAAATGAAAATATTCAACAAATTTATAAAATTTAAGTACAAAAGTTTCCTCATATAAAGACCTTCGCAACAACTATTTTTTCATAACTTTCTGAAATATAAATGAGTTTGTAATGAATAAATATTCTCAAAATTAATGATGTATAAAATCCTCTATAATTAAATATAACACCAATTCATGTGGACAACATGTTAAATAAAAGAGGGTTAATAAATCTACAAAATGATACCAAATTTATAATTTATGGGCATAGGAGGTGCTAAATATTAATAAACGTTCACAAAGGATGTGGAATAGGTCTAGCGTGTAGCATGAAGCCACTTGGCAGACACTAACTATTTGAATAAAGAGTATAAATAAATAAATTAAAGTAATACACAACATGTCGAGTCAAATCTAAAATTGGTCTTCATCAGTTTTATAAACTTAATGAGATCTACCACTATCATGTTGAACCCAAAAATAAAATAGGTCATATGTAGAGAGTATTTATTTTTGGTCGTATTTTATATGTATAAAATACCTAATTTTTGAGTTTTGTATTTTAATCTTTGATTTTTATTAAATATTATACCCATCTAATATTTTTATAAAATAGTAGATAATTGTTTATATAATATATTTTATGGATTTTATTGATTAAAAAATATATAAAATAAAGTAATATAGGTACTAATATACAAATTTTAAATCATTATATTCAATGTCAAAATACATAAATTTCTTTGTTTTTTGGGACTTTTTGGACTTTTATTCATTTATAATTAGTCAAAATATAAATGAAAAAGATAAATGAAAAAGAAAGAATAAAAAATAAAATAAATAAATAAATATAAAATGATGGGTATAAGTTAGTGAATTTTGCATAATATAAAATTCAATCTCAAAACCCAAGTTTCTCGTATCAACTCCAATTACCTTGAGTTTGGTCTTGTGTTGCAGAGACTTTTATGTACGTTAATTTAAAAGTGAGTAAAGTTTCATTGGATATTATATGAGAGAGATATTTAGATTTATGACTTTTGGTCATAAAAATTAGGGTTTGGGTTTATTTGCCATATTTCTAAGTTAGTATTTTAAGGATTTTTATTTAATGAGGTTTGTAATATGCACATAATGGAGTTTGTTTTATTTTACTTTGAGTTAGTATGAATTTATCAAAAATGCCAAACGATTCTAAACTAAATATAGAAGTTCATATTCACAAGTTTCAATCCTGATTTCTTCATCATTTACTATGATTTTCATTATATCTCTAATGATGAATTAATAATAGATAATTAAGCTATTTTTGATGCAAGAGTTGATTGTATTATTTTGTATTCTTATGTGGTGTTTTGCTAAAAAATATAAGATAAAATTAGGAGATTAAGTCAATGCATCATCTATTCATTACCTACTGAAAAAGTTTGGTTTTTTTAGTAAAGGGAGAAAATAATCTAATGAGTTTTACAACTCGTTTGAATGCAGATGAATCATGTAAGCCATTGGATACAAAGATCTTTTGAGACATGATATCATTGGTTCTTTACTTTAGTTGGCTACATCTAGACATGACAGCTTTTTTGCAACTTATCTTTATGCTCATGTCTAAATTAATCGAAACAGTCTGTCTAACTTGCTGAAAAAAATCTTTAATATCATCTTGATAATGTATACTTGAGCTTGTTTTACCCTAAGGATAGTTTTTTACATTAACATACCTTTATTGGTGTAGATTACTCCAAGGATAAATCTTAAGAGTACTAGCATGACTTGTCACTTCATAAGTAATGCAATAATCTCGTGATTCTCAAAAAAATAAAATTACATGTATCTCTCTCCAACCGAAGATGAGTACATTGTTGATCTAGCATGTGCTCAAGTACTATACATGAAAAGATTATTTTAAAATTTGATAGTTCTTATAATCCTGTTAAAGTATTTTATGATGCTAACATTACTACAAATTTATCTAAGGACCCCATAAATCATTTTGAACTAAAGATATAGATGTTATACATCACTTTTTAAAATATAAATTAATGTGATAAAAGAGGAATTTAGTATATAATTTATTAATATTAATAATCTGTAGCTAATAATTTCACTAGGACTCTATGTTACAAAAAGTTTTATTTTTATTAGAAGAATGATTATTTGAAAATTATCTAATTTGCATCTATGAATATCATAAGTATACCAAAGGATGATTGGAATAGAAAAAGATTCAAAAGATACGCTCTCTACAGGAACGATGGACATGGCTTGCCTTTTATAGATGCTTAAAAAGGGAATTCAGTACTTTCATCTACATGGCCTAATAGATTTGGTAAAAAAAACATGATGATTGGGATTATCCTATCGAAATATCTTTACAAAAGGGATATTTTACACCACGAACTCTAAAAACTTTGTAAATTACCTTCACATCCTTCTATTCTTTGTAATTATCACCTAAACTTTGCAAACTTGCTAACTTTCACACTAAAATCCCTATGGTTAACTCTCATCAATCTCCCCATTAAATGAAATCCATTACAATAGCTAATGTTGACCCTTACTATTTATAAAATTTATAATATTATGACATTCTTCCCCCTCCAGCCTTCCTCCTCTCCCTCCATCCCCTACCCAACACACTTCACCTCCCCTCTATCAAGCCACTTTCCCAGACCACCTGTGAGTTCAATACATATTAAAGTCATACCTAGAAGATTGTAAAATTCATGCAAAGCAAATTAAGAATAAAGTGAATGGCATGGTGAAATTTGAGCAAAATCTGAGAATTTTGAAATTACGGAGTTGACGTAAAACAAACTTGGTTGGAAGGAGAGATTGTGAAGGAATCTTAGATTAAAGTTGGTTAGGAGGTGAGGTTGTGAAGCAATATCTTATGTATTAGTTGTGCACCTGGAAGGATCACAATATTGTTGTGCATGTATACCGGTAAATTAAAGGGCAGTAGGGGAGAAACATGAGATTTTAGAATTAGTTTAAGGACGGGTAAATTTGTACCAAATTAATTCAACGAAATTGCATGAAAAAGGAATTTAAAATGAGATTAAGAACCTAAACAAATTTTGGCATGGAATAGAATGAATTCTGGATGAAATTGAGGTCCACTTACCTGCCTTGCTCTTCCCCGATGACCCACCACAGGAGGGCATCCATCATGGCTGGCAAGACCGATGGCCTATTATTGCAGAATGATGCTGGGTGTTGGAGCCCCCCATCATCCATAGTTCGACCTCACCGGGTTTACATCATAAACCCAACCCCAACCTCGACCCCCTCGACCCATCCCCCTCCTTGTAAAGTTCTGATCTCACCTCCCTTACACAACGTTGTCCGACCTCCGCCCCCTCCCCAACTAATGAATAGCCATTCATCTATCTTTGTTTTTATATTTTGTTTTTAAATTACTAACAAAGTATTCGTAAATAGGGATAACCTGTATAAATTAATAATCATTAGTTACATGAAAATAATACATAATTATATGTATTTAAATAGAAAAATAAAAGAATAAAGAAAAGAAACAAAAAATAAATGAAGTACAAAGGTACAGAATGATCCCAAACCTGAGACAAAGTCAATGTCGACTTGGTCGATACAAAATAAAGTAAGCTGAGAAAAGGGACAAATACTGTATAAAAAAAGCCTAATTTTCATTATTCAAAATAGACACTTTTGCTCTATTTTACTCTTTATTTTACACACCTCAAATAATAATATGATCAACATGAAGCTTGTACATATTAACGTACATAAAATAATAAAATTTATTGCATATAAAAATAATGCACTGTGCAACTGGGTCACACAGATGAAAAAGCCGTAAATGAAACTCATAGACCAATATCTTCTACATATGAACTCAAAATTTACTAAACTCATCTCTGTTGTGTTTCAAATTAAATTATCTATCTAATAAAGGTTGTTAATTAAAAATGGAGTTAAGATGCAAAAGTCGACTTTCTGGGGTTTCATTATACTATGTATCTATATAATTTATTTGTATATTTTATTATTCACATTTTTACTCATCTTATATCTTTAAATAACTGTACATATTTTTTAAAACACATTGAAAAAATAAATAAAAAACTAAAATCATTAAAATCACATTAAAATAAATAATACATAAAAATATAGGTATACTATACCTATAATTTATATACACATATTTGTTTATACATGTTAATAAAATTATAAAAATAAAATAAAAATATCTAAGTATGTACTTAATTAGAATATAAATATATAAAATATGTGAGTATGATAAGAACTAAAAATACAAATAAAAATAAAATAGACAAAAACATAGGTAAATATACCGATAAGTATATTTGTAAAGTTAACACATATCGAATAAGGTTGTAAAAATAAATAAAAATCACAAAAGAATAGTTTATTAAATTATAAATGATTTTTATGTTTTAAGTTGTATTTAATAAAATCATTGTCTATTTTATTTTACATTTTCTTTTCTTTTTAATTTATTTTTTCTTCTTGGGGTCTGAAGTGGACTAATGAGGGCTCACCAAAGGTTTTGGCTTGTGGGCTATCTACCTTGTCAAACACAACACCCATCCATCTTCTCCCATTTTTCTCGTACGACCCATCGCTTTTTTCTCTTAGATTTCTCATGCAAACTCCATCATTGCATCCTAATACATGCCCAATGCTTAGATCCTTTGGACAATCCTCTAATCGATTAGAATTCCTAATCCAACGAACATCCTTGTCTCTGGTATAAAATTCCACCTCCAAGCTTCATTCCTAGTTTAGCCCATCCATAACATACGTAACCCCTAGGAATAAAGCTCTAGAGTGATCCATTAATGATAGGGAGGCGACCTCCATGATCCAAGGTGAGGAGAAGGGCGTTTCGAGGCAATTCAACCCATCGTCAGAGCATCTTTAGCCTCCCAGCCATGTGAGGCCCTTATCATTAGCTCTTTCGTTTCCTATTGTAATCAGTACTTTTGTTCTACTTAGGAAGTCAAGACAACACTGAATAAAGTCTCATGGTCTCAAAGAATTAAGTCTAGTAGGCCTAAATTATCTTAATTCCAGTTTCTTAAAGGTTCTTGTGATTAAGTAGATTAAGGTCCAACCAAGTGCAAATCTTCGAATTTTACTTAGACTAGTTCAATTATCAACATCAATCCAAAAAATGTTAATGCTATACACAATGGAAGGAAAGTATTTTTATGGTGTTTTGAACTTTTTATGGATTTTTTTAAAAAAATGTTTTGCAAAATTTTATGCAGGCTTTTAAAAAGATTTTGTAAATGTGTTAAGAGTTTTGAATTTTGCAATTTTTATGGATTTTTGAAAGATAAAAGGTTAGAAAAGAACTACATGTAGGTACTTACATGGGAGTGCATATATATTTACAAGGATTGAGATATATTTTTACATTGAGAACTTACAACTTGAAAGTTAATAGGTCTTTTTATGGAGTTTATAAAAATTTTTATTTATCTGAATCATGTATATAGTTCTCAAAATAATTTAAAAATAATTCCACAAATATTTTGAAAACTTAATTTTGCAAATAATTTTGACAAACATGTACAATCCTTGAAAATAATTTGGCAAATATTTTCCAAATAGTATATATAGATTTTTCAAATAATTCTTTCAAACATTTTTCAAAATATTTGCAAATAGATTTTCAACCATTTTATTCAAACAAATAAAAGAAGTTTTTACAAACAAAACATTTTTACAAAGGTTTGAAAACATTTTACAAAAAGTTTTCCAAATGCATTTCAAAATATTTTCCAACCATTTTTTAAAATCATTTTGCAAAAAAAATTTAACCAATTTATTACGAGTTTTCAATGAATATTAGTGTCTTTTATAAGTTAGCCATATTACTGAAAATACGAAAGTACGAGTTATGTCTAAAGTATATACATCGTATATACGACCCCCGTATACATAGCTTGAGCTAAGTCCTCACAGATCAGAGAGAAAAAAGGAAGACATAACCCGTACTACGTATAGAACATATATACTACAATGACTAAAGAATGAATCGAATGAGAAGTTGACCGCCCCCCTTTACTTAAGATGAAATAATCCTAAGTATAGCTGACTGTACATAAGGCAGGGAGGGTTAAGGGTGGGTATGTACAAAATTATCGGCTTGACCTATCCCCCCCCATACTTAGGGTAAAATAGCCCTAAGCATTGACAAAGTATCAATAGTTGAGGGAACATGCGAGGGATCAAGAAATGAGCAACACGGGGTGATTACCCCCCCCCCCATATACTTAGGACAAAGTATGTACTAAGTATAAAAATGATGAAAGAGGTGAACATCTTTTCGGAAGAGTTAGAAAAATGGAAATGAAAAGAAGAAAACACAAATCTTTTTATGATTTTCTGCTCAGATGTCTGATCCAGTTGCCTCTATGAGCTCATCTTGAAAATATCTTCGATCGAGTCGATAACAGACATGAATGTGTCATGCTCTAAGTATGGCTTAAACAAATGTCAGTTGATTATGAAAGTTTGTGTGACAGGTGCCAATTCTAATATGAGTAGACTGTCGTTGTCACGCATAGTTCTAACAATGAATGTCCCGGTCCATTTGATCTTCAGCTTGCCTGGAAAAATATTCAACTTCACATCAAATAACCATATCTTTTGCCCAGGTTCGAAGGTCTTCCTACAGATGTGTTTGTCATGCCATTGCTTGACTTTCTCTCTGTACATTTGACTGTTATCATATGCATAGTACCTAAATTCAAGAAATCTGTTCAGATCAACTTTGTGGTTCTTTCCAACTCACTCAGAATCAAGGTTGCAGATGTTTAATGCCCATAAGAATTTGTGAATTAGTTCCACAGTAGGTGGAAGTGCTTTCCATACACAAGTCAGTAGGGAGTCTTGCCAAGAGGAGACTTGTATGTTGTGAGATATGCCCAAAGAACTGAGTCCAGTAACTAAGACCAATTCTTACGGTTTAGACATACAAGCTTCTGCAATATTATTTTAATATCCCTATTAGAACATTCAGCCAAACCATTTGATTTCAGGTAGTACGACATTGCAACACGATGTCCGATGTTGTATTCTTTGTTCAGCTTATTGACCTCTTTGTTAATAAAGTGGCTCCCTCCGTCAGAAATGAGAATCTTTGGTATCCCCAACTGTGAGATGATGTTGTTCTTCAGACAAATTATACAATTGTCTACGGTTCGAGGAAGGATTGCCTCCACCCATCTACTGACATAATCGATGGCGAGCAAAATGTATTCGATACCCTAGTTGTTAGGGAATGGCCCAAAGAAGCCAAGGCTCTAGGTGTCGAAGATATCAGATATCAGAATGTATTTCAGAGGTGTTGTGTCACGTTTGCTGATGTTTCCGACCATTCACTGACAGTCAGTGAATTTCTTCACATAATCATCTGCATCATTGAATAAAGTAAGCCACCAAAGGTCGCATTTAAGCACTTTTGTTGTCCTCCTCTTTCTAGAATGGTGTCCACCAACTTCAATCTTATGGTGGTGGTCAAGGAGACCCATCACGTCCTCTTGAGGTATACACCTCATCCAGATGCAGTCTACGCCCTCGCGGAATAGATGTGGATCTGCCCACTAGTAGAAATGACTATCAACAAAGGATTTATCAAGTTTAATGTTCAGACCATTCGGAGGTATTTTCTTGGAGACGAGATAGTTCACAATATCTACATACCTGGGGAGAGAGGACATAGATAAGAATGCTTCATCGATAAAGGTTTCTATGATTGAAATTAAATTCTGCTCAAGAGGCTCTACCGTACTTATTCTAGAAAGATGGTCTGACACCACATTCTTGATGCCCGATTTATCATGAATTTCCAAGTCAAACTCTTGTAGTATAAGAATCCAATGAATTAGACAATGCTTGGCATCTTTCCTTCTCTAAAGATAATTGATGGCATAATGGTAGCATCTCTTTATCTATTACAGTGTAAGTTTTATGTGCCTCATCACATGTTCTGCTTGCGTAATGAATTGCAAATGGAATCCCATCTCGTCATTGTCCTAGAACAACACCAATTGCGAAATATGATGTGTCTGTCAAGATATCAAAGGGTAGAGATCAATCTAGTTGCTGCAGGACATGAGTATGTGTGATCAGATCTTCGAGCTAATTGAATACTTGGAGAGCACAATCCACGACAAAATCTATCTCCTTGCCAAGAAGTTCTGTCAACGATCAGTCAAGCTTGTTGACATATTTTATTAATCATCAGTAGAAACTGACATGGCCCAGAAATGATTGGACATATTTCAGATTTGTAGGTGCCATGAGTTTTGAAATCACTTCTACCTTGGTTGGGTTCACTTCCATGCCACGTTTTGATACTACGTGACCTGACATGATCCCTTCGGTCACCATGAAATTGCTTTTTTCCCACGAGAGCACGAGGTTCCCTTCACAACACCTCCTCAGAACTTGCTCTAGATAGTCCATATGTTGATCAAATGAATCTCTGTAGATAGAGAATTTGTCCATGAAAATTTCAAGGAAACTGCCACCTTGTCGGAAAAAATGGCTAGTATACATCTCTGAAATGTAGCGGGGGCATTATACAACCCAAACGACATCCGTTGGAAAGTGTACATCTCAAAAGGATAGGTGAACCTTGTCCTCTCTCCATCTTCAAGCACGATCCTGACTTAGTTCTATCTAGAGTAACCGTCCAAGAGGCAGAAGTATTCTTTCTCAGCCAACCTCTCAAGGATATGTTCGATGAAGGGTAGTGGGAAATGATCCTTCTTGGTGGCGAGGTTTAGACATCTAAAATCCACACAAACTCGCCAATCCGGTCAAAATCTCCTCTCCTTTATCATTTGTTACAATGATGATCTCGGACTTCTTTGGCACTACGTGCAGGGGACTCCCCCACTTGGAATCGTAGATGGCATATACGAACCATGCATGACACCCTTTCTGAATTTCTTTCATCACAACCTCCTAGAGGTTTGGATTCAGTTTGAGCTAGAATTCATGGGAAGGTTTGTTGTCTTCTTCCAGGTAAATATGATGCGAGCATAATGATGTATTGATCCCATGGAGATCCAATATCTTCTAGCCTATGGCCTTGCGATTTCTTTCAAGAATCTCCATCAGGTGATATTCTTGATATCCGACCAGATGATAATTTATTATGACGGGTACATGTTGGGTTCTCTAGAAAAGGAAGGTGTACTTCATATTATAAAGCAAAGGTTTGAGATAAGGTGGTGCGAGAGTTGATTCAGTGATGACCTCAGCGACAACTGCAAGTGTTATCTCTTTAAACCAATGTATGTCCACTTCTAGCAATTCACATTCTTTATTTAGTACATCACACATATCGGCAATGAAATCTGCATGCTCATATGGGGGGATTGTTCAAACTTCTCCATTTGCACATCAGCAAAGAACTCATCCTAAAATAATTTGGTTAATTGGATTGTGCTTTACTATACTTCTTCTGTGGAGAGGAATTCCGGGGTTTCTTTGTCATCCAGAAATAGATTTGCATCTCTGATTTATACTAAGAAGTTACAGTCCTCTGAACATTCCGATGCTGCTTCTATTGGCTTCGGCTTAGAAGCAATTTCTATCTATATTTTATCAATGCTGGATTGAAATGTGATCTCTCCAGTGTCGTAGTCAACTACTGCATTTGATGTTCGAAAGAATGGTCATTTAAGGATAATCGGGGTTTGGAGTAAAAGTGTGGAACTGTCCATGTACAAGACAAACAAATCAATAGGGAAATGAATACCTTGAACAATGATGATCACATCCTCCAACATTCCCCTAGTCGACTTGACGGAGCGATCAACAAACTACTGAATAATTTTGGTTGGCTTGAGCGGTCCTAACCCAAATTTTGTGATTACAAATACTAGCATAAGTTTGATAGACGACCCACTGTTGAGCAAGGTGTGCTCCAACTCCTGAATGAAAATTGTGTGATGAGTGGTGCTCCCTTGTCTTTCATCTTATGCGGGAGGTTGTCGATGGTATTTACTATAGCCATGGTGAGGATACGTTTCTTATATTTTCTATGTCTGGTTTTAGGGGGCTCACGCTTCATTGTACATTCTTCTTTGAGTCCTTTCTTTTTACACTAGGCATGTACTCCATGGATTCGTAAGAGGCATTTTTAGCATAATGTTTTGCAATATTTAAATGATGCTAGAATCATACAAAGCATTTTTCAATTTTTTTACTGTTTTTATTTAATTGCAGAAGGAAAAGGCATATGTACATCATAAAAAATGTTTCATTTTCATTCAAATTTTTGTACATGTTGATGGTAAAAGGTAGACATTCATATACATCAGGTAGACCAAAAATGACTGGCATGGCTCCATCATCTAGCTCTGGTTCTGTTGTAGGTGCTCACATTTCCCAAGGCTGGCGTGGATTCACCAGGACTGCTTCTTTCTTTTTGTGTTTTTGTATTTTTTCATCCTTTGTATTTTGTATCTGGTGTGCTCCGAAAATGGTGTTGACCCTGATGTCGACTTGGCTGACGATTCACCATCGGATGCTTTATTCTTCCCCTTTATCGTCGTAGATGGCTGTAGTGTCCTACTGCTCCTGAGATTTGCATTGTTAGATAAAAAGAAATTATTTTCACCTATATATGGTGGGGTACTGCTAGCTACTTGCTCTTTGGGATGGAAGTTGTTGGGTTGGCTTCAACCCTGAGCTAGATTGATAGTCTCGGTAGTTGTCAGTTCATCTATCTACTGACTCATTTCAGTCTTGTTATTCATTAACTGAGCCAGACAATCAAGGATCAGGTTGATCGAGCAACCTCAAAAGATTCGGCCTGTTGTGGCATGTGACTCTTCTGGCATTACAGAGGCTGCTGTTTGTGACCTTGTGAGTATGAAGGAGGAGGAAGAGAAGAGTACTAGGTACTATAGGGAGGGAGTATTGATGGTGATATTGAGCAGCCAATTATTGGTATTGTTGCTTGCAGTGTCCGAACTGTTATCGATAGTTAGTCTGCCTCCAGTTGTATCCTTATTGCGGAGGTCGCTAGTGATGGGTCGGGTTGGGTTGGAATCCTGCCCACCTTGTTGTTGATGATATGGTGGGTTGGCCTGGTTCTGACCTTGATGTTGTCCCACAGGATTGGTCCAGATGTTGATCATTTCTCTAGATGCCATTCACCTCTTAAATGTACATGAGGGTTGGAAAGCAAAGGCTCGAGATACTGAGGCTAGGACTCAAGTGGCTGGTAGATGACCATCTGTGTCTACGTCTGTGCTGACAACTCCTCTGGGGCCCGCACGTAGTATACATGCTAGAACGAAGGTTGACTGGGACTCGGCTAAGGAAGTTGTTGTTGTGTCCGCTCCTTCTGAGCTGGAGGCTCAAATGTAGTGGTCACTGTATAGCATCCACTGATGGTATTCACTAGCAGCTCCAACTGTTTGGTGATAATATCGAGCCTGTCCCAAGCCCTTCATTCTTTGCTTTATCTTGGCGAACTTCTCTAGGTCATGCGACCTCTTCTCAATGATATCGACTTCGAAAGGTGACTTCCAATGATCAAGTCGGAATTGTCGTACGAGTCGACTTCATGTATATCCTCCATATTGAAATTATTGTAGAGGACTTATGGTGGCGGTTGTATCTAGAAAGAACGATATGAGGATAACACAACCTCTCCTTCGGTCATCTCCTCGAAGATCTACCACACTGCATCCCCGTCCTTGTTGAAATGGTATCCTTCGCTGGCGGCATCGACCAGACATTGAATGTTCTCTATCAAGCCCTCGTTGAAATGTTGGACTGGTCTTTGGTATTTCGTAGTGGGGTGCACTTTTCAATCAGATCATTGAAACGCTCCCATGTCTCATGGATGGACACTTGGGGTCCCTAAGAGATGCTAGGAATCTTCGATTACATGGCATTGAGATGGCTGAGAAGATAGTATTTGTGCAAGAATGCTGACTTCAATTCTCCAAGTCCGTCCCACCTTCTCAAGTGGTTGATCCAGTAAAGATCTTTCCCTAAATGCTCAAGGGAAGGCGGTCATCTTGACTACACCTAACAGGATGTTGGGGAAGTGTGTCATGTTGCATATACGTTCTAACTGCTATAGATGGATGTATGGATCCTCATTGGAATCTTGGGGAAGATGGGAAGGAGCGAAAGGTGGTTGTGGCTTCAGCTCAAAGTGTCCAGGATAAGTGGATTTGGATTCACTCAGTGATGGGCCCGACCCCACGGTTGTATGTCTATTTGACGGTTGGCTTGAGTTGGCCTCTCCTTGCTTCGCCCTTACCTCTGTGAGGTCCATCTACCAAGTTATTGTCTTTTATCATCATCGTGGTTATCATCACCTCCTCCTCGAGGTGTCTCCCTCTCTTTGGTCTCCCCTTCAAGTCGTACAACATGTCTTGAAAAAAATACCTGAGCTAGAGCTTGGTCAGCTAATTGCTATTGAATGGTCTAGATGGAGGCCAAGAACTATTTGTTCACTTCATTCTGACTAGGGCTAATGCTCTGCTCTGTGTTTGGCTCTATGCTCGGCTACACTGGTCGCTTTGTTCTGCCAATGGGATCCATGAGTGAACTAGCTCTAGATTAGGGTCAAGATCTGCAATGGGAATGCACCATGATTAATATGCATGCATGCACTAGATGGAGAGAATAATTTAGAATGAGGGTTAATTCTAAATTTTATTAGGGATGGAGAGGTTTTATGGAGTAAAATCAATCTCCATCCAAAAGGGGAAGAACTCGGGAAGAGAGTTTTCCCGATCTATGAGAGGAAGAAGCATGGAGTCTTGAGGGTGGTTCATAGAGTCTGAACCAAATACCTGGGAATCACCCTGAATTATCGGAGATGTCAAACTGAGGAGTCGATGTGGGTGTTGGCGGAGTCCCTACTAAGCCGTCCTGGAGTCATCATCTCAAAGGGAAGAGAAGGATCGATTTGGACGAAGAATATAGGGATGAATAAAAAATAAAGGGAATGTAAAACAGTAGAAGCCTCACAATGAGCAAAGGTTAAAGAGGAAAGTGAGAAAAAGAAGAATGGAAAAAGTTGTTCAACTACACAGACATTGATGTTTGAACCTAAATCTAAACAAATAAACTCCAAACAAAATTGGATTCACCAACTCAACACATGTGAACCCGTATGAGTTTGGCTATTTTATCTTTTTAATTTTAAGAGTTGTGATTCATGAAAATTTTGTCATGAGTCCTTAGCAGCTAGCCCTAGAGGAGAGCATGTACTGTCGTGAAAGTATCGATGTACTCCTTGCACCTCCTTTGTATCATGTGATTTGCAATTTTAAGGTCCTCAATACTGGTCTTGGGTGGCTACTCCGCCAAAGAAAAAAGAGGAAGCTAATAGGCGAAACTACTACTTCCCTCGCAAGGAAGGTACTCGAACGCAAACTGATGAGACAAACACACAGTGAAGGCGTAGCCTAGCCCCAACACTTAAGACCAAGTCGGATTTTCCACACAAGGTGGGAACACCATCGTCAACAGGGCCATATCAATCACGCACGATAGAAGCGCAAATACTTCGCTTTTCCCAGGTGGTAGTGAGGTAGCCACAGATTGGGTTTTTGACTCTATTCCTTAAGGGCCATGCCTTGTTCAGTCTGGAGTGTACCTGAATACAATGTGAGCTTTGTGAACCCCAAACAATGATGTTTCATTATGGCTTTTATTTAAGTTAAAGTTCAATCAGTAGTCCCCTTATTTTAGTTTTTAATCATTACTTTTTTTAGTATTTTCAATATCAAAATGCCTAATGATTTTTTGATTTTCTTTTTTACCCGAAGTGCTCAAAGTTAGAGGGAGAGGATGACAAAGCAATGCAAGGTGACACTAAGATGGAAATCTCACCTTAGTCTCTAAATGATGAATGCTCAGATAGAGGACTTACAATGCTTCCTAGCACTCTTCATGCGGGATGCAAGGCAGAAATTTATAAACCTAGTCTATATGCCGGTATGCAATTGAAGACATCCCCCTAAATAGGAGTTGCCATTAACATGAAGAATCAAATGCTAAATACTAGAAGAGAAAACTAAGATTCAGTCTTGGAGGCTCCTCGGTGACCGCCACAACAGTTCCTACAAGCGTAGTATGGAGACCTCTCACGGTGCATAGTTTCAAGTTCAAGTATTCAACAATTTACTTTTTGATCTAATTTCAAATGTAGAAACTATAGGTACATGCAATGTATTAGCTGTTTGGGCCTTAGATACTGAGCAAGCAAAAACCTAAAAATGCCAAGGGATCATTCCAAAAAACAAATGAAAATAAGGAGGAAAACACAAAACATGTAAAATAAAGAAACTAAATGCAATGAAAACTCAAGAAATTTCTATGAGCCCCAAGTGAACAATCACTTGGAAATTGGGGTTAAATGTTCCAAGTCCAAGTATAAATGTATTATTACAAATAAATAGTGTAAAAGTAAAAGTCACTCTCTCATCAAAATAAAAAAGAACCAAAGCTATGCTAAATATCTCTCACTCTCTCTCTTGCTCTCTCCTCTTGGTCAACAAGTAGAATGACCAAGTCCTCATGACTAGGGTGCTCGACACACCTAGGTGGTCGTCATCACCTTGAGATCCCTCATAAGAAAAATAGAAGAGAATATATTAGCACAATTAAGATGTTATATAAAATAAGGAGAAAATAAATCAAGAAAAATGATGAAGGAAAAATACACCCAAGAAATATATCCTACGCATTGCTCCTCGGCGACAATGACATTTGATGACACGGATTTGGCAAGGGTCTAGAATATCCTCGCAAAGCGAAGATGCCATGCCGTTCAGGCGACCGCTCATGAAATTTGATATCAACAATAATTAATCCACAAATAAGAAAAACAATGCAAAATAGAAGTGGAGTTAAAATTTATTATAACTCTATTAAAAACGTGCATAGTGAATAAGTAGTAGAGGTCAAACATCAAGAAATATTGGCAAAAATCAAGAGATATTTTTCGTGTTTTGTGAAGGTTTTTTATCTTTAGTGGATTTTCAATTATGTTTTTTTTGGAATTTTTGTTTTTATACTCTTTATGTGTTTATAATTTTATACTTTGTATTTGATTTTTTATATTTTTGGATTTTAATTTTCTTTTACAATTAGTTATATTATATGTATGTATACTACAGATATAAGATAGATAATATAGATATAACTATAAAAATAAAGAAAAAAAATCTAGAAAATATCCTAAGGTAAATTGTTTGTTTTATTAAGGGTTGTAAAAATATTTTTTGGTGTTTTTTAATTATAATCATAATAGCAATAGTATAAGTAAATATAGCTATATAAATAAATGTGGATTTTTATATTTATAAAACATCTATAAATACTTCAAAAATAAGCAAATAAAATGTTTTTGATTTTTTTATTATTATTTATATTTGGTATTTTTCTCAGTTTTTTGTGAATCCATGATTCATTAACTTTTCTGTCGCATTTTGTCTTAAAACCCTTAACAAATACATGCAAATACTCATTAATTCTCATACTTTAACAAAACTCCATTCATGTGTAAATATTCACTTTTAACCATTAAACTCATGTAAATGAATAAAGAATCAGAAAAGAAAGACAAAGGCATATGAAATATATGTATATATATGCAATATGACTTAAAATATAAATATAGCTGTAAGATATATTTATAGCCTAACCCTCGAGACCAAGTCAGCATGGATTGGTCGACAAACCAATAAGTAGGGGGAGATAAGGAAAGAAAACCAAATAAAAATAATTTAACACACACAAATACACCCTTCATTATTTATAAAATAAATACAAAACTTCAAAAAATTTTAATTATTTCATATGAACATATTTTTTACCAAACTCTTCTTCTAATTATTCATAAAAATGTAAATAAAAATATAAAAATAAGTTAAAAATATTATCCTGTAAATATGCCAAGAAATCCAGCTTACAAATTGTCAAAATCTCAACTTCCGAACATCATAACTTCTTCATACGAACTCCTATTACACTCTACTCACATTTAAAGTTCATAAAATAATATTATCTAATTAATAAAGGTGGTTTCATTGAATTTGGAGTCCGTTTGCAAAAAGTCGGTTTTGGGACCAAAAGACAAAGGGGTTTCTTGGCTATTTATTTTATGTAACACACCTTAGTTATTATTTTCTTAATTTTATAATTTTTAAATTATTTCATGATCTTATACTTTCACCATAAATTATTTCATAATTTTTGGAGACTATTTATTATTTTTATAAAATCAAACACCCTGAAATATAGGTATAATTGACCTATATAGCTACTTACTCTATTTATTAAAATATATAAATTAATTCATGAAAATCCATAAAAATTCGTACAAGTCTTATTTAATACCCTAATAATTAAGAAATTATAAAATTAATTTTTACTTAATTATTTATTAAACTAAAAATTCAAAACCTATTTATAAATACATATTTATTAATAAAATATTTATATTTTAAATAATATTTATTATTTATTAAAAGTAATTATGCCATAATTTAGAAAATAACTTTATTTAACTTTCTTGTGTTTATACTTATTTGAAATAATGTAATTATATATTTTATTTAATTTATGAGTATTTATCAGATCTGGGCGAACCAGGTGCTGACACGTGTCAGCACCTGGAGCCTTCTTCTTCAAGAAGAAGTTGCGCCAACCGGCCAACTTCCTCTGTTTTTCCCGCTCAGCCTTCAACCTCTCTGACCGATCTCGACCCTTCATCCCTTCCTCCTAACAACTAGCTACCTCGCCCACCATTGATCTTGGCGTGGAGCCCAAGCATCAGCTCTATATAAGCTCCTCAAGATCGACAACCACCATTAACTTTCCAACTCCCCAGAGCTCTGCTCCAGGCTGTTCGACTACCCCATCTTCCTAGCTTCGTTCTAACCAACTCGAGCGGTAACAGCGCCGGGGAAGGAGCTCGCGAGGAAGAGGAGTCGACGGAGGATCGTTCCAAGGTGCTGCGCCGCCTTGCATCGCCGCCATCGCCGTGTTGCGCTCCGGTCAAAAGCCACCGTCGAGCAGCTCGTCCAGGTCATACACCTCGACTTTTCCCAGGCTTATTCATCCATCTTTGCAATTTTGTTTCTCGATAGCCGAGCCATGATTAGCATGGCTAATCACTGCGTTAGATAGGTTAATCATTCATCTTTCACGCAAGATTAAAAGATTCATTCGATTCACGTTCCATTCGATTCCAATCGATTCGCAAACCACCGTCTTCTTTGCAGTTTGGTCGTTTGGCTGGAAGTTTATGATTTTCTTCAAACTTTGGGGCTTGATTTCTTAACATCTCGGCCGATTCAACGAGAATCGAGCGTAGATTCTTGTCAACTGCAGGTTCAAGATCATCGGGGAGCAGTTAGTTAGATCTGGAAGGCTATCAACTCCGTCAGAATCAAATTTGAAGATCGGACCTCCAGAACAGCTATCAAGACACCAGTGCGAGACCTCATCTTCTTCGAGCCACCGCCGCCGCTTGGAGCGTCGCCACCGCCATCTCTACCGCGGGCGAGCTCGAGGGGTGGAGGAGCCACCCCTCTGGCCCCGTCGGAGTGTCTGATTCGCCGGAGAGCAGCCGGAAGAAGTCGGAGAAGACGTCGCGTCCGCCAGGAGCTCTAACTGCTTCAAGAACAGAGGGCGCACAGTCTTGCGCCACGTGTCCGCGTGAGAGCCATCCGATCAGCGCGCGGGCGTCTTAATCTTGGCCGTTCAAGCCGAACCGGTAGAACATTTGCACCATAAGCCCAGCCAGAGATCAGAATTGCAAGCCACCCCCTAGACTTTAAATAATTGCATTTAGGTCCCTCCGCAGGGACCTAAGTGTAAAGTGTCTTGCATTTTTCTTTCAGAACAGTCCTCCAGGACCGATTTGCAAACAAATTTTAAATAGTTTTCTTACGCTTATGCCCCTGGGCTGTAGGGGCTGTATTTTGATCTCTTGACCTCGGATCTCGACGATTCTTGGAGGGTAGTTACACAACTACCCCAACTACTTAGTATAAAGTTTTCGCGGCTTTTTCGACGAGTTTTTGACGTGTTTTGATTTTCTCGAAAACCGCTTCGTTTTGTTTTGTTTTCTTGTGTAGTTCGAGTACGTGGCTCGAACCTCGTTCACCATTACTATATCATATCACCTATATTCTATCCACCTACTATATAATAAATAAATCTTTTGAAAAATATCCCTTTTTGAAAATTAAATAAAAATTTGAAAAGAATAAAATCAAATAAAAATAATAAAAATAAAAATCACCAGAAAAAGCGTTTTGACTTAGAGAAGAATTAAAATAAGATTACGAGAAGAGAAATCTAGGGAATATATTCTGCCTCCTTGAGTTCGACCCAAGAACACTTGCCTGGATAAATATTAGTGAACGGTTTTCCGACAGAGAACCGTAATTTGTTTAATAGGTTTTTAAGAATTAAAACTTGTTTCGCGGCTTTTGCTACATCGACCACTTTCTTCATCAAATAAAAAGAAAGCCGCGAAACTCGATTCTTTTTTACCTCATCAAAATGGCGCCGTTGCCGGGGAGGCGTTAGATTCCCTTGATTTTTGTTTTTCATGATTTTATTCTTTTTCTTCTCTTTGTTTTGTTTTTCGTACGGTTTTTCGTACGGCTTTTTCGTGCGTTGTTTTCTGAGTTTTTTTATTGGTTTCTTTACGGCTTTCTCGATCAAATCTTTTGTGCTAATCATCTTTGCAGGGCCTGCAGGATCAACCGGGTTCTTCGTAAGCCGAGTCAGTTGAAAGGGCAGAGGTCGGCACCTTCTTCACGAGTCGACTGCAGAGGAGCAAAGACTTAGTATCCTTTGTAAAAAGAGAGAGACAGGGAGAGAGCTGTAACTAGCAATAAACATTCATTTTTTTAGGGGCTTGATTCATCGGATACCGTGTATGTGGTGAATCAGGGCACCCACCGCGGCTTTTTCATCGTTTATCGGTCTTCCGCGGTTTTCTAGATGATTGTTTAGGTTTTTACTCTATCTGCTTGTGCCACGTAGCTAGTTTTAGGACTTGCAACCTAGGTGCTTGCTTTAGGGTTTTTAAACAAAAAGACAAAAAATAGACGTTGTTTGAAAATACCATAAAAATCGCAAAACTAAAATTGGGACTGCTAAAACTATCTGATCAAAAACCGTAAATCGATTCAATTGATTTGGGGAGAGTAACCCAAGCACATTTTTCTCAGAGTGCGCGAGCAAGAGACGACACTTAATCTAAGAACCGATATTTTTCAAAATACTACTTAGTCCATACACCTGATCACTGTCTTGTCAGTGAGGAAGCTCGGGTAGCCGGCAACGGTCCGAGAATACTTAGCAGAGTGGGGGATTTAGAGGACATCGCGTAAGGCACCGTCCCCAAGCAACACGGGTAGCCGGAAACGGTCCGTACTTGCCTCCATATTGGCTGCAAACAAGTGATCCTCTGTAAGGACTCGGGACAGTATCGCGAGGAATAAATCGGGCACCTATAAGCTTGCACAGCGCACGATAAAACGTAATAATTTGTTTGCTAATTACAACCCTAAAACCGAAAAGATAAAAGACCGAACTCTTACGGTCTTCATCAGGGTTGAGTTGGTGAAAACGGGGTTTGCTTTGTGTTTGCTTGCGGGGCGTGAGTTTCCGCGGCTTTCGCATTTATCTCTCTCTTGAATCGTACACGTGCTCTCCCAACTTTTCTCTTGACATCGAAGATGACGTCTCGACGGCTTTTCAGCTCAGACTCTGTGAGCCTTCAACAGTCCACCATCGAACGTATGTCTTCACAGGCTCGGGATGACTCTCTTTCCGAGCCGGTCCTCTTAGATCTCGAGGCGAGTCAGACCCAGACTCCCTCACCTCCTAGCCAGAAAATTGAGACAGACTCTCGTCTCAATAAATCATCTCCAGCTGAACTATCACTGAGTGCTTACGAGAGCTTTTCTTTTCCAGACGACTCAAAGCCAATGGCTCGTGGTAAAGCACCAGCAGCAGAAGAGAGGGCAGCAGCCGAGGAGCAAGATGACGGAAGATCAGAAGCTGCAGATATTACTACTGGGATTCTCGATACACTTCAGCAGATGAATCTACAAATTCGAGAACAATTCCGAGTTCAGACGGAATTACAAGGGCAAATAGCCGCGCTGCGAGCAGGGGCCGGGAACCAGTTACCGCCTGCGGTTCCCGCAACTTTACGGGACGAGTATGACCCGGGCGCAAGAACGCTCCACCATTGGATTCGGCTACCGCCGAATCAAGGGCCATACGAACTCCGACCGTCCTTCATCTCCTTGCTTCCCAAGTACTATGGGAATGCCGCAGAGGAGCCGTTCACGTTTTTGCAGCAGTTTGAGATGATCTGCGGAACAGCTTGCTATCCAGGAGTAACGCAGGAAGCCGTGCGCCTCAAAGCTTTCCCTTTTGCATTAGCCGATAAGGCCCTTTATTGGCTGAGCCATCTGGGAAGAGAAATCTCCACGTGGGACGACCTGAAGTCCACCTTCCTGCGCAAATATTTTCCTCTAGGAAGGACGAACATGATGAGGAGTCAGATCTCCAACTTTACGCAATTGCCAAACGAATCATTCCATGAGTCATGGGATCGATTCAAGGACCTGACGGAGAGATGTCTGCATCATGAGATACCAATGAAGGTGCTAGTGCAAAATTATTTCGGAGGACTCCAGCCGGAAGTTCAGGGGCTCGTAAGTGCCGCATGTGGCGGCAGTTACTTGAACAAGGATGCCGAGTCAGTCTGGGCCATCTTCGAAGGGATGGCCGAGAACTCGAGAGTTGTAGACTCTACTCGGGCATTTCAGAAAGCCCCGCAGCCACCACATCACCGAGAGCATCACAAGGTGGCGAATATATCAGATTCTGAATCCAACACCAACATGGGCTTTATTAGCGAGAAGTTGACGTTGGTGGACGTGATTCACAAGCAGGTCCAGGACCTACAGCCGCTGCGAGAGTTGGAGAAACTCTCATCTCTACCTCAGCAGCAGAGTGATCTTTCGAAGAAGGTCTCTGATCTTCAGCTCTAGTACCAGCATAGCCAGACTTCTTCACAGCCAGCACGGAGGATTGCACCCGCTCCACCCACCCGTCAGATCCATTACATCCAGAGCGAGTCCGAGATTCCACAGCTCGATTGGCATGAGGATCAGTCTCATGCCAATCCTGGTCAAATCACCAGCACTGCAGAGATGGAGGTGGAGCCGCAATCCACTTTCGAGATCAACGGGATTTGGTATACTCCGATGCAGCAGCCGAGTATACCGAACCAACAGCCGCAGCAGCCGTACGGTCATCCGCAGCACGGACGTCCGCAATTCCAGCACCGCCAGAGCTTCATGCCACAACAGTCTCATCCGAATGTCTACCATCAGAGACCGCAACATTCATATCAGCACCCTGCTCAGTTTTCACCGAATTATTCTTTTCAGCAGCCGCAGCAATCTTCCTCCACACCTCAGCGCTACTCCCAGCCTTCCACCTCTCAGCATTTCACGCCAAGGCAGGAGAGAGGAGCAAGCCAGGGCCATCACACCGAACCGGAGATGTCTTCACAGGCCCAGGCGCTCAACCAGATCATGGATATGCTGAGTACGCTCCAGATCGCGCACAAGACAGAGATGGAGCAGGTTAACCGTCGTCTGGACGAGTTAACCGTGCCGAAGACTACTCTCCCAGCCCAGCCTCAGATGAACCCGAATAACAAGAGGAGACATCCAGACCAGGTAGATACTACAGGTAAGATCTCGTTTCCTGAATTTTTGTCTAACTTCATTCATCTCAGGAGCGGTAGATCACCGCAAACACCTAATGGAGAGGAGGAGAGGGCACCAGAGGAGCACGAGCATGATCCAAAAGCCGAGGAGGAGAAACCGCAAGAGGATGAGGACCAGTATGCAGAATCGAGAGACGGGAGCAATGCCAACTCATCAGATATGGATACTGGCGACTCAGATGATGATATCACGCCAGATCAAGCAGAAGTCCCGGACAAAAACATTTTTTCCCCTGTTTTAGAGAGTTTTGTAAATAATTCTGAGACTCTCGATGTACAAGCTGATTCCAATGAGTAGAATAAAAGTTCTGATTTTCTGAATCCTGACTTTATTCCTTTTCCCGATGCTTTATTTGGAAAAGGAAAGAAAAAGATCAAAAATAATCCTGAATCTCCACAGATCGAAAAGTTACTCAAAGATCACATCTTTCTGAAGATCCCTCTTCATGATGCCTTAGATCAATTTCCTACGCTCAAGAATCAATTGAAGAACAGATGTACCACGCGTAGGAAAAAGAGATCTCGAACAGAAAAGCATGTCTTGACTAAGGTTACATCCTGTGCGATACAGAATAAGCTTCCAAAGAAGAAGAAAGACTCAGGTGCACATTATGTCAGATGCGAGATCGCAAAAGCCGAGTTTGATCGCACTCTATTAGATAACGGTTCCTCGATCAATCTGATACCCGCTTCCTTACTCGAGAAGCTCGAGTTAGGTCCTCTTTACAAATCCCGCGCGATCCTTCAGTTTGCTGATAGATCTGTAAAGAGACCTAAGGGTATACTTAGGAACGTTATCGTAACCGTGCAGGGTCTGCAATTTCCCGTGGACTTTACGGTCCTAGATATGAATTGCCCTGCACAGTTACACCTTACTCCGATCATTCTCGGGAGACCTTTTCTAGAGACCGCAAAGGCTCTCTTCGATTATGATACAGGGAAGGTATCTTTTCGCGCCGAGGGCGAAAAGGTACATATAGAGATGGCGAGAGAATCAAACACCTTCAGTGATGCATCTTCGGATTTTCTGAGTTCTTTAGCCTCCTGTGATTACATGGATGAGGTTCGGCTTGATGACCTCGAAAGATATCAGGTAGAGACCCAAGAATATTTGACAGAAAACGGGTCTGAGACCTCAGGAGGTAATTCTTCCCATGGGACTTTATATTTCAGTTTGGATGATGATGAGCAAAGGGATCAGACTTTTGATGAAATTAATGCATATCTTTCAGATTCAAAGACTCTACACAATTCCTCCATCTCAGATGAATCAGAATTTTATCTTGCGGACTTATTTTCTTCTGATCATTCTGAGGAGTCGGATGATGTCTCGAACATCTTCTGTAGTCCGACTTTAGAGCACATTGAGATGGTGAATAATCAGAATGCAGACACAACACCTATTGACACAGATCCCCATACAGATATAAATGATGTTGCAGCAGATCCAGATACTACCTTTCCAGAACTCAAGACTTTGCCACCAAACATGAAATATGCCTTCCTTGCGGGTCCACATCAACGGTTTCCAGTCATTATCAGCTCTACTTTGACTGATGATCAAGAATCTCGTCTGATGGAGATTCTAGAAAGAAACCGCAAGGCCATTGGGTGGACTGTATCCGATCTCCGCGGGATTAATCCTGCTTTGTGTTCACATCATATCTATCTCGATCATGGCAGCAAACCCTCCAGAGAGTTTCAGCGTAGGCTGAATCCGGTTTTACGAGAAGTTGTCAAGAAAGAGATTACGAAATGGTGCGACGCAGGGTTCATTTATCCCATCTCCAACTCCGAATGGGTTAGCCCATTACATGTTGTCCCGAAGAAGTCGGGAATTCAGATGGTGAAAAACGAGAGTGGAGAGGAGATTCCAAAGAGAGTAACCACGTCGTGGCGAGTATGTGTTGATTACAGAAAGCTGAACACCGCGACGAAGAAGGACCATTTTCCTTTGCCTTTTATAGACCAAGTTATAGAATGGTTGGCAGGGAAGGGGTACTTCTGTTTCCTTGACGGTTACTCCGGATACAACCAGGTATCAATTGCTCCTGAAGACCAGGAGAAAACCACCTTTACATGTCCGTTCGGCACGTATGCCTTTAGACGGATGCCCTTTGGATTGTGCAATGCTCCTGCGACTTTCCAGAGGTGCATGCTTGCTATTTTTGCGGATATGGTCGGTGATTTTCTAGAGGTTTTTATGGATGATTTTTCGGTCTATGGTGAGTCCTTTGACGACTGTTTAGCGCACCTAGACCAGGTTCTGAAAAAGTGTTGTGAGGTAGATCTCGTTCTGTCCTGGGAAAAGAGCCATTTTATGGTCACTCACGGGATCGTGTTGGGGCACGTCATCTCCCAGCGAGGCATGGAGGTTGACCCTGCCATGGTGGATGTCATAAAGAAACTCGAGCCACCATCCAACATCAAACAGTTACGGTCATTTCTGGGGCACGTCGGCTTTTACCGACGGTTTATCCAAGATTTCTCCAAGATTGGCCGACCGTTAACTGAATTGTTAGGCAAAGACATCGAGTTCGTTTTAAATGATAAATGTCTTAGTGCCTTCCTCACATTGAAAGAGAAAATAATCAGTGCTCCTGTCTTACAGCCGCCTGATTGGTCTCTACCCTTCGAGATCATGACGGATGCATCAGATTTTGCGGTCGGGGCTGTATTAGGGCAGAGGAGGAATGGACTTCCCGTAGCTATTCACTATACCAGCAAAACCTTAGATGATGCTCAGAGAAACTACACAGTAACAGAAAAGGAGATGTTGGCAGTAGTGTTTGCACTAGACAAGTTTCGATCATATCTGCTTGGCTCGAAAATCACCGTATACACCGATCATTCAGCTATCAGATTTTTAATGGAAAAGAAGGATGCCAAGGCACGCCTTCTTAGATGGATTCTTTTACTTCAGGAATTCGATTTGGATATCAAGGATAAACCTGGAGTAAAGAATGTGGTAGCTGATCACCTCTCCCGATTACAGTCAGATCATCCTTCAGATGAGTACACGCCAGAGATCGCAGAGAGATTTCCTGACGAAAGCATCTTTGCGGTTACAGAACTTCCGTGGTATGCAGACATAGTGAACTTTCTGGTCACACAGAAAATTCCTCAAGGTTGGCCGAAGAACAGAGTTGAGAAACTAGTTTCTGAGGCACGATACTATCATTGGGACGATCCGCTTCTTTTTCGTGAAGGACCGGATTGTGTTTACAGGCGATGTATTCCTCAGGAGGAATATAATAGTGTCCTCACTTTGTGTCATTCTATAGAATCAGGAGGACATCATTCAGGGAAGAGGACAGCGCAGAAAGTACTACAGAGCGGATTATGGTGGCCGACTCTTACCAGAGATGCTTGCACATTCGTGAAGAGTTGTCCAGATTGTCAGAGAGCTGTAGGGACAGTCAATGCCAGAGATGCAATGCCAATGCGACCTGTTATTATCTGCGAGATCTTTGACGCATGGGGTATAGATTTTATGGGACCGTTCCCTTCTAGCAGCGGCTTTGAGTACATTCTTCTTGCTGTAGACTATGTTAGCAGATGGGTGGAGGCTATACCCGCACGAACCGCAGACAGCAAAACCGTTTGCAAGTTCCTAAGGGAACACATCATTTCGCGGTTCGGAATCCCTCGTATTCTTATCTCTGATGGGGGTAGCCATTTTATTAATAAGGAGGTGAAAAAGCTAGTGAAACAATACAGCATCGATCACAGAGTAGCTTCTCCTTACCACCCGCAGACGAATGGCTTGGCTAAAGTCTCGAATAGGGAGGTGAAATCAATTCTCCAGAAACTAGTACGACCGGATAGGAAGAACTGGTCACTTCTTCTAGATCAGGTTCTTTGGGCTTATCGTACTGCTTATAAGACTCCCTTAGGTACTTCACCATTCAGGCTAGTTTATGGAAAGCCGTGCCACTTGCCCGTAGAGATCATGCACAAATCTGAGTGGGCAATTCGAGAGATACTGATGAATGAACAGAAAGCAGGAGCCAAGAGAAAGATAGATCTGAATGAGCTGGTAGAAATTCGAAATCAAGCATACGAGAACACACTTATCTATAAGGACAAAGTGAAGAAATGGCATGACAGACATATTCGACACAAGAGCTTTGTCCCTGGGCAGAAAGTTTGGTTGTTCAATGCAAGGTTGAGAATTTTTCCCGGCAAATTGAAAAGCAAGTGGGAAGGACCGTACATAGTCAGAACGGTGCACGACAATGGCGGTATTGCGATATCAGATGTGTCACCTGGTGCAGAACCGTTCGTGGTTAACGGGCAGATGCTGAAGCACTTCGTAGAGACTACTGATCATCTGGCCCGTACTGAAGTGATCTATTTTGTACAGGAATCATAATCATTCCTTCACTTCTTCCTGTACAAATTCTTTTGAGCCATTCTGGAGATTCACAACTCTTGTACATTCTTCGTAGACCACAATCGTCCCTGTTTTTGCTCGTCTTCTATGCTTAGGATACCAGATCCTAAGTATAGGGGGGAACGATTGCCCGCTGATTTACGTTTTATTTTTTGTGCTGATTCTTTTGTATAGCCATTCTTTCTCACGAATCACTGGTTCCCAATTTTTGGCTACATTCTTTTCTATACTTAGGATGCCTTATCCTAAGTATAGGGGGGACCGAGTGATTTCAATGATTTCGTATTCTTTTCCTTTTGAACTTTCGTTATTTATCCTTTTTATTCAGTCATCCCGTTTTTGCTCTCCCGTGATACTTACGATGACCTGATCGTAAGTATAGGGGGGGTTGACTGACTTGTACTCGATATCCTTTTTCACCCACTTTTACTTAGCACGAGTTATGTCCTCCTTTTTCTCTTTTGACGCTATGAGGACATAGCACAAGCTAAGTATAGGGGGGTGCGTATATATTGTATATATACTTTCGGCCATAACTCGTACTTTTATGTATTTTCTATATCTATAAAATCCATAAAAAGTGGGTACGGGTTAAATTAAAATCCACTCTTTTATTTATAAAATCCTTGTAAATAAGTAAAATATGATTAAAATTTGTATTTAAAACTTGTAATTAAAATATGTATTTAAAATTTGTACTTAAAATTTGTATAATACTTATTTAAAACCCTATTTATTAAAACATGTGTAAAAACCATTCAAGCCTTATAAAATACTTTGTAGATAAAATCTGTAAAATACATTAGATATTTAACTCAAATAAAATATATCTTGTAAATTTATGAATAAAATTTTGTTTATAAAAATCATAAAATTATAATAAAAAAATACAAAGTCCTAAAATTCAGAAAATTTACAAAATTCTTAAAATCCATAAAAATGAGTAAAATTCAGAAAATACACTTCACAAAAACATGGTTGCATTTGCATTCGCATTTTTCAGAATAAGTTTGATTTCTGGAACTAAGGACTGAGTCTAGTCTAAAGGATGGAGCTTGATTACGGCTTTTAACGTTCATTGTAAGGAGCCTGATTAGGAACTGGAATTTAGACTCTTCAGGTCTTTGACTTAAATCTTTGGGTTCCCTAAGACCATATTCGGGAAATCAAGTCATCTGAGCTTAAGTAGACCATTTGGAGTCATCCGTATAACTCTACACCAGTGAACCAATCTTGAACACATGCACTCTGCACTTAGCTCGACTTGCATGGAGTTCCGAAGGGCAGTACACCTTGGTAGTGCGTTTCTATCCTTATCTTTGCGGCATTGACGTCTAAAGACGGGAGAGATTGGGGTTGCGATAGTTGCTTCGGATGAGGGAAGGATCTGCTGACACAATTTTTCTAAGACCTCAAAAAAGGGACAGACTAAAAAGATGCTATATCCATCGAGGCACAAAAAAGATGAATGCAGTGCAAGCAAATTACAAAGTCAAAGCAAAGCAGAAGCCACCAAATAAGACCACAATGGTCCAAGCTTCCACCAAAAATGACCACAATGGTCCAAGCTTCCACCAAAAATGCATGCACATCTTAGTGGAGACTCAGCTACACCGGTTGGGCTTCACAAGGAGATGTGTATACACTAGTCGCACTCCACTTCTTTTCTCATTCTTCTAACTTCTCCCTATATTCGATTGTGGACATAGCAGAACTGAACTCAGAAGGGAATACCTCCCTCCCCGAGGAAAGAGTAGCGAGATGAGGAAGCCATAGGAGTGTATAGCCGGGATGGACGGTTTCTGCGGTTCTCTAAGCAGGAAGAGCTAAATCAATTCACACACTGTACAAGTTGACTTCAAGGATGATAGAGTTTGCGATATGAATAAGTGAGTCTGAACTAGCCAATGAAGTGATCTTGAGTAAGGATTATGGAACTTGAAGACTGTTGAGGATAAAATCCTAATCCTAGTTAAGGTTCCGACAAAATGCTTGTTTTAGGCCCGATCGAGCTCCGTCCTTTGTCTGTTCTCATGAATTGGTTTAGGAAAACAAATTCATTCTAACTTTCTTTCTTTTTCACTTACTTTTTCAAAATAAGTGTTTGCTAAGGGACTAGCAAAGTTTAAGTATAGGGGGTTGATGAATCCATGATTCATTAACTTTTCTGTCGCATTTTGTCTTAAAACCCTTAACAAATACATGCAAATACTCATTAATTCTCATACTTTAACAAAACTCCATTCATGTGTAAATATTCACTTTTAACCATTAAACTCATGTAAATGAATAAAGAATCAGAAAAGAAAGACAAAGGCATATGAAATATATGTATATATATGCAATATGACTTAAAATATAAATATAGCTGTAAGATATATTTATAGCCTAACCCCCGAGACCAAGTCAGCATGGATTGGTCGACAAATTAATAAGTAGGGGGAGATAAGGAAAGAAAACCAAATAAAAATAATTTAACACACACAAATACGCCCTTCATTATTTATAAAATAAATACAAAACTTCAAAGAATTTTAATTATTTCATATGAACATATTTTTTTACCAAACTCTTCTTCTAATTATTCATAAAAATGTAAATAAAAATATAAAAATAAGTTAAAAATATTATCCTGTAAATATGCCAAGAAATCCAGCTTACAAATTGTCAAAATCTCAACTTCCGAACATCATAACTTCTTCATACGAACTCCAATTACACTCTACTCACATTTAAAGTTCATAAAATAATATTATCTAATTAATAAAGGTGGTTTCATTGAATTTGGAGTCCGTTTGCAAAAAGTCGGTTTTGGGACCAAAAGACAAAGGGGTTTCTTGGCTATTTATTTTATGTAACACACCTTATTTATTATTTTCTTAATTTTATAATTTTTAAATTATTTCATGATCTTATACTTTCACCATAAATTATTTCATAATTTTTGGAGACTATTTATTATTTTTATAAAATCAAACACCCTGAAATATAGGTATAATTGACCTATATAGCTACTTACTCTATTTATTAAAATATATAAATTAATTCATGAAAATCCATAAAAATTCGTACAAGTCTTATTTAATACCCTAATAATTAAGAAATTATAAAATTAATTTTTACTTAATTATTTATTAAACTAAAAATTCAAAACCTATTTATAAATACATATTTATTAATAAAATATTTATATTTTAAATAATATTTATTATTTATTAAAAGTAATTATGCCATAATTTAGAAAATAACTTTATTTAACTTTCTTGTATTTATACTTATTTGAAATAATGTAATTATATATTTTATATCTAATTTATGAGTATTTATCAGATCTGGGCGAACCAGGTGCTGACACGTGTCAGCACCTGGAGCCTTCTTCTTCAAGAAGAAGTTGCGCCAACCGGCCAACTTCCTCTCTTTTTCCCGCTCAGCCTTCAACCTCTCCGACCGATCTCGACCCTTCATCCCTTCCTCCTAACAACCAGCTACCTCGCCCACCATTGATCTTGGCGTGGAGCCCAAGCATCTGCTCTATATAAGCTCCTCAAGATCGACAACCACCATTAACTTTCCAACTCCCCAGAGCTCTGCTCCAGGCTGTTCGACTACCCCATCTTCCTAGCTTCGTTCTAACCAACTCGAGCGGTGACAGTGCCGGGGAAGGAGCTCGTGAGGAAGAGGAGTCGACGGAGGATCGTTCCAAGGTGTTGCGCCGCCTTGCATCGCCGCCATCGCCGCGTTGCGCTCCGGTCAAAAGCCGCCGTCGAGCAGCTCGTCCAGGTCATACACCTCGACTTTTCCCAGGCTTATTCATCCATCTTTGCAATTTCGTTTCTCGATAGCCGAGCCATGATTAGCATGGCTAATCACTGCGTTAGATAGGTTAATCATTCATCTTTCACGCAAGATTAAAAGATTCATTCGATTCACGTTCCATTCGATTCCAATCGATTCGCAAACCACCGTCTTCTTCGCAGTTTGGTCGTTTGGCTGGAAGTTTATGCTTTTCTTCAAACTTTGGGGCTTGATTTCTTAACATCTCGACCGATTCAACGAGAATCGAGCGTAGATTCTTGTCAACTGCAGGTTCAAGATCATCGAGGAGCAGTTAGTTAGATCTGGAAGGCTATCAACTCCGTCAGAATCAAATTTGAAGATCGGACCTCCAGAACAGCTATCAAGACACCAGTGCGAGACCTCATCTTCTTCGAGCCACCGCCGCCGCTTGGAGCGTCGCCACCGCCATCTCTACCGCGGGCGAGCTCGAGGGGTGGAGGAGCCACCCCTCTGGCCCCGCCGGAGTGTCTGATTCGCCGGAGAGCAGCCGGAAGAAGTCGGAGAAGACGCCGCGTCCGCCAGGAGCTCTAACTGCTTCAAGAACAGAGGGCGCATAGTCTTGTGCCACGTGTCCGCGTGAGAGCCATCCGATCAGCGCGCGGGCGTCTTAATCTTGGCCGTTCAAGCCGAACCGGTAGAACATTTGCACCATAAGCCCAGCCAGAGATCAGAATTGCAAGCCACCCCTTAGACTTTAAATAATTGCATTTAGGTCCCTCCGCAGGGACCTAAGTGTAAAGTGTCTTGCATTTTTTTTCAGAACAGTCCTCCAGGACCGATTTGCAAACAAATTTTAAATAGTTTTCTTACGCTTATGCCCCTGGGCTGTAGGGGCTGTATTTTGATCTCTTGACCTCGGATCTCGACGATTCTTGGAGGGTAGTTACACAACTACCCCAACTACTTAGTATAATGTTTTCGCGGCTTTTTCGACGAGTTTTTGACGTGTTTTGATTTTCTCGAAAACCGCTTCGTTTTGTTTTGTTTTCTTGTGTAGTTCGAGTACGTGGCTCGAACCTCGTTCACCATTACTATATCATATCACCTATATTCTATCCACCTACTATATAATAAATAAATCTTTTGAAAAATATCCCTTTTTGAAAATTAAATAAAAATTTGAAAAGAATAAAATCAAATAAAAATAGAAAAAATAAAAATCACCAGAAAAAGCGTTTTGACTTAGAGAAGAATTAAAATAAGATTACGAGAAGAGAAATCTAGGGAATATATTCTGCCTCCTTGAGTTCGACCCAAGAACACTTGCCTGGATAAATATTAGTGAACGGTTTTCCGACAGAGAACCGTAATTTGTTTGATAGGTTTTTAAGAATCAAAACTTGTTTCGCGGCTTTTGCTACATCGACCACTTTCTTCATCAAATAAAAAGAAAGCTGCGAAACTCGATTCTTTTTGACCTCATCAGTAAATAAAATATAACTTTTTTGAATTTTAAAAAATTATTATATATATTATTTTTAATGACAATAGGAAATAAATGCCTAATTTTCTTATTTTTTAATATAGAAAAATCAAATTAAATAGCCCACGAAAAATATATGTGATTTATAATCAGGTTACACTAATTATTGTGTAATTTTCATATGTAATTTGATATTTTTAATATTGCAAATAAGAGAAATAAAAATACATGAACTAGTAAGGACCTAAATGCATTTAAATAGAACTATTTCTTTTTTCAAGAACCCTCAAATGAGTTGTAGGGATAAGCATGCAAAAAGCTCAAAATAAACAGCTCCATATATGATGGAAGAGGCATACACACAATAAACAAAAAGCGACATGTCCTCTTTATAAGTTCACCAAAAATTTTAATACTAGAATTAAAAGTTACAAGGCAAATTTGAAATAACAACAATACCTAGTGTCCCCCAGTAAATGCCCACACCTCACACGCACAAGCACGTGAGGTCACGTGACGAAGGACCTAAATGTAATTACTGAAAGTAAATGGTCCTTCTACAAATTTTACAAAAATTATAACTATAGATAAATGTTTAAATGGTAATAACTAAGTACAAGAAGTATATGGGTTATAGTGCAAAACACCCCCACGTGGTTGATTCCACGGCATAGATAATCCACTAATCCATGTGGCACCTCCCTAGTAGTGCATACTGCTTCACAGATCCCGTTGAGATTAGACCTTGGGCGAGATCTAACAGTGATGGCTCGACAAGATCTGATCATCTGGCTTTCAAACTAAAGTGAGGTGAGGTGAGGATGGCAGCTGCTCGCCTTGAAGAACATGGAAGAACATCTCACCCGATGAGCTTCTTCGTGATGATTCTTCCTCCTCCGAGTTCCCCTGGCACTGCTGAGATGCTCAATCAAAGTTTGGTGGTGCTCCACAACTGATGGATACCTAAATAGGTTCAGGCCCCATCGACGAGGGCCTGGAGCTCGATGTAGCCTAGACACCTTTTATTGATGTAGATACCCCACAAAAGGAGTCTTCAGCACCTTCATAGGAGTCAAATAGAATGGGGGTGAACAGGCGAGGCTGCTGACCTTTATTGGAGAAGGATGGTGGTGAAATGAGGTGGAATGGGGTGCTTCGGTGAAGGGCGACGGATGGATCAGTGATCCAGTAAACAAGGGAAGATCAAGGGTACATGGGTGGTCAGGGAGATGGATAATCGGTTGGGAAATGAGGTGAGGCGGTCGAAGTTCAGAGAGCAGTCGAAGAACGATGAAGAGGTTCGCTAGAGCTCAGCTTCGGGGAACTTCGATTTTTATTTTAGGAAATAAACGGTACATTAACTAGAAATAAAATCTAAGATACCCTAATCTAGGTCCTAGGAATAAAAAATGCAAAAGATAGAGGCTCACCTGACTAGAGAGGCATGGAGCTAAAGCTCACGGTGGAGATGGCGGTGGGGCTTGGATCAACCTCAATTCTTGACCTCTCCTTCTCATTGGACCCTTGGTGAAACTCCTGTTGTCACCCGGAATATCAAGAATGACTAGGGTTAGGGTTTTAAGGGGTGAAGAGTGACCAAGTCCTAAATAAAGTCTGGGATGGGTTTATGTATAGGGGTTCTTTGATTCGAGAAGGGTGCCTGATTCTGAAGACCATTGATCAAGGAATCATGGGCACGCGAAAGTTCAAGGATCAAGGGTCAAAAGTCAAGAAGGATTCGAGCAAAAATAATGAAAAAATCGAGTGGTATAAATCGATGAAGATGAGGCTATCGTATGTCTGACATATTTAAGCCCGAGGTCAGAAAGTTGACTGCAGGTCAATGGTAGACTAGCCTTGATTGGGCCCCGTCACTCGCAAAAAGACAAGCTAAAAACTAAATTCTTAAATAAACTAAAATCAAATAATAAATTATTTATTTAATTTTTTTATTAAAATGTGAAAAATATGTATTTTTTATGTAGTATTTTATTATGTATATATTTTTACAAAGTAATTTATTATATGTTACTTTTTGGTGGTTCATTTATATCTATATTTACCTATATATTATGTATTTGATTTTTTTTATATTTTAGATTTTATTATTTTATGTACCTAATTCATATAATTATAACTTAATTAAATCTACATAGATATATTTTATTTTATTTAAACTTAATTAATTATAGGTATTTTATTATATAGGCCATAAGTAAGTATATTTCATCTATGTATCTGATGACACGCCTGACTAGTCGGGTTAAGAATGTAAATAAACAATGGTCGTTGTGACTCAAATCACCAAGCGTGGTCAATCGAGAAAAAATTATATTTTTAACCACTTAGTAAAAGATAAATCAATCAAAGCAAATGTAAGTGGTTTTAGCGGTTTCTGGGTCAATCAATCAAAAGACCAGGATCGAACACAAGGAGCACGATTTAAAAACTAAGTACTGAAATTTCGGAAATGAATTTTAGTGGTTTCTGAATTTATATATTTTTTTTTAAATTTTCAATACAAGAACAAAAGATAAACAATACACAACACCACGTTATTTTTGTATTTTTTAGAATAGTTAAAAATATTCAGAAAATTTCAGAGAAATTATTTTTGTATTTTATATGTTTTAAAATATTTTTGATAATTTTTTTAGATTTTTCTGATATTTTTGTCATTTTATAAACATCAACCAGTGAAAAACAAAGCAAATAGTGCACAGTCAGGAGTTTTTTGTAACTTAAAAATATTTAAAATTCCCAATAATCCTGGAAATTATTTTTAATATAAACTACCAAGCAATATATACAATCAGAAACTAGAATCACAATTTTTGGATTTTTCTAGAGTTTTCTACTATTTTTTTAAGATTTTTCATTTTCACAAGTTTTTGGAGTTTTAAAAAGAGTTAATGCATGGAAAATGGTCAGAAATTAAATGACACTAAAACACACCTACAATATGTTTTGGGAATTTTTAGGTTAATTCTCGAATTTTTTATAAATTTTCAAATTTCAGAAAAGCAAAATATCACTGTTTTTAATTTCTTAAATATAAAAAATGACAATAAAATTTGATGAAAAATTTATAAAATGATAAAGACTCCAGCAAAAGAATATCCAATTTTTTTAAGAATTTTTAGATCGATACACACATTTATTCTATCAAAAAGAGTATGCAAAGTTTAAGTTCTGTAATATAAAGATTAAAATGTAATTATGTAGAAGTTCTTGACTGAATAATAAGAACATAATCTTGCGGGAAGAAATGTGAAATTTAACCACTAAACATGTGCCATGCACATGACCTTCTAGAGCACAGGAGTGGCTTTGCAATATTTGATCGTGCAATCTCCAAAAGATCTTTTTTTTATTTCAATAATGAACCCAACCCTAGGGTTCCTTTGTTGGATGCCTTCTTTCAGAGATGAGAGGGGGTGGGCGTGGCGGTTGGGCATGTACAACGCGGAGGCGCGACTGATGGGGACGGGGGACACCGCGCTGCTGGAGGCTGGGCCACTACGAGGGCGGACTGGAGGCGTGGGCTCGACAGAGGTAATCCGTGCGCGGGCCGCCACTGTGCTAGGCGGAGGGCTCCACGAGGGAGGGAGGTGGAGCGTTTGCAGGCAGGGCAGCTCCTCTCCACCAAAGATTGATCAAAGAATGAAAGAAGGAGGAGGAGTCTATTAAAAAGAGAAGAAAATTAAAATAGGAAGGAATGTACAAAATAAGAAGGTTTTTAGTGGTTAATTAATAAAATAATTAAATAAATAAAATAATTAATTAATAAAAAATGAATATGGGAATTAATTAAAATAAATGAAATAAATAATTTCCAAAAATCAATTAGCTACCTTAATGGTGGCTATTAAAGGTATAAAATCAAATCTTATATACATGGTAGGTTATTAAATCAAATAATTAAAATAAATCCATTAAATCAATTAATTGAATATACATATCGTAATTAAATTAAATAAATTTATTAATGTGATATATTTTATTTTTTTGGTGATTTTTATTTAAGGAAGTTAGTTGTATACACATATTATACACATATAATACAATATACATAGGTACAAATAAGGAAATAAATTTTAAAATACATTTTTTTAAATTCTATTATTTATATTTTTTGTTTTTATTTTTAATGAAAATACTATTTACAATTATATATTATATATAAAAAATAAATATGAATAAATATGTATAATAAATAATGGTGAAACTGCACAAAACACCCTAGAAAACCGACTTTTTAACTGTAACTCCAAAAATTATGAAACCACAGCCATTTGAAAGATAATTTAATTTAGAGTATAATGGAAGTAAGTTTGGTTCAATTTGAGTTCATATGGTTGGTATTTCAATGATCACTTTGCGACTTTTTCTGAGGGTGATTAGTTGTAATATGTACATTATTTTTCTTTGCAATTATTTTTATTATTTACAATAGTTTATTTACAACTTTTATTTAAAAAATAATTAATTTGAGTTCAAATTATGTATAAATAAAATAGTACAAGTTTTATACAAATATACAAGGAATTTATGTACAAATTATTTTTGGATTTTTTTGACAGAAGACCCTATCTCCCCCTACTTCATTCCTGGTCGATTAGGTCAAGTCTTGACCTTCTCTCGGGGTTTGGGTCAGTCTTTATTTATTGCATAAACACATCCTTCATTTTTCTTTTCTTTTTCTTTTCTTCTTTATTCTTTTATTTTGGATACAAAAAGTGTTAAAAATGCATATTTAACAAATGCATGCAAAATGGTAATTTCATGAAATTCGTGGGTATTTACAGATGTTTGACTAAAGAAATGAAGCTAAAATAAAAGAATAAAGACGATGAATCGTGGATTCATCATTCCCTATACTTTACCTTTGCTAGTCCCTTAGCAAACACTTATTTGGAAAATGAGTGCAAATAAAAATAGGGAAAAGAAAAAGGAAAGAAGTTAGAACAATGTTGACATTTAAACTTATCTTCATAAAAATGTAGTATGGAGCTCTGTCGGACCTTTGGATTATTAGTGTGTCGGGACCTTATTGGGAAATGTATTTAAAACCTAACAACCTCTAAGTTCCACAAGACTCCTATTCAGGTCTCCTTAACAGTCAGATCAAAACAAGTCTACATACACAAATTCTTATGACTATGAATTCTTACTTGTATGTTGTAAGTGAAATATAGCTCATAATCTTAAAAGTATGAAAGGAACAACCTCACTCAACAAGGTAACTCTAATCCCCTGGTCTAGCAAATCTTTCCTTGAGGAGCGGGGATATCCCCTTGTAAGTTCAAGTACAACCATCTCAAGAAGAGTGGATGGAGAAGAGAATGGACGATAACCAGTGTAGTTACATATCCTTTGATGCATGACCAGTGTAGCCATGTCACCCACTGCAATCTCACAAATATTTGATTTTGAAGCTCTTATTCTTTTTTTTCACTTGTATATACACTCCGACAGGCATTTTACTTTTCAATCATGCCTGTCCGCTTTTGGAGATTCTGTATTTTTTTGATTTTTTTGAAAATATATACCAGGTGCAGCATGTACATAAGGAGTTTTTCCTCTTGAGCCAGTAGACTATCCCTCTTTTGAAGCATTATTGCAACCCCACAGCATTATGTCTTTAGACCTCAACATCACCAAACCAGGTTGAGATGCACTTCCCTCCCTACAGGAGGACGAGAGGTTCCGCCCAGATGTACTACCCTCGTATGCTATGCCAAGCCAAAAGAATCTGCCCCCTCACTACCTCCTCCATGAAGAGCTACGTGTAGAGTGCTTTGTCCAAGGTAAGCCACGGTCTGAAAGAATCATGCGTGTGTTGTTAAATATTATACTTAGACTAATCAAGATGACATGCAAACATAGTCTTATGGACTCAAAGAATTAAGTTACTAGGACCTGAAAAGTCTTAACTCCAAATCTTATAAGGTTCCTCTGAAATTAAGTGGATTAAGGTCCAACTAAGCTCCATTCTTTAAATTTATTTCGGACTTAGTTTAATTGTCAAAACTATCCTGAAAAATGCACATGCCAATGCAAGAAAATATGTACAATGCAAAGAAAAGAATGCAAAATATTTTTGTAAAACAATTTTCAAAATTTTAAATTTTTTATGGATTTTTGAAAAACGATGCACAAGCAAAAGTTTGTTTTAATGCAAATAGTTAGAAATATATGCAAGTATATACATTTTTTTAGATAAGGTTTAGGAATTATATACACATATTTACAAAGAAGGGAGTCAATTATTTACAAGAGTCAGGAGATAAAATTTACAACTTGAGTAATGTGTACAAGTATATACAGAATTGGATTTTTTTCATTTTATTTTTTAATTATTCATTTTTTTAAATTTTTATGATGCATATATTCTTCAAATTTATTTGAAAATAATTTTACAAATAATTTTTCAAACTATAGTCCAAAATAAATTTTCACACAATTTTACAATAATTTACAATCATTTGAAAACAATTTTGCAAACATTTTTCAAACAGTATATATATTTTCAAAATAATTTTTCAACCATTTTTCAAAACATTTACAGATAGTTTTACGAAATCTTTTTTTTCACACAAAGATAATTTTTTTTACAAGCCACAATATTTTTACAAAGGTTGAAAATATTTTTCAAACATTTTTCAAATATTTTAACATGACTTATTAGTTAGTATGTACAAGAAAAAATTTTGAGGAAATTTCTGCATCTATTTATTTTTTTTAAAGTTGTTTTGTTTTTCTTTTTTTAAGTATTTACACAGTAATTTAGCCATATTAAAGATATAAAAGTACGAGTTATGGCTAAAGAATATATACAATACATACGACACCCCCTATACTTAGCTCGAACTATGTCCTCATAGTGATCAAAGAGCTGGAAAGAAAGACATAACTCGTGCTAAGTATAGAAAAGTGAAAAGAATAGTATACTACAACGATGAATAAAAGAATAAAATCAATAGAAGTCAGTGATCCCCCTATACTTAGGATCAAGTAATCCTAAGTATAGAAGACTGTACATAAGGGGAAAACCGAGGAGTAGAATGTACTGGGTTTACCACCCCCTCCCCCACCCCATACTTAGGGTAAAATATCCCTAACTATAGGTAGCAAAACAGAGGTAAAAAGAATAAGATAAATAATCACAGGTTTGACACCCCCCTATACTTAGGGTAAAGTACCCCTAAGTATGCAATGATCATGAAATGGAGATGGGGTGTGAGATAGAAAGAACGTATGATATGGACAGAGTGGATATATATATATGTGATCAATGTTGAGGTGCCTCTCAATGAGCGCTAGATTTTACGCCCCTAGCTGGGCACAATGGCTAGGATAACGCCGTATCAAGGTTCAAAACGGTATCTCTGGGGTGAATACCGTACTGTCGTTGCAGTCTCAGTGAGAGAACAACAAAGAACTCAACAGAGGAAATTATGACACCCAGGTAAACAATCAGGTGGGTGTCTGCTACCGGGTAAAGATATGGTAAGATGAAATTGGGCTCCGATAACATAAAAGAAATCGTCGGCTCAAGATCTGAATGGAGTGAAAGGGAAGAGTCGAAGAAGTCGAACATGGAGTAGGAAGGATCTATCAGTGACTCCTCCACATCAATCATAGTCTCGAATAGATAAGGAAGATCAAGATCACTAGACTCACTAAAAAAACTGATACTCGTGCATATAATGTAGACAAATCAATGAAATCATCGAATACCTCAACGATCGGGTCATCCTCACGAGGCTAGTCGAGGAGAGAAACATCAAACTCATGATAAATAATATCAAAAGGCTTGGTCTCGTGATCCACCAGATTGGATGTACTCCCAGAAAGTGAAACCGAGTATATAGGGTCCATGGAATCCTTCCGCAGATAACCCTCAGGGAGTAATGTCGAATCATCAGGGAACTGGGGATCTATGCTGTAAAATATCAAGTCTTCCAAACATATATTGACCTCATCAAATGGGAGGACACATGGCTCAAATACAGGACTATCTATGTCTTTCAAATCAAAAATCGGTCCCTCATCAAGCTCTCTATACTGAGATGAATCAAACTGTATGTCTAAATATGAGAAGATCTTTTGAAGAATCGATACTGAGTCAACTATGCATGGACACTGAAATGACTCAAAGTATGGTTGAGATGTGGGTTATATCTCTATTTCTTGGGTTCCTAACAAATCTAGAATCCAAGAATCTTCTACGTGAAAGAGCGGGACTGGCCCAAAATCTGATTGCAAATCCAATGGGTCCTCAACCAATGTCCGACTCTGAGAACTCACAGTAGTGGTCAACACATCCATCATATGAAAAGTAGTAGCATCCATATCCTCTGATTGGTGTGTGATGTTTGAATCGTCATAAAGTGCCACATACCCAACATGTGCCATATCTCCCTCATCTGTTGTCCCGAATAAAGCATCTCATGTATATGGAATATCTGAAGTGTATCCAAAATGGTCTCAAATAAATCTAGTTCAGGACTATGGTGTGCACCACCATACGAGGTAATAACATATGCAATCTGTTCTGCGGTCATCCCTCTCATGGCGATCTGGACTAAGTCAGTCATCAAAAATCCATAATCCGGAAATCGCCTCAAAAGATCAAGTAACCTCGACCACAAATCTCTCAATGGCTCTTGGGGGTCTACTGAAAAATATTGAATGCAAGACCGTATCATATCAGCTCTACAAAATCTCTGCAAGAGAAATGATCGTAAATCTTCTCATGTAGCACTTCTCCTTCCCAATCGTCTGTGCCAACTCTTGGCTCTACTCTAAAGTGTAAATGAGAAGTTAATTAGCATCAAGTCCTCAGAAGTGATATCAGAATATGATCGTGATCCACAAATATCCTCAAACTCATCTATATGCAAATAAGGTTCCTTGTGCACTTCCCTTGAAAATTTTGGTAGTAGATCAATGAACTCTAAATCCAGAACGAAGGGGCTCAATGTAAAAGCAGAGTGCGCTTCTTGATCGTTGTACTCATCCATCATCTCAGGATAAAGTCATCTAAAGCTTGCAACTGCCCCATTTGATACCCTATGTAATGCACTCTCATCTCAGCAATGTAATCGCCTGGGTTTTATATTTGGTCAATTTGAACCCTTCAGGCATCACTCACAACATGTCCCAAGAAAGAAGCTGGGTAGGGAGAGGAGGAAGATGGGATGTCGATCGGAGTTCTGACCTCCCAAGAGAGTGGACGGTAATAATGGGCAGGAAATGGAGAAGCCGCAAAATCCGGCTGAAATGGAGACTGGCCCATCATGTTGAGAGGAAAGAATGATGATGAAGGCAGGGAGGGTGGGGTAGAGTGAAAGAGAGAGAGAGAGAGAGAGAGAGAGAGAGAGAGAAGGTGACTGCTAATGATTTAGAGAGGATGAACGTAACCGGCTCACGCCAAAGACATACATACACAATGCAAACCCCCAATTCACCAACTCTACGCAAATCTGACCGTGAGATCTCGATCTTTATTTTTTTTCTGTTTTAGAGTTTAGTTTGATAAAAATTGTAAACACTTAGGAGACTTAAATAGGATTTGGGCACTACTCCTTAGTGTGTACATGAGCAACTAAAAACACAAACAATGAGGGCATTGCTCTCCCAATACAATGAGGAATCAGTTATATTTAACTTTAGAGGTCAAGTTCAATTAGCAATGCTATTTTTTATTTTTTTTATTTTCTATTTTTTTTTGGAATTTTTCAAAGATAATGCCTAGCGAGCTTTCTAATTTCTTCTTTGATTAATTTGAATCCAAAAATAGGGGGAGAAATTCGAAAAAGACAATACACGGTTAAATACAATGATGCATGCAAAGATAGAAAATTCGTACCTTACTCCAGCATTCTACATGTAATATGATCCGCGCATAAATTAAATACAGAATGTAAACTAACTATATGATGCATGTTGAAATCGAACTTAGACGAGCGTCTTCTATTAATCATGAACAACAATAGTTAGTTAACTGAATCGAGTCTGGAGTCCGATCTTGGGAGTCACTCAGTGCCTGCCACTACGGGACTTGCCAGCGTTGTATGAACTCCTCACGACACATGGTCTCAAATTCAATGAAACTAACTTTTTTAGTTAATTTTTAGTCAAGGTCCAATTACGTTCTATAGGAACAGATAATCTATTAAGTGTTGGGCCTTATAATATTATGTCACAATCAACAAAAAATCCTACGTCTAGGGGCTAAAACCGCGAGAATCAAAATATCAAGTTATGGCGTGAAATAAAAAACTTGGAAAAACAACGGTGAGGTCCCCCAAGTACATCGGTACTTGGCGGAACATATCCCGAATAATAGTCCAAGTTTAAAGTTGTAAATTATTACAATATCTCAAGAAATATTCTCTAAAATATCAAGACTATCTTCTTCTCTTCTCCTGCTCTTCTTTCTTTACAAGTGTTCCCAAAAAGAATCTAAGAAAACTTCAAGCGGTTCCTCACACAAAAAGCAAACAAGAGAAGGTCAGAAACAATTATAATATAAAGAGACAAACATCACAAAATTGAAAAATGACTACAAAGTCGTGCTCCTAGGCAAGGGCGCCATTCTGATGACACGCCTGACTATTCAGGTTAACACTATAAATAAACAATGGTCGCTGTGTACCAAATCATCAAGCGCGGTCAATCGAGAAAAAATTGTATTATTAACCACTTAATAAAAGATAAATCAATCAAAGCAAATGTAAGCGGTTTTCATATTTTTTTACCTGGTATATCGACCAGGGTCGAACACAAGGAGCACGATTTAAAAACTAAGTAGTCATATTTCAGAAATGATTTTTAATGGTTTTTGAATTTATATATTTTTTTAATTTTTCAAAACAAGAACAAAAGAAAATCAATACACAACACCACACTTTGTTTGTATTTTTTAGAATAGTAAAAAATATTCAGAAAACTCCATAGAAATTATTTTTGTATTTTATATATTTTAAAATATTTTTGGTATTTTTTTATATTTTTTAATGATTTTATGATTTTATAAAAATCAAACAGTGAAAAACAGAGCAAACAGTGCATAGTCAAGAGTATTTTGCAACTTAAAAATACTTAAATTGCCCAATAATCCTGGAAATTATTAATATAAATTACCAAGCAATATCTACAACCAGAAACTGAAATCACAATTTTTAGATTTTTCTAGAATTTTCTACAATTGTTTTAAGATTTTCGTTTTTTGCAATTTTTTGGAGTTTTATAAAGAGTTAATGCATGGAAATTTGTCAGAAATTAAATGATACTAAAACACACCTATAGTATTTTTGAGATTTTTTAGGCTAATTTTCAAATTTTTATAAATTTTCAAATTTTAGAAAAGTAAAATATAACTGTTTTTTATTTTTTAAATATAACAAATGATAATAAGAATTGATGAAAAATTTATACAATGATAAAGACTCCAACAGGAGAATATTCAATTTTTTTAGAATTTTTAGATCAATAATACAGTTATTCTATCAAAAAAGAGCATGCAAAGTTTAAGTTCTGCAATACAGGGACTAAAATGTACAAGCAAAGTTTAAGTTCTGCAATACGTGGACTAAAATATAATTATGCAAAAGTTCTGGACTGAATAATAACATAAACTTGCGGGAAGAAATGTGAAATTTACCCTCTAAACATGTGCCACGCACATGACCTTCTGGAGCACAGGAGCATCTTTGTAATATTTGAAAACCTCCAGGGGTGTACGTGCAATCTTTCCAAAAGATCTTTTTCTTATTTTAATAATGAACCCACCCCTAGGGTTCCTTTGCCGGATGCCTTCCTTCAGAGATGAGAGGGGTGGGTGTGGTGGTTGGGCATGTGCAACGTGGAGGCGCGGTTGATGGGGGCGGGGGTCGTCGTGCGGCTGGAGGCTGGGTCGCGCACGGACCGCGGGGCAACACTGTGAGGACGGCCTGGAGGCGCAGGCTCGGTGGAGGTGATCCCCGCGCGAGCTGCCGCTGTGCTGGGCGGAGGGCTCTACGAGGGAGGTCAGTGGAGCGTTTGTAGGTAGGGCAGCGGGCGGCGCCCGTTCTGCTGCTTTTTTTTATTCTTTGTTAATGTAAAAAGAAGTAAATAAAAACTTTTCTTTTTATTTTTTTAACTGTAAACAGAGAATGATAATTTTTTGTTTTTTTAAATAGGAAATGTAAATAGTTATAAAAATAGTTTTTTTTAATTTTCCTGCAACAAAAGATGTTAGAGAAATATGAAAAACATTTATATATATTATTTATTTATTTACAAATGGGATTGGTGAATGGGTCGGATCTTGTGATGCGGAAGAATGGATCCGTGGCTCCGATCACTATACGTGATCGGAGATGATAGGTTATGCGAGGTAGAATGTGAAATGTGGAGATCACGAGATGAGATGGCAAATCGGTGTCGGACCAGAAAATGTGTGATGGATATTTTTTGAGATTTGTATACCTAAATACTAATCATGAAACAAAATTTTAATCTAAGATTTATCTAAGAAAAGACGAGAAATAAATTGGATCTCACCTCGAGATCGGATACGCCGTGATGGCCTTGACGAGGGCCGACGCGCTATCACTGGACAGCTCGGAGGCTGGGCACCCTTCTTCAACAAGATGGTTCTCGGAGATCCGGCTTCTCTCCACCAAAGATTGATCAAAGAATGAAATAAGGAGGATGAGTCCATTAAAAAGAGAAGAAAATTAAAATAGGAAGGAATGTACAAAAGAAGATTTTTAGTGGTTAATTAATAAAATAATTAAATAAATAAAATAATTAATTAATTAAAAACAAATTTAGGAATTAATAAAAAAAATAAATTAATTAATTTCCAAAAATCAATTAGCCACCTTAATGATGGCTATTAAAGGTATAAAATCAAATCTTATATACATGGTAGGTTATTAAATCAGATAATTCAAATAAATCCATTAAATCAAATAATTGAATATAAATTTCGTAATTAAATATATTAATTAATGAGAGATATTTTATTTTTTGGTTATTTTTATTTAAAGAAGTTAGTTGTATACACATATTATACACATATAATACAATATACATAGGTACAAATAAGAAAATAATTTTTAAAACACATTTTTTAATTTTAGTATTTATATTTTTTGTTTTTACAATATATTAATTATATATAAAAAATAAATATGAATAAATGTGTACAATAAATAATGGTGAAACTGCACAAAACACCCCAGAAAACCGACTTTTTAACCATAACTTCAAAAATTATGAAAATATAGTTATTTCAAAGATAATTTTATTTAGAGTATAATGAAAGTAAGTTTGGTTCAATTTGAGTTCGCATGGAGCCGTAATTGGTATTTCAATAATCAGTTTACGGCTTTTTCTGAGGGCGATTTATTGTAATATGTACATTATTTTTATTATTTACAATACATTTTTATTTACAACTTTTGTTTACAAAAATAATTAATTTGAGGTGAACTTTTATATAAATAAAATAGTACAAGTTTAATACAAATATACAAGGAATTTGTGTACAAATTATTTTTGTATTTTTTTGACAGAAGACCCTATCTCCCCCTACATTATTCCTGATCGATCAGTCAACTCTTGACCTTATCTCAGGGTTCGGGGCAGTCTATATTTATTGCATAAACACATCCTTCAATTTTATTTTCTTTTTCTTTTCTTCTTTATTCTTTTATTTTGGATACAAAAAGTGTTAAAAATGCATATTTAACAAATGCATGCAAAATGGTAATTTCATGAAATTAATGAGTATTTACAGGTGTTTGACTAAAGAAATGAAGCTAAAATAAAAGAATAAAGGCGATGAATCGTGGATTCATCGGTATCATAGTTTACATATTTATTTTGAGGTATTTTAATGGTTTTATTTTATTCTAATCATGTGCATATAATATAACTAATATTTACAAAATTATAAAAATATAAAATCATGAAATATATAAAGAATAGATCATTTGATTATTTTATTCAAGTATAATGTACAATAGGGTCCGAAATCTAACTTTTGTATCTTAACAACAAATTAAATTAAACCATCTTAATTAAAATTCTAGTTAAAAGTTATATACAATTAAAGGTGATTTTATGAATTTTGATTTCATAGGGAGAAGATATGGATTTGTGAAGTTGGGATTTTGAATTTTTATTCTGTGTAGAAAGTACAATATTATTTTTTTATGTGAAATAAATTTTGTATTTTCTATATATTTTTATCTACAAATTTTATACAAAGTTTGTTTATTTTAGGTATAAATAATGAAGAATAAACTAGGTCCCAAAATGGACTTATTGAAGAATTGAAAATTAGGATTTGTTGCATTTATTGGTTGTTATCTCCTCCTACTTTATTCCTTGTCGACTAAGTGATCATGATGCCTAGGTCTCAGGAATTAGGGTAATTCAATAGCTTTGATATTTCATTTCTTTTTCTTTTTTCTTTATTCATTTGTTTTCTCCTTAAATACAATATTTTATACAATATTTACACAATAAATAATGAATGTTATTTTATGCAAAATAAGGCTATTTCATTTACCTAGGGTTCAAAGGCCAAAATAATGAGTAAAGGTAATGAAATGGAGATTCATCAGGAGTGAACTACAATAACTTTTATTGCATAATGACTCTCCTTGAAATCACATGTCCAACAAAGCATACTTCCTATAACACCCATTATTACTTTTTAGTATAATAACTGCTATCACCTCGCCTTGCACTGTTCCATGTCTACAGCAATGAAGTCTCTAGCCCCCCGAGCCCTCACTCACGTACCCACTGTCAGATTGCTGTAAAGATGAAGCTGACTTAGTGACCCCTCTCGACGATTGCCAATGCTAGATTTACATGAATGTCGATGCTAGATGTGGCTTAGACACTTTTTTCTTCCTTCTTATCTTATGAATATTTTCATTCTCGTGTATGCTTGAGTGGCTTGAGCAGGTCTAAGTGTCGTGGCCCCCAAGGTTTTTTTATTTTCCTCATATCTTGGATGTTGTGTGTTTTTGTGTTGTGTGGTCATGTTTGGATCACGAAAAGTCTGTTTTATGAAATAAAATGATGATCATTTATCTAAAAAATAATTCTTCACATTTCCTTTGATTGAGTTCCTTTCTCCCTCCATAAGAGAACACAAAGTTCTTTAAGAGGGCTTACTTTCCTCTCTTTAGAGGATTTTTGACTGCCATTAGACTTGATAAAGAATATCAAGGGTGTGATAATACAATATTTAGAATCATGTTTGTCTTAAGAGATGACAATAGCTATACCAATTCCTCAATTAACGTGGAACCATATTTAGTTCTTTGAGCATATTCCCCGATTGCAACTCAATACCTTTAGAAGCCCTTTACATCTCCTTCCATAATGGGTAGGTATCTGGAAATGGCATAACCATCACTACACCAATTAGATATTATATGATTCTAGGTAAATTACAAAGTTAAGGACCCATATTTACGTCGATTCACAATGTAGGAACTCATCTTTACATTGTAACAAACAGGGGGCTCGGGTTTAGGGTGACGTTAAAACAACTAACGATGTTAGAGGTCCATTGAACTTTTTCTTGAATTGATGAATGTGCCCTCACTTTGCCCCCTTCTTCTTCCCACAACTTGGTTTCTTCACCTCATTCTCTACCATAATCAAGTGCTCAGCTTTGGTTGAGGTGTGACATACGATGGTGATGGTTTGGATCCCACTGATGGTGGTGATGCTAGGTGCTGCCTCTCTTCAATTGCTACAAAATGGAGTTCCTCCACTCTAATGAGATGGAAGGTTCGAGGGATGCTTGTGTTGCTGAGATCATTATAGAAGCCACTACCGGATGATGGTGATCTAGTGCTGATGTTTCTGCTCTTCAGCAATGTGCAGATGTTGAAGATGAAGTTTTTGATGTATGCACTCACATTCAGAGGGACTGTAGGTTGGATCCCAAGCTTCGACTTGAGAGAGATACTCGATATGGTGTTTAAAGGGAGGTAGAGCTCTCCAGTAGGGTAGCTCTGAAGTACCTAGTCCTCCATTGGAATCTACAAGAGGGGGTTCTAGGCTTGAGATGAAGGTCAACATGGAGGTGAGATATGTGAGAAATGTGGGTGTGGTTCCACCCAGATGAGGGAATATATCATATGCTCCACTCGGTCAATAGGAGAAGGAAATATGTCACAAGATAGATAGAAGCCAAGAGGAAGAGTGATGGAGGGTTTGATTGGTCAGGATGTAGTTCTTGATTGAACCAAGAGAGAAGGGGGGCGCATGTGTTGTAAAGGGTTGGAAAGAAGATGAAAAGAAGAAGAAGAATTTGAGGAAGACGGGGCAATATCACAATTCCAAAGATAGTAATATATTCAAAATACTGAAAGGCAGGCAAACAGAAAACCTAATTTTGGACAACGGACAACTTAGTTCCCTATTTGTTACAATCAAAAGATGAGTCCCTGCATTGGGAATCGTTGTGAAGTTGAAACCCTTTTTTTTGAAATTTATCCGATACTTTTTCTACTCAGAAATACAACAATACTCTCCGATCACAAGAAGAAGATGATCCTCTGCTGTAACTCTTGTTAGAGCAGAGGTGATGTAATCCATTTTTTATTTTTTTACGATTTTGATTCCAAAATCCAACCTTATAGATTGAATATTAGATTAATGCTCTACAAATTCTCCAAATTTCGCTCAAATCCGAACTTATTTGCTAGTTTATCTTAATGGTTTAAGATTTAGGTCTTTTTAAATGGAATTTAAATTGCTTAGATCTTGACTGAATATTTGATCATTAAGATAAAATAGCAAAGGATCTCTTCCCTCACAACACTCCTCTTTCAATTTAAACAATAATCTATATTCCGTTTTGGAAACATATAATATAGCTGGAATCATTACCAAATTCTCCTTTGGAGTAAAAAATGTGCAATGTAATAGCATGGGTCCCATTACGAGCCCTATATATTCAGGCTTTTGCCTTCAGGCTGTCACCACAAACAGACACAGGCAACTGCCCTCCCACAGCTCAACAGATCCTCCACTACCGGAGGAGCATCCTGCAGTTACTTGCCATTTCGAAGTCCTACGTACATGGCCATGGTTAGAGGCTTGGAACCCCTCATTGTCGGGCGAGTGATAGGTGAGGTGCTGGACACCTTCAGCCCAACTGTCGCCATGACAGTGACCTACAACTCCAATAAACTCGTCTGCAATGGCCACGAGTTCCTCCCCTCTGCAGTCGCCTGCAAACCTAAGGTTGAGGTCCAGGGTGGTGACATGAGGTCCTTCTTCACTCTGGTATAAGTATATCCACACGATTGCTTATATATACCCTTGATTTCCTATATACAAAATATATTTGCTTCTGTAGTAAGTACATGCACCTTGCTTGAGTTGCAGGTAATGACAGACCCAGATGTTCCAGGACCCAGTGATCCATATCTCAGGGAACACGTCCACTGGTGATGTTCAAATTTAATACCTGTCTTTTGGGGATAAAATATCCAAACTAACCATCTTAATAAAAAGTTTAATTATGCACGCCAATTCCAGGATCGTTACTGATATCCCGGGCACCACTGACACTTCCTTTGGTAATTAAGTTTAAATTTACTTCGCATTTTCATACATATATCACTTTAAGAGTATATACCAACCTACCATATATGATGCAGGGAGGGAGGCAGTGGCGTACGAGAGCCCGCTGCCGAACATCGGCATCCACAGGTTCGTCTTTGTTTTGTTCAAGCAGAAGAGGAGGCAGGGCGTGGTCGTTCCCGCTGCCAGGGACCTATTCTGCACCCGTCAGTTTGCGGAGGACAACGAACTCGGTCTCCCCGTTGCCGCTGTCTTCTTCAATGCCCAAAGGGAGACGGCGGCGAGGCGCCGTTGAGATCCACACCTACCATCCGATACAGCTGCCACCCATTGGTATGGGTTTCTGTGTTAAAATATCGTGTGATGTTAAACGGTAATAGTATATGCGTGTATAATGATAAAAGATGTATTGGGTGTATACGTACCCTTTGTAACGTATATGTTAACGTATAAGGTACTCTTGTTCTATTTGGAAGCCAATGCAGTGGAATTGAGGTTTGATGTGGATGTGTACTGCGGGTACTATTGGTACTTTTATCATTTCATGTGATAGATGTGCTACTGTAGCAGGATGCTATTTTTTCTCCTTCTTAAGGTTGAGGTTAGTGAGCATAATGCCGTGTGTTTATGTTGTTCGCTCACGTACTAGTAGTTACGTTGTTATGGATAAGGGAGAGTTTCAGACATAAGCTCGTGGTACGACGGGAAGGAGATCTCGGTCAATATTCGAAATCCCTTCACAAGATGGCTGGCTCCATCAGCTAACTGTGCACATGTACATCACGTACAACTGTATCTTAGTCCATTCGCCCTTCTTATCACAGAAAGTTCGCAATAGATTTACTGACTTGAACTCCCCTTCTCTGGTTTTTGAAACCATGAGTACGGCACTCAATTCTGATGGAGCTTTAGACTCCTTGATTCCTCTGATTGATGATCTATTATGTACGGCTTGACAAGTAGTGCGTGTAAACTATTGTGCGTACGTGCCAACAGTAGTACAGTGAATGCGAGATGATTCTCTGTAGAGTTCATCATCTTTATCGCTAGTAGATTAATGCTAGTATTGACTGTTAACAGTCCAGCACCTCACCTGTCCAACGGTTCTGATCAGCTGTCCACACTGATGCCGTTGAAATCTTATCCAAATATTTCGTTGAAATCCTCTCCACAACTTTGTTGTGCGCATCTTAAGAACAACTAGATTATGTGATCCAACAGGTCGGAAGCATGTCCCCTTGCATAATCCGGTAATTTCTATCCATTCACTGCTCTGAGATTCCCTTTAGTCCACCAAAAAATGCACGTCATGATTTCAGTATATTTACAGGCATGCAGTGGTGTCTGATTTTGTTATGTAAATTATCACAATCACTCGTCAATGGAAGGTAACTCAAGTAGTGCATCGGAAAAGATCATTTATAGTGATATAAATACGACAATCTATATTCGTATTATTCATATATTTTGAATCCTAACCGTTTAATCTGTTAGAAACTAGTTGACGAAACATTTGATGCATCCCATGCCATCATACTTTACCAACACTTGGTCCCGTTGGAATCCATTTGTACTGATAGTAGTGATATATCTCCATTTCATCACCTTTATTCTTTCATTTTTGACCTTAAATACCTAGCCTAAATGCTTGTATATAGCATTAATTTATACGAAATAACACTCAATAATCACATAATTTATTGTATAAAATGTTGTATTTAATTACAAAATAAAAGAATAAAGGGAAAAAAAGAAAAAGAATGAAGTATCAAAGACACCGAGTGACCCTAGACCCCGAGACCCAGTCACCATGAAGACATGGTCGACAAGGAATAAAGTAGGGGGAAATAGTGTAGATCAATTGTATAGAAAGCCACACAAAACTCCTTATTTTTATTCATCACTAATTGTAGTTTGTGACATATTTTGTTCTTCTTTATTTATATCTCAAATCTATAAACTTTGAATATGAACATTGTACATAAAAATACAAAGAAAAATAAAAAATTTCATTCACTCAAAAATAATGTCCAGTGTGTCCGGGACACACCGGATAAAGAGCCGCAAAGAAAACTTTACATACTTCTATCTTCTCCATAAATATCCAAATTTGACTAAACTCGCCTTTATAACTCTTAAATTGTAATTATCTACATAATAAAGGTAGTTTCAATTAATTTAGAGTTAAGATGCAAAAGTTGGTTTTTGGGCCCTCATTGTGCCCTATACATGTATATAATATTCAATATATTTATTCTTTCGATTTTTAGCATTCTTATTTTTTAATAAACTTGTAAATATTATTTGAAATACATGTAAATAATAAAATAAAAAAACATTATAAATATATTAAAATAATAATATACTTTAATATATAGGTAAACTATACCTATATAATATATATACATAGTTATCTAAGTAAATAAATAAATTCATGAAAATAAGCTAAAAATATGTAAATATGTAGTTAAATAAGTTATAAATATAAATATATATAATGCGTGTATATAATAATAAAATATAAAACACGGAATAAAAATAAAATATGCTAAATAATGGTATATATACCTATAAGTATACATGAAAATATTATCATGTAATAATTTAACTTGTATAAATAAATAAACATAAAAATAAAATACGACATAAAATAATAAATATTTTTTATATTTTAATATAAAATTAATAAAATAATTTATTGTTTTATATCAAATTAATAAGGTATTTTTGAATCTTTAATTTCTGGTTGGTCCATGTGAACCAACGAGAACCCAAGGAAAGTTGACCCAGTAGGTCAACTGTCTCCTCCTCAGTCGCATGTTGTGTCAGACTCACGGGCGCCCCAAATTCTTCCATTTCTCCACGCCACCTCCATGCTCCTTCTCCATCGAGAAACCCATCACTCAGTTGCCATATCATCCCTAACCCTTGCACACTCCATAGACTCCACCAACTCCCTTCTTCCCTCATGTAAACCCTCCTCGAACTCACCCCTCATTTGTGCATAAATAAAGCTTCCTGAGCCCCCTTTTGATTTTTGATCCATGTTCGTAGCACGTAACACCAATAGGACCCCAAAGATCAAGTCGTCTGGTGACAGAGTCTCTTTACCCTTGTCGGTGTTGATAAAGGTGAAGGCTGCGTGATCCAAGCTTTGCCGAAGAAGCTCTAGTGAGCTTCATATGCTCCAGGCTCCAGTGCTTATTTGTGCTGCTTGGTACCATTTTGTTCTCGCATTTCATTCGAGTAACTTAGATGTAGCTTTACTTTAGTCAATTAGTAAAAGCTTTAATGTACTTTTAGAAATTAAAATCGTTGGAGCACTAGGCTCTAGCCCCAAATTCATCATGAATCACATGCTTCCTACGGCCATTCCACCACTCTTTTTGATCCTCATTGTCTTCTCCGCAGTTCCACTTCATTTTCACCTTGAATCCTGCAAGGATTTGAGCCATCGAGATCCTCCTACTCCACCAACCTCCTCATCCTATTTAATCCCTTGTGCTACGATCTTCATCTCCGAGGAAATCATCTTCGCCTCGACCCTAAGAGATTTTTTGTGCAAGAGAAAGGGCCCCGCATCCACCTTAGTAGGAGTTGAATCCCACTACAGACCTCCAGCTTCCATGAAGTTCCATGGTTCCTATGGATCTTGGAACCCTTTGATCCCTCGTGTTGAAGCGGTGACATCTCAGGATCAGAAGGAGACCATCAGCGAGGCATTTGGTGGCCTGAGTAAGGAGGATAGAAGAATCAAAGCTCGCCAGACCTTTGCTCTTAGAGTATTCTTCCAAGGACCTCCAGGACTATGCGATCAATAACCACGACCCAGATCTAATCTGAGTTGTCCAATCCTCAAAAGAAATAAAGTCATCCTGCAACTGCACAATCAGCCACGTTGGAAGCACCACCGCCCTCCAAATCTAGCACTTTTTAATCAGGTAACACTTAGGGTCCCGGATATTGAGAGATTCAGAACCTTGCGGAAGGGAGATATTAGAGGTCAGAGTCAGCCATTTATTCAATGTACCTATCTTCATACCTTGTTTAAGGCGGAAATCAGGTTGCGGGTGATAATGTTGTGCCAGCTTATTTCCTAGATATCGAAAATCACTACTCAAATTAGTAGAACCTATCCCCAGGAAGATAGAAAATTTAAATCGATGCTGCACCCATATTTTTTTGTATTTACTTATTATTCCCATAAATATTAAGTGTAGTTTAAAAGTTTTTTTGTAAAAATTACACCAACCCCCTGGAAGTTATTTGACAATGCATTTAGGTTCAATGCTAGTTCACCTCACACGGCGGCCCACGTGAGGTGGCCAAATTACAGTTGTGCCCTGCCAGCTTCTATTATTTATATTTAGTCCTTTAAAATTGTATAATAGTTTAAAATTTTGAGTATTTTTGCACAAAAACCCTCGACTTTTATTTTTATAGCATAATACCCCTATCAGGCTATATAATATTATGTTGTCTTTTATTTTTATTAAAATAGCTCCCTTACTTGTAAATTCTTAGCAAAATCAAAGTAAATGCATTACAAGCTTCTTATTCATGCCATGATTTTTATTTGGCATTTTACTTGCATTTCCATTTATTAAAAATCATTTAAGATTTATTATTCCCTTCTTAGATATAAAAATACATAAAATATAAAACCTTATTTAAAAAATTAAAAAAATACAAACTATCTATTTCCATATAATATAACTTCAGAAAAAATCAATAAAAATATAAAAGAAAATTCTAAAAAAATAAAAAACCCTCTTAACCGTATAAAAATTATAAAAACTGCTATAAAATCCAAAAAAATAGTTTTCTTTTGTATTATATATATATATTATAGTATATATTAAAATATTTTTAGGCATTTTTAAATATTTATCTATTTTTAAAACCCAAAACAATCTATCATATTATTGTAAGTCACTATTTTGTCATTTTAAATAAATTTAAAATACCAAAAAAGTAACAAAAAATTAAAAAAATCAAAAAAATAGAAAAATTAGAAAATTATAAAAGAACTTAATTTTATAAATTTTGAGTGTGTATACAACTATATTTTAAGTATAAAACCCTATGCAGTATATATATAAACTTAATATTACTTATATGGTATTATAATAATTATTATTTGTAAACATTTATATGTATTTTAAACTTTTAAAAAATAAAAAGAATTGTATTTATTTGTTTTTTAAAATTTTTAAATTTTTATTATATATATCATATATAATACTTATATTACACATATTATCATATATAGATAGATATATACTCATTATATCTTTAAAAAGGAAATTAAATATTAGAAAAATAAAAAATAAAATAAAATGTTATAAAATTAATAACAAAAATATAAAACATTAAAAATCCATAAAAATGAAATATAAATAAAAACCCACAAAAATTAAAAAGCCAAGAAGTGCAAAACTATTTATTTTTAATATCCATTAATTGATAATAAATGTTTGTCCTCGTATCTTTTAGTGGTTCGACCCCTACACTTGCTTGTTATACACATTTATTTGCAGTGTATAATAAAATTCACCCCACATAATTTGCATTGATTTATCATATATTTTGCATTGATTGTTGATTTATTTGGTTGAGCGAGTAGTAAGAGGCGAGAGAGGCGCCGATACAATGATTATCGGATCTGACTTGTCGGACATTGTGTTCCCTCCAAGATCAGATGCTAGGTACCTCATACAACTAAATTATAAAATGGACTAGTTGTCGGGGAGCAACCTAGGATAGGATTGTATATATTCATATGCATATTTATTCTTCTTTTATTTTCTCTTAATCAATAATTGTTTATTTATGTCTAACCAATTTCTTTATTGAATTTCTTATGAGGTATAGTATGGTGAAGGTGGCTTTTTAGGAAGCTGGTGCACCCGAGCTGCGAGGAGATTAGCCTTTTCTTTATTGGTTGATTAGAGAGAAAAAGAAAGAAAGAGACAGAGCAGCTTTATTGTAGATTTTTCTTTTTATTTTGTGAGAGAGGGTCTCTTTTTGTAATAATTTATTGTAATAATACAAGTATCCAAGGATACTTGAACTTTAACACTTTTCAAAGTTCATTGCCTGGGTCATTGTTCACCTGGGAGCCTCATCAGTTTTCTCACATTTTTATCGCTTTCTACATTTTTATTCTCCTTTTTCCCTTGTTTTCATTTTTTCTGCATTTTGAGTTTTCCATATTTATTTTATATTTTATATGAATGAACCTTTATATTTTTAGGAGTTGCTTGATTGAGTAATTTAGGTTCAAACACCTAATATGTTCATACACCTATAGTCTTTACGTTTGGATCTTGATCAAATTAAAATTGTGCTTCATAATAATAGAAATTCCTGCCTAAATCTAGATCAAATTCTCTACATTTGGATCCTCCCTAGCCATAGTTTCAGTCTTCGGAGTTTGTTCCACATCCACCCTCAGATTTTCCATCTCCATATGTCCCTTCACATCCACCCGAGACTGATCTGTTGGAGTCACCTTTCATGATTTCCATGATTGAGACATTGAACCAAATGATGTAGCAAATTAATTCAAGGATTGATTATCTTACTAGTTTAAATAAGAACCAGAATGTTACTCCACTATTTGAGGATATGGATTCATTTGAGGACTTCCATGAGAGCTTGCAATCGCCCAAAATACAAAAAAATGAGCAAAATCTAAAAATCCAAAAATATTTATGGAGACCTTTTGTTGAGTCAGACGGTGAGGAGTGGGTACCTTTGCTAGATCATTTGATCATACAACCTCTCACATCTTGTCCCACCTTTGACCCTGAGGATGCCGATGTACAGACTGCTCTTGGCATTCCTTGTGTATATGTTGATTCCAACTTCCTCCCTTGTATGGAGGAGGTTCAAAAATTCAAAAAAATATTGACTAAACCCGAAGTGGTGGTCGCTATTCATGAGATCATTGATGCCCCACTTCACCAGGCCATGACCCAATTATCTGCTCCTCATCATAAGAAGAGAAAGTGGAGGAGTGATCTGAGTGTTATATCTTGACCATGGCCATTGCCTATGCCATCATCCAAATTCTAGGAAAAGGAACACTATCACACCTCTTGTGAGTTGCACCATCTCAGACCATTTATGTGCCAACACTCTCCTTGACGGTGACACATCGATAAATATAACACCCTTCTCGTTGGTACAGTCCATTCGTCTTGTGCCTCTCAAGAAAACTAGGAAGATAGTGCAATTTGCTGATGGATCAATAAAGAGGCCGAAGGGTATTCTTGAGAACATCGTCATTCTGATTCAGGGCATGAGTTTCATGATAGACTTCGTTGTCTTGCCCATGGCGACCTCCACCTATGTGGAGTGTCCTCTAATCATCCTGGATGACCCTTTCTCACCTCTGTGAGAACCGTTATTGACTATGGATCAGGAGAGATTCACTTCCTTTCTGATGTCAGGAGTGATGTGTTGATTACCACACCTATATCGATCAAAGCCCCGCATCCCACGAGAGCGTGCCTGTGTTAGCCGACCCCGAGGCCTATGATCTATATGATGGTATCAGAGAGACTTTCTTTATGATCGATGATGAGACCTGAGAATTCCTCTCCAAGGAGGAACACTCGAAAAACATAGACCTTGGAGTTTCCACTTCCTGTGATTGGCAATGCGTTGATGACATCTGTGGGATTTGCACGATCGATACCATTAAGCGGAGAGTGGACATTGATGAGACTAAGGACAAATTTGATCTTGTTGCTTTCTTTCAGAATTTGGGCCTTTTGATGAGAATGATGATCCGATTGTGATTGTAGAGGATGAACATAGTTCAACTACTTCCACTGATGAATTCATGCCTTTTGATTTTGACCTAGATGAGACCTAGCATGACGATTGTGATCTTACTTCTTACAATGTTGAGTTCCTCCCATTTCACTTTTATATCAGCGAGACACCCAAGGTCGAACCTAGTTACACTTCTTCTATTGATCGGTCTGTACCTCTTCACTATAGGACCACTGAGGATCCTCACTCTATCGACCTTGATTGGTTTATGTCATATGAGGACCTTGATGTCGATCTGCACCATATCAGATCCATTCCTCAGTGGTCCTGCAAGAAGGTTTGTTTTCAACCTTCTTAATCCTTTGTACATCCATCTGTTGTATATTCGCTTTCGTTTACCTCCGTCTATCTCCCGTATCGTTCATTCACCCCATTCTCTTGTGTGTCTTGCTTAGGACTTATTTTGTCCTATGTATTGGGGGGTGGACGAGCCGAGTGTTCTTCGTTCTGTTTTGTTACTCCTGTTGGTGCCTATACTTAGGACTTCTTTTACCCTAAGTATAGGGGGAGTGATGTGTACATCATCTTCTATCTCCTATCTTTAGGTCTCTTTTATTATTTTCCTTTTCAATTTTCTTTTTCTACCAAAAAGATGTCCCTTTTTGTCAGTCTTCTATACTTAGGACGGACTTTATCCTAAGAATAGGGGGTGTGCACCCCGATTCTTTCATTCGTTGATCGCCTCCATTGTCTCCTCTTCTGGTCTATACTTAGGGATATCTTACCTTAAGTATAGGGAGAGACAGTCTGAGTACGATCTGTTCATTCCCTCCCTTGGACCTCCCTGCTTTGTGTACAATCTACTATACGTAGGATTGTTTGATCCTAAGTATAGGGGGGACGGTCAACTTCCTATTCATTTATTTCTCCATTCGTTTATTCTTTAGACTTTTCTATACTCAGTATGAGTTATGTTTTCTCTTTTTCTTTGATCTATGAGGACATATCTCAAGCTAAGTATAGGGGGTCTTATATACTGCGTATATACTTTAGTCATAACTCGTACTTCGTATTTTTATTAAATAATAATAATGGCTAAATATACTACTAAAATTCATTAAAAACACTTAATAAAAATATATTGATTATTCCTCAAATTCTTGTTGTATTTACTGATTAATAATCAGGTGAAAATGTTTTTTGCAAAACGTTTGACAAAAAGTTTGAAAATCCTTTTGAAAAATATTTTGAAACCTATTTGGAAAATATTTTGTTAATTATTTTCAACCATTGTAAAAATTTTTTATTTGAAAAAATTATTTTCTTTATGTGAAATAAAATATTTGAAAAACTATTTGCAAATGTTTGAAAAATGGTTGCAAAAATATTTCGAAAATCTATATAGACTGTTTGAAAAACCTTTGCAAAATGATTTTTAAATGTGTGTACATGTTTACTAAAATTATTTGTAAAAATTATTTTGAACTATAGTTTTTAAAATTGTTTGTAAAATGAATTTCAAATAAAGTTTGAGGAATATAAACATCACCCTAAAATTCTTTATTAAATTATATATATACCTTTAAAACTGGCCACTTACTCCTTGTAAATTCTCAAAAACCTAATTCTTGTAAATATAAGATGCATCATAGTGTAAATATTTGTGCCTGGTTTTTATCCAAAATCTTTTATTTTCAAAAAAAGTCAAAAAATATTTACAAAACTAAAATACCAAAAACATTCGAAAAATCTTTTTGAAAAATACCAAAAAATGCATATGCATCATCTTTTTCAAAAATCCATAAAAAAGTTCAAAACTTTGAAAATTTTGCATCGTAAAAATATTTTCCACATTCTGCATAGCATTCGCATTTTTCGGATTGAGTTTGATAGTTGAACAAGTATAAGTAAAATCCAGAGGTTGGAGCTTGGTTGGACCTTAAAATCTACCTAATAATAGGAACCTTATAGGAGCTGGAATTGAGGTACTTCAGATATAGTTGACTTAATTCTTTAAGGATCACGAGACTTGATTCAATGGATTCTTGACTGCCTAAGTAGAGTATTTTGGAGCACAGGCACGACTGTTGTTGATAATGACCTAACTTGAACACATGCACCTTTCACTTGGCTCAACTCAGTTGGAGTGGTAAGGGGATTAGATTTGCCAGTATGAGATACACACAAGTAAAATATTTGTCCTCCTCTAGGGAGGGAAGTGCACCCCAACCTGTCCGGTGTTGATGAATTTTGAAGACAAGAGAGTGTGGGTTGCAATAAAGCTTCAAAAGAGGGACAATCTATTGGCTCAAGAGGAAAAACTCCTTATGTAAATGTTGTTGTGTATAGTATTTTAAAAAGCAAAAAAAAGCAAAAAAAACTCCAAAAAAAATGGGCAGGCTTGTTTAAAAAGAAAGTTCCTACCGTAGTGTATATGTTGTATAGTAAATAAGCAAGCATGAGCTTTTAAGTCAAAACATGTGAGCCTACAGCTAGATGACTTGACTATACTGGTCTTGTATCCTAGGATATGTAGCTACGCTGGCTACCGTCCATTTTTCTGTTCACCCCCTCCTCTTGAGCTGGTTGTTACTTGAATTTAGAAGGGAATACCCTGCTACTCGAGGAAGGAGTTATTGGATTGGGGAATTATTGGGTTTTCATACTGGAGAAGTCAGTGTCTTTGTCATTTTAGTTAAAAAGAGCCACCATCACTTACATTGTACGAGTCAGATTCATAGTGATAAAGGTTTATGTATGAATTGAAGTATTCTAACCAGGCTATTAAGGAGACTTGAACAGGGTTTTGGGATTCTCGAAGGTTGTTGGATTTCAAATCTGATTCCCATTAAGGTTCCACCCGCACTAAAATTCCAAAGGTCCGACTTAAGCTCCAAACTTTGATTTTGTGAGGACAAGTTTTATAATTAAATTTAATCCATCTTTCTTCTTTTTCTTTTCTTTTTTTTCTGCACTTATTTCATAAGTGTTTTATAGGGACTAGCAAAGGCAAGTACAGGGGGACGATGAATCTCCATTTCATCATCTTTATTCTATCATTTTAGCCATAAAAACCTAGTAAATGCATGTAAATACCCTTAATTCTTGCATTTAACACCCATGTATTGTTGTGTAAATAGTGTATAAAATATGGTTTTGTAAGCAAAAATTATAGAATAAAGAAAAGAAAATGAATAAAATATTGAAAATATTTTATGACCCTAGACCCGAGATCTAGGTATCTCAATGACTAGGTATCTCAATGAGTAGGGGGAGATAAGGGCCAGGAAACAATTAAAAATACCTTTTATTTAATTCATTTAGTCATTTTTAGACCAATTTTTAGTTCTAGTTGTATACTTCAAATAAAATAAACTCTGTACATGAAAGTTGTAGATAATAAAATATAGAAAAAGACAAATCGATTTCACACAAAAATAATTTACAGTGTACAAAATACAATCTAAATAAATTTCCAAAATCCCAACTTCCCAGACCTATATCACTCAAATAAAAACTCAAAATGACCAAAATAAGATTTAATTGTATATAACTTTTAATAAGCTATTTAATGAAGGTGGTTTCATATTTTTTGGAGTTATGTTTAAAAGTTAGGTTTTGGACCCCTATTGTATAGTTATACCGATTAAAATATTCAATTTATTTAGTATTCTTTTTTATAATTTTATAATTTTGTAAATATTTTTTATAATATATTTTAGTATTAAAATAAGAATAAAACATAGATAAAATGCAAAAATAAAATAGGTAAAGAAAATACATAGATGAATTACCTATATCTATAACTACATAAATAATATACCTATTTATTTAATTGTATATAATACATCAAAAAAATAAAGTATATTTAAGTGTAAAAATTAAGTTATAAATATATAAAATAATAAATTATATTAATAAAATAAAAAATACAAAATAAAAATAAAATATTAAAATATATAGATAAGTATACCTATATATAGCCCTAAAAAGTAACTTGTAATTATCAAGCTCTAAAAATAAATAAAAAACATAATAAAATTCTTTAAAAAATAATAAATATTTTATTTTATAACCTAAAATTAATAAAATCGATTATTATTTTTAATTGATTTTTGAATTATTTATTCCAGGATTTTTCCTAGTTGGTTTACGTGGACCAACCAGGTTGCGGCTAGAATTGACATCTGCCCAACATCCTGGCATTGTCGGAACCAAGTTTTGTCCCATTTTCTCGATTTTTTTGAGGGCATTCCTTGCACCATTTTGCGTCGTGGTCTTCTTGAATTTTTCTTCCCCTTAGATCGATGATTCACGTCCATGCTTAACATCGAGGATTTGTGCAGTGATTTGTGAGATTTCCCTCGTTCTTTGAGCCACCCTTGTCGTTGTACAAAACCACACCTCGATTTTCCTCTTCGTTTTTGAATCTCCTTTGACCCAGATCGGACCCTATCCCTTGGAGCTCTGGATTGAAGCGAGTGACAATCGTCTCCCCGACCCTTGGAGCGATCCCAGGTCTGATTGAGGGTGGCTTCCACCCATCTCAGGCGAGCCCCTGTCACCGTGAGGTTATCTCTGGTCTTTTGACCATCGAGGTTCCATATTCCCTTTGTTTTAGATTGCTCTAGTGTAGGCGTTTATTTTAAGCTTTTTCTTCGTCTCTTAATCACATAGGTAGTGTAGATTTATGCTAAAACTTCATAGTCATAGCTCCGCTCCAGCCACCGTCGATCCGTGTTATTCACCATCCACCACCTCTCTCGCTTGCCCTGGGAGCCCTCTGTTGTCATTCTTGAGCTTACTTGCAGGTCCCAAGAGTCAAGGGACTCCATCTGGAGTTGGTTTTTTCTGAAGAAAGAGAACCTGGAGCAGCTCTAGTTCCTTCAAGTCACGGCAACCCTCCGGCACTCTCCACACCATTTTGCGGCCGCCAATCGATAGAGGGTCGCTCTAGGAAGCTTCCTGGCCATTTTGAAGCGTCAATGATCGTTGAAGAGGAGTGATCAGGCCGGTGGAACTTCTCCTCGACAGAGTTCTTCCCTTCTAGACGTACAATAGCCATCGGATCACACCCACCTTGCACCATTAGATCATTCAGGATCTTCTGATCTTGGTCGTCGATCCACGAATCATCATCAGCAGTTCGGATTACGCCACGTATCTTAAGTAAATCAAATCAGGTTGTCCTCTCCTGCCTCGCGCTGGGTATTTTGCAATGTTTTCCTAGCGGTTTTTATATTTATTATTTAGTGCTAAAACATTCCTCTGTAGTTTTATAAGTTTTGTAATATTTGTTGAATGCACCCCCATGTTTTTTGTAATTACATTCTAGTCCAGGCCACGTCATCTCATGTGACGCTTCACGTGAGGGGATTTTTTTTGTCGGGACCCCCCTAGTTTTAGTTATTGTAGTTTAGTCCAGAAACATTCTCAGTATGTTATAACGTTTTGTAAAAATTGCAACCTAGCCCTTGAAGAATAGGTCCCTACCAACATGGGTCATGTGCTTGTGCACGTGAGCTTGGCGATTTTGCAGACGACTCCCTACGAATCTTTAATTTTGTTTTGGTCTTGATATTTGAATATCCATTTATATATTTTTGTAGAAAGTACACTTTGGCCCCTATGCTTTCTTGTTATTTACAATTATGCCCATGCTATTAGTGTGGTTTCTCTTTCTTTCTTGTATTTATTTCATGCATCTATTTAACTCGAAAAAATCATAAAAACTAAACACAACTTCATGTTGCATTGTTCTTTCACGTCATTATTTTTATTTTGCAATTTTATGCAATTTATTATTTATAAAAAATCAAAAACATCTATTTTATCCCTATATACAAAAGAAAATACAAAAAAACTATAAAAACTTTTTGAAAAATTCCAAAAAATATATTTTATATTTATTTAACTATTTTACAACTTCAAACCAAAAATCACAAAAAAATAAAATAAAACTCAAAAAATTAGAAAAATCCTAAAAACATCTATCAAAATATATAAAATTCCCAAAAATCCTAAAAATTCTATTTTTTGATCCTAAATTTTCTATAAATTATTATCTTTATATAAATATTAATTTAGGGAAATTTTTTATACTTTTTTTATAATTTTCATCTCTATTTTTATTTCAGCTATTTATTTTATCCCTATTTTTAGGTATTTTTTACTTTAAAAATCTATAAAAATTAGCAAAATATTTAAAATCACAAAAAATTTAGAAAAATATTAAAAACCCAAAAAAAATTTATTTTATTCATTTTGATTATTTTTTAATTTTTATATATACCCTAGTCTATATTGTATATATTATCTATATATCTTTATATATATTAAAAGAAAAGGAAAATATAAAAAGATAAAAATATGAAAAGAAAACATAAAATTAGAAAATTAAAAATCAAAATATAAAACTATAAAATAAAAAAAATTAAAATTTTAAAACCCACAAAAAATATAGCACCTTTTATAGATAAATGTATCACATCCACATTTTTGTGCACTCATTGCCCTGATCTATCCTGCTTGTTCCCTAGTTCGACACTCTACACATACTTGCACGTATACACATCTTTGTTGTAGAGTTATAATAAATTTTAACTTCGCAATTGCTTTTCATTGTTTGATCATTATTGTGGGTTAATTGTTGCTTTAATCTGGATTTCATGTGGTCGATTCGACGACTGTGTTCCCGCCTTGTACGGAACATAAGGCCGCTAGATTTTCGAGTTAAACAGGCGATTACATGAACCTAAATTTGCATGTCGTATAATTTATTTTCTATATTGTATCCTGCATGGAGAAAGCTGGGAAGCATTGTAAGTCTCCTTACTAAGCATGCATCAAAAGATACCAAGATGAGAGTTCCATTTTAGTGTCAACTTACACAGCTTTTTCGTCTTCTCTCCCAGTTTTCTATAACTTTGACTTCTTCTTCTATTCAAATAAACTGAGATCACTCTTGTCCTGTCATTCCCCCTTGTGGATGGAGATCGATTTCAGTTCATATCAAATGCTTCATTCACACAAACATGGAATTGTCCCTAATAACATATCATCCTTTCCATTTGGTGTTACAACATTTCTCGAGTTACCTTTCCATGTGCATATCAAGAGACAACATAGGACCCCGTCCAGATTAACTCCTATGAGTACGAATCATAGATGACTCCTCAGGGTAAAGGGAGGGATCGAACTAGCCAGATTAGGGACAACCAGATCAGAACACAGTAAATGTCAAGATGCTCGCTTCAATTCAGTCCATCCAGCATCAGCTGACAGATCAGGCACTTGCCCAGGTTGCCTTCTAGGATATGCTGAATGACCTGAGGAGAGAGAGAGAGAGAGAACAAAGAGGAGGCGGAGGTGATGATGATGAATAGGAAGATGAACATTGTGGAGGGCCTGCAGATGAACTAAGGAGAGAGGCTCCCAAGCCTACTCTCAATGAAACTTACAATCTTAGAGGTAGCCAGATGATAGAGTGGATATGCATCCTTGTAGTCCAAAGACATTTTGAAATAAAGATGAAGTTTTTGGCTCTTCTTCCCTCCTTCCATGGGAACACCAATGAAGAGCTTTACATCCATCTTCAGCAATTCTCTTGCATGTGTCGCACCACCCACTACTCTAACATCCCATTAGATGTAGTGAAGATGACTACATTCCCCTTTAGCTTTTAGGACAATGCTCTTTATTGGATCAATCACTTAGGGAAGATCGTGATGACATGGAAGGAACTTAAGTCTGTGTTCCTCCAGAAATACTATCTTTTGGGCCATCTCAACCAGATGCGAGTAAGAATCAACAAATTCTCCTAGGGATCGGACGAATTCATACATGAATCCTAAGAGATATTTGGAGATTTACAGGATAAGTGCCCCCACCATGATATTCCTCGGACCATCTTGGTCCAACACTTCTTTGGGAGCCTCACTCCAGAAAGTCAGAGGCTAGTAGATGGCGCATATGGTGGCTCGCATTTAAGCAAGTATGAAGATGTTGTCTAAAAAATTTGTGAAGAAATGGTAGAAGGAGAGGTCACCTTGTCTTCATCTCATACTTATCAAAGACAACTACATATCAACCACAAGCCCGTCAATATGGCGACATCCAGTGAAGTGGACAGGGACGAGAGCTCCAACCTCAGCATTGTTGGGAGCCACCTGTCCAAAGTGGACATAATTGAGAGGTGGTCACAAGACTTGAGAAATTATCTGTGACTGAGCAAAGAACCCAACACCTAGACAAGTTGGATCAAATTTGAAAGCGGTTGGAGTTGCTGGTCAGTACCATTAACATCGTGCAATCTACAAGCCCAACAACCACAACTCTTTTTTAGCAGAAAGAGCCATCATCGACGCATCAGCCTCAGCTGAGTTCAGGTCAGCTTCAGGTCTATTACGTATATTACATGCAGGCACCATACCAGTCACTTCTGCAGCCGTCGTAGCAGATTATACAATACTAGCCTGAGCCACTGTCCCCATCATATGCGGATCTATATTTCCCACCACCACCCCAAATTCAAGAGTTGAATGGCATCTGGAACAATGATGTACAATTGGACCCTCTAGGAAAATAATAGCATGGCCAATCATCTACTACTATGTTGTATCGCCAAACCTCTAGTGGGAGGTTTGTCCATATCAACCAACCTCTATAGCATTCACCTTATCATAACACATGGAGATAGAACTAGAGTTATCAACAGCCTACGTACTGCCAGTACCAACCGCATCACCAGTATGTAGTTGCTTCTCAGAACCAATACCTCCCTCCTCCTCAATTTCATCAACAACAACTCCCTCCTCCCTACAGTTCTCAGTTTTCCAAATATCCATAATATCACTCCTAACGTGATAAGCACAATAACTCGTATAAGGAAGCTCATATAATCCTAGACCTGGACTACCTAGTCCAACTCTTCAAAGGCTTAGCAGAGATATCCTAGAAGCTTGGCGACCTCACCGCCTCCAAAACTCTCATTCCAGCTCAGGTTGAGGCAAACCCCAATAATTTTACACATAAAGAGAATGTATATTATGATGCCTCCTCCAATCCAACAGAGTCAGATATTTCATATTATATTTTATCTCATGTAGTGACTCTTACGAGAAGCAGGACTTTGTATCCCTCTACAATCGCGAAGGGGAATAACAAAGCAAGTTTTGACAAGTCATCTTCCTCATCGGTCAGTCCAACAACAGAGATGGGTGAGGAAGAATATGAAGAAGAAGAAGCACAAGCACCATCCACCCACCACCACCAATACATGTTTGCCTATTTGCATCGAAACCCATCTCCTGACCACTCATCTATAAATAAATTTTTAATTAAGAACAATATATTTTCTTATGTGAATATTACTTTTTCAAATGCAATAAAAAATACCAAAAAATTAGAATTTTGAAAGAAAAAAAGTATTGTCCAACAATGGCATTGTTGAAGTTATTGAAAATCACGTGTCAAAGGTGCCATTGATGAAGACCATGGAATACATTCCCACTGTAACGAAAGGATTGAAATAAGCACGCACCTCAAAGCATTAGAGCTGTAAAATAAACATAACAGAGGAGAAAAACACATCTTAACCATGTCCACTACGAATGCTATCAGTGATCTCCTGTAGAAAAAGAAAGACAAGGGAGCACCTCTCATTATATCCTAGAGATTTGATCAGGTTTTCAAACGAACGATGCTTGATAACGGATCTTCCATAAACCTTGTTCCCCTCCTCAATGCTATCAGAATTTAGGCTCGGGGTTGAATCTTACGCGTGTGATCCTGTAGTTTGCTGATGGATCCATCAAGCAACCCAGGGGTTTACTAGAAGATGTTATCGTAACTGTCTGGGACATGTGATTTCTAGTTGACTTTATAGTCCTAAAAATGGACTCTCCTACATTGTTACTCCAGACTCCCATAAATCTTGGTTGACCATTCCTTTGTACTACATAAGCAATCGTCGACTAACTGTCTAGAAAGATCACATTTCGTTCATGCAATGACTGAGTCACCATGGACATGATCGCCGAGCAGAAAGCTACATCTGATGAAGGGAAGCTTGAAAAAAATGTACAACTGTGATATTTTTGACATAATGATAAACAAACTTCTTTAAATGACATTTTCATACAGGAAATCCTCTCTTTAGAGGAGGACCTGTAAAGCACAATCGATGCATGCTTCATTACTGATTGGGAAACTGAATTACAATCACTGATCATCATGTTTGAAGAAGATTCATGCCAGACCGAACATGATGAATTCATTGCATATATGTTCAGCACATTTATATCATGGTCGGTAGTGATGGAGGTCAACAACACCTCATTAAATTCAGTAGATCATTCATCTACCAACACAATATTTGAAGTATCCCCAAAGCATGCTCTACAATTACATGAACTTAAACAACTCCCTATAGGTCTGAAGTATTCTTTCCTTGTAGGTGAAGAACACATGCATCCGGTCATCATTAGTAGCAGGCTAACTCCGGATCAGGAATCTTGACTTCTTGAGGTCCTAAAAAAGATTTGCAGGGAACCTGGTTGGAAAGTATCGCATCTCCGAGTGATAAATCCAGCCTTGTGTTTACACCACATCTATCTAGAAGATAACTGCAAACCATCATGAGAATTCTAAAGAAGATTAAACCCTAATTTCCAAGATGTCATTATGAAGGAAATCATGAATTGGAGTGCATCGGGTTTTATTTATCCCATCTCTGAGTCCAAATGGGTGATATCCCTTCATGTCATTCCGAAGAAATCACGGTTCGTTGTTGTTAAGAATGATCAAGGAGAGGACCTCTCAACCTGAGTACCAACATCTTAGAGGGTGTGTGTCTACTACACCCGCCTTAATGCAACAATAAAGAAGGATCATTTCCATTTGCATTCATTGATCAAGTTCTTGAGAGACTAACTAGGAACGAATTCATCTACATTCTAGATGGGTACTCATGTTACAATCAGGTGGCGATCACCCCTGAAGACTAAGAGAAGACAACATTCACTTTCATGTTCGGTACGTATGCCTTTTACATAATGCCATTTGGATTATGCAATGCTCCTGCCACATTCCAATTATGCATGCTTGTAGTTTTTGCTTATATGGTCGTGAGTTTTCCAGAAGTTTTCATGTATGATTTCTTACTCTACGGTGACGGTTTCAAATCTTGTCTCTAGCACATAGATCGAGCACTACAAAAATGTCTTGAAGTGAATTTGATCTTATCAGAGTTACTTCCCGATCACTGAAGGAATTGTGTCGGGTCACGTCTTTTCCAAGCGAAGCATGGAAGTTGATCCGACGAAGGTGGGTGTTATTACGAAACTTGATCCACCACTGAACGTGAAGAATGTGAGCTCATTTATGGGGCATGTCAAATTCTATAGAAGATTCATCAAGGACTTAAACAGACTTGCTCGACCTCTTACATAGCTTCTTCGCAAGGAGACTGAGTTTATTGTTGATCAAAAGTTTATCCAATCATTCTATCAGTTGAAAGATCTCGTCACTTAGGCTCCCATCCTATCGCCATTGAATTGATCTCTATCATTTGAGATCATGACAGATGCATCAGATTTTACCATTGCACCTGTATTAGGATAGAGAAGAGATAAAATGTCGTACGTTGTTCACTACGCTGGCAACACACTTGATGAAGTGCAAAAGAAATTATACAATTACAAAGAAAGAAATGCTGGTAGCAGTTTTTGCTTTAGAGAAGTTCATATTCCATATTCTATTATTAAAATTTATTGTTTTCACTGACCACTCCGCTATCCGATACCTACAGCAGAATAATGATGCTAAATCATGTATATTTAGATGGATCCTTCTCCTCCTGGAATTTAATTTGGAAATCAGAAATAAAACTAGAGTTCAGAATGTGATAGAAGATCATCTATCTAGGATTTAAAGCCAAGATACTCAACTGAGCAATGCACCAATCAAAGATACCTTCCCTAATGAATCCATCCTTCTCATTGGATCTCTACCATGGTATGTCGATATTGTGAACTACGTCATCTCTGGGGTGGTTCCACAAGATTGGATTGAGAATCAAGGACAAAATCATATCCTTCACTTTAACCATTGGGAAGACACATACCTATTCAGTGAAGAAGCAGATTGCATTTGATGTCGGTGTATTCCTCAAGAGGAGTACATAATTGTCCTCGAGCACTGCCCTAAGCTTGAATCTGGTGGACACCATTCTGGAAGCACAATGACAGCAAAGATACTGCAGTGTGGACTCTTGTGGCCCACAATATTCAAAGATGAAAATGAATATGTCAAAGCTTGTACTTATTGTAAGAAAAATGGAAAACCCCTGGGTATCAAAGACTTTATGCCCCTTAAATTCATTCATATCTCTAATGTGTTTGATAGGTGGGGTATCGATTTCATGGGTATCTTTCCTAACAGTCAGGACTATGAATACATCTTGCTGGTCGTAGAAAATGTGAGTCAATAGGTGGAACTCTCCCTGCTCGAGCCACAGATAGCGTAAAATTTTGTAAATTTCTAAAAGAGAACATTATTTCATAGTTCGAGATATCAAAAATTTTGATATTACATGGGGGTAGCCACTTTCATCAATAACGAGGTTAATAAATTAACAAATGAGTACGACATCAGTCGCCGAGGTGCATTTCCTTATCACCCTCTGAAATATTGTCAGATATCAAGGAGGTGGTCGTGCGATCAAGGCTGGATCGACTATCACTGTGGTGGTTGCAAACGAATGCTGATGATATATTCAACAATTAAACCACAAGAGAAATAATCAACAAGTAATGCAAGAAAGATGTTGAATGAAATTTATTTTAACCCTATAAACAAGTATGTGTATAGTAACAAGAAGAGTAGGGTGTCGAACACAGGGAACATGTGGCGTATCATGTATATTATTTATAAATAAAAAATATAAGTGTATTTGTATGTATAAGTATGCACAATATCAATCAATTTGTAATGGGTTTTAGTTAATTTTAAAATAATTATATTATAATTTTTATTTTCTAATTTTTTAATTTCTTTTTTTAATATTATATATGTGTGTATAATATAAGGTAATAGGGATATAATATGGGAAATATATAATAGTATATATATATATAACAAATGTACAAAAATAAGAAAATATCCAAAAAGAATATCCCATTTTATTTTTCTAAGGCATTAAATATATATTTAGTGTATTTATGATAACTAAAAATAATATAAACTATATATAATAATATATAGGTATATACAAGCTCTCTAGGGTATTATAGTATAAACTATATATAATATATAGAAATATACAAGCTCTATAAATATAGTAAAAAAATTTAACATAAAATATTTTTTATTTTAAAAATATTATTCTATTTTTGTTAATTTTTTTGGGAATTTTTTGACTTTTTTTGGTATTTTAAAATAAAAAATAAACAAAACATGGATTTTTAAATTGGCAGAATTGATTTGAGAATTAAAAATAGCAAAAGGATTTGAAATTTCTCAAAACTAATTCATTACATAGCAATATTTATATATAAAAATATAACCCAGAAAGCTATTCTTGTTGATTTTTAGAAAATAAGTTATAATTTGTTAAGGTTAGCAAGGGTCTTCTAATTTTTGGAGTTCCTTTTGAGATTTTTTTGTGATTTCTGATCCAGGTGATAAAATAGGGTAATGAAAAGTATGGAATTATTTTAGAATTTTTTGAAAAGGTTTTATAATTTTTGTATTTTTTAAGTCAAATAGTGAGTAAAATATATCTTATTGATTTTAATAAATAATAAATGCATGATAAATGGAAAATCAAATATATAGCATGAACAAGCAGCCAATCATACACTTACACCTATTTTTGCAAATTGTTTAGACATGGGAGCTATTTTTAATAAGAAAAGCACAAATAAAAATAAATCATATCGGCATGGGAATATTTTTGTGTGTGTGTATATTCCATTGACTCATATGCAAAATATCCAAAAAAGTTTTAACTACAACTTGATTTTTATGGACTAAATGATAAATACAAGATCTGGAGAGACATGCCTGCAAAATGTCCACTCGTGCGGGATCCCAGGCGAGGTGACATGGTATTGGACTAAAGTGCAAAATCAAAAAGTTTTTGGGGCATACATGCAAATTATCCACAAAATTTTGTACTCGATTAAAATATTACCGAATTTTTTACAAATAACAAAGATGCATAGGGGTTGTATATTTTACCACTTAACTATTTTTCATCCAACCTTCGAGAGTATGCCACGTGTCTGATCCAAGGGTCATCTCCACGCACTGCTTCGAATAAATTGGACAGCCCAGATTAGATTTGGGATGCGTTCTTGATCAAACGGTGAAGAGGGGGCCAAGAAGAACTCACGAAGAAATGGAGGCCGACAACTTTCGAGATGAAGTTTCTCCTTTCTCCGACAACCACATCTCGATCCAATGGTGTCTACAAGTGGCCGGTGCTCCTTTGCATGTAGTGGTCCAATATGATAGGCTTCAAGTGTCTCAAGGGCAGATCTGGGGGGCCTTCAAGCTCCAGATGGCCTGGAAGTTTTCCAGGTCCTTGGGACCTAGGATCTATTCCAAAAACCTCCTCGGTTAGAGGGCTATTCCCTCAACCTTGGAATGAAGCTGAAAGCTATCGAGGATGAAGTAGTGATGTAGCTCCGACAAAGGGTTGCAGATAGGAACTTGCCTCCTAGATTCATGATGGATGTGGGGTGGAAAGGAGGGGCACTCGATAGAGAATGCACTAGGGAAGACAATTAGACGGAAATCGGGGCGGATCAACGATGATATCACGATGAAATGCCCTGGAGCTCAAGCTTCGGGAAATTGGGGGCTTTCTAAAATTAAACTTAAAGATGCAATTAAACTTGAAATGAAAGATAAAAATGAATCTAGAACTAAATATATACCTTGGAATGATAGAAATAGGCCTCGACTTGACCTGAGTCGAGGAGGTGAAACCGGCCGATGGTGGGTTTGGGCAGTGGTCAGATCTTGCTCTTTAGATACTCCTCCTCGTTGTAGAGCCTCCCAATCACTAGTTATCACCAAGAGGAATGGAATGGAGTAGGTTTGAGGGGCTAAGAGTGTGCTAATCAAAATTAGAGGTGGATCTAGAGGAGATTATTTATAGGTTGAATGAATGGGTGACTTGCAAGGCAGATTCTGATCGAGTTAAAGAAGATCGATGAGATCTTTGGCCTTGACGGGAATAATGGAGATCTATTCTCCAGTAATTAAGTGATTTGACATGGCATAACATGATACCCTCGAGCAGAAAAAATGGCGAAGATGTGGGCCTAACATCCCGACATTTGAGGAAGAGAGAAGGGGCTAGTTGACCGAGGTCAACTGTGGGAGGCTTCAGGTTGGTCCATTTGGACCAACCAGAAAATTCTTTGGAATAAATACTTTTTCAATTCAAGAACAAATAATAAGTGAATTAATTAAATTTTTATTAAAAAATGAAAATTTATTGTAGTATTTTATACATATTTTTATTTATTTTTCTATGCTTTTTATTACAAGTTAATATCTACATGTAAAATCTAGGTATAAATACCTATATTTTGATATTTATATCTTTATTTTGTATTACATATTTTATTAATTTTTATACATGTATTTTATATATTTCTAATTTATTTAAAGACACATTTAGGTATTTTTTATTGTATCTGAATTTATATGTACACTTAACTAAATGTGTTTATATATATTCTAAGTATATATAGATATATTTTACCTAGTATGTAATGTATTACTTATTTTGATTTTATTTTGATGTTTTTATTTTATATTAATTACATATATATGTTTAAATAATATAATATTACAAAAATAAAAGAATTTAAAAAATATAAAGAAGAAATATATTTAATTTAATATGCATGTATATTGCACAATAAGGGACCAAAACCTAACGCTTGCATCTTAGCTCCAAATTTAATAAAAGCACCTTCATTAAATAGCTTATTAAAAGTTATATACAATTAAAGATGATTTTGGTCCATCTAGATATAGTATGGAGAAGATATGGATCTGGGAATTTTTATTTTCACTTTTTATTTCGTATATTTCGGACTCATGATGCATTATTTTTTTGTAAAATCAATTTTGTATTTTTCTATGTATTTTTATCTACAATATTCATGTTGAGGGTTCGATTATTTGAAGTGTAAAAATAATAAAATAAAATAGGTACCAAAATGCAAGTTTTTGGGCAAATTAAATTAAAGTTTTATTGTATTTGATGTACAGTTCATTTATCTTATCTCCCCCTACTTTATTCCTTGCTAACAAAGTCATAATGATGACCAGGTTTCGAGGTCCAAGGTCATTCAATACTTATGGTATCTCATTTATTTTTTCCTTTTATTTTTAAAATTTGTAATTTAATAAATATACAATATTTTAGAGGTATTTTATACAATTTATAAAGTGTTTATTTTGTCAAATTAATGATATATACATGCATTTAGCTAGGGATAAGGCTAAAATGAAAGAATAAAAGTGACTAAATCGAGTTTCACCACCCTCAGTCAAATGTCCATGATGAATTATCCAATATAGAAGTTAATATGATATGCATAAACTTGTGAGGCTGGACAGAAAGAACTGGTCGCAACTTTTAGATTCAATTCTCTAGGCATAAAGAACCACCTACAAGGCTCCCTTGGGCTTGTTGTCTGATCGTATCGTGTATTGAAAGCCTTACCATTTGCCGGTGGAACTCATTCACAAATCACTTTGGGCAGTTAACATATGTAACCTCAACTCACAAAAAGGTGGTCAGCAAAGAAACTAAATGTGAATAAGATCATGGAATTTGGAGATTGCTCGTAAGACAACAATTTGATGTACAAGGAGAAGGTCAAGCGCTGTTACTTCAAGCACATCAGATGAAAGAGCTTCAAATCTAGACAAAAAGTGTGGTTGTTATATCTGAAGTTGAACATTTTCTAGGTAAACTGAAAAGTATATGGACATGGCCTTACAAAGTCAGAATTGTGTGTGACAATGGAAGTATTTTGATATCCAGATTGTCAACTGAAGCATAGCCCTTCATTGTCAATGGTCAGTTACTGAAGCCATATTTAGAGCGTGATACATTTCTGGATGTTGTCAACTCTATTCAAGTAATTTTTGAAGGAGATTTCCAAGCTTCAACTGCATGAGTGGAGTCAGACAATGCTCCCAAGAGCATCTTCAATTATTTTTCTTCTTTTCTTCTTTTCATTTCAATTCATTCATTCTTCCGAGAAGAACTTGTTCTATTCATTTATGTTATACTTAGGATATGCTCTGTCCTAAGTATATGGGGGACGAATGCATTCAGGTTATTCATTATTCTTTCTCTTGCATGTCTCTCAATTTTTGAAACTATGTCTATATTTAGGAATATTTTATCCTAAGTATAGGGGGTACAAGACAAGCCTAATAATTTCATAAATTCGGGATCCTCGATAATCCCTATTTTGTATACAATCTACTATACTAAGGATTATTTGATCCTAAGTATGGGGGTATGACAACTTCTGATTCATTACTTAGTCATTGTAGTAAAGCCTCTCCTATACTAAATACGAGTTATGTATTCTTTTTTCTCTTTGACCTATGAGGACTTAGCTCAAGCTAAGTAAAGGCGGTTGTATATACGATGTATATACTTTAGCCATAACTCATGCTTTCATATTTTTGAATAATATGGCTAATATACTATATAGATAAGATTATAAAATAAATTAATTGTAAAGAATACACTCTAATTAAGTATGAAAATTTTCAAAAATCTTTGTAAATATAATGAATAAATCGATTTAAAAATATTTTGCAAAATGATTTAAAAATGGTTGGAATACTACTTGAAAAGTCTTATGAAAACCATTTGTAAAACTTTTGTAAAATATTTTCAAACCTTTGAAAAAAATATTTTGAAATTATTTGCACAAATCTTTTTCAATTATTTGAGTAATTTTTTTAAAAATTCAGCTTGCAAAAGATTTGGAAAATTGTTGTAAAAATATTTTGAAAAATCTATTACATACTGTTTGAAAAATCCTTACGAAATGATTTTCAAATTTTATAACTATTTGCAAATTGATTTTTAAAAATTATTTGCAAAATTGTCTGTAAAAAATATTTGTAAAATTATTTGTAAAAATTATTTTTAAAATAAGTTTCCAATATGCTTGCGAAAATCTTCTCAAAATATTTTGAGAACCTTGTACATAATTATAGCAAATGAAATTCTTTATAAAAATATATAACCCTTCTATATGCACAAATATATATATATATATATTAAAAAATTTAAATAATAAATAAGTTAACCTGTAAATTCTTCAACTAACATTTTTAAATATGCACGCACTTCTGTTTTAATATCAGCACATACTTCTTTCACTAACCCTTATTAAAAAACCCTAAAATTTTAAAAATTTCGAAATCCATAGAAAATCACAAAATGTTTATAGTAAGTTTATAAAAATTTGCAAAACTTTTTCAAAGATCCATAAAAATTTCAAAATCAGGAAATTGCATCACAAAAAGATTTTCTTGCATTGTACATAGTATTTGCATTTTTCGGAATGATCAAGACAATTGAACAAGTCTAAATAAATCTGAAGATTGGAGCTTGGTCTAGACCTTAATCCACTTAATTTCAGAGCAATCCATTAAGGATTGGAACTGAGATTCTTCAGGTCACCTTGACTTAATTCTTTAGGTTCCATGAGATTATGTTTATGAGTCATATCAATGTGTCTAACTAGAACAGTTCATTTCATCCGTACGACTCTTGAGACAATGGTCTGAATAGAAACCTTGCATCTTACACTTAGTTCAACCTAGATAGATTGTCGAAAGATCTTAGAGTATAAATTGGGACAATACTAGGTTGCTTCGTCAAGGGTGGTTAAGGAACCATTCTTGGGGATTGCCAAAATTGGTACTTCAACCCACTTATTTGGGTATCAAGGATATCTAACGACTGGAGACTGTATTGAAATAATACTTTGGATGAGGAATGGTCAGCTAGCACAACTTCTTCCAAGACCTTAAAACACAGGCAGACATAAAGATTCTATATCCATCGGGTAAAAACAAGAATACAGAGCAATGCAAAGAAAAGAAAAATACACAAAGAATCTTACACCCAAAACTCCACAAAAATATTGAGCTTCCAAGAAAAGGCTTTCTTCTTGATGAAGACTCGGTTACACTAACCGATCTTCACAAGGAATGAGACTACACTACTCTATTCCCACGTCTATTCCATTCTTCTAGCTTCACCATTTTTGGTTGTGAACTAGCAAGCACATGAATTTAGAAGGAAATATCTATCTCCCATAGAACAAGTTCCCAGAGGAGAAGACTCGTTGATTATTCTGTAATTTGTTTGGGAATGGTTAGAAAATTCACACACATGGTTCATGTCATTTCAAGGTTGCAAGAGTATGCAACTGAATGGATGGTTCTAATCATAAATAAAGTGAACTGAATAATAGGGTTGTTGAATCTATGGGTTGTTATGTCATGATGTGGTTTCGAACAAACCAAGAATCCAAAGGTCTTAACTAAGCTCCAAACTTTGATTTTATGAAGACAGGTTTAAAAGTCAAAAAAATATTCCAAGTTCATTCTTTTTCTTTTCTTTATTTTTTATGCACTTGTTAGCGTAAGTGTTTGCTAGGGACGAGCTAAGGTAAGTATAAGGGGTGGTGAATCTCCATTTCATCACCTTTATTCTTTCATTTTGTCCTTACCCTAGCTAAATGCATGTATATCGCACTGATTTGTAAAAAATAACATTCAATAATTCATGTAAATAACTATGTAAATATTGTATTTAATTCCAAAATGAAAGAATAAAGAAAAAGAAAAGAAAAAGAAGGAAGTGTCAAAGATATTGAGTGACCCTAGACCCCGAGACCCAGTCATCATGATGACTTGATTGACAAGAAATAAAGTAGTGAGAGATATGCATTTCAAATGTGTAGAAAATCACATAAAAATCCTAATGTTTATTCACCAGTAATTACAATTTAAATCCTATTTTATTCTTTATTATTTATACCTCAAATCAATAAACTTTGAACATGAACATTTTACATAAAAATACAAAGAAAATACAAATTTTATTTCACTAAAAAATAGTGCATAGTGTGTCTGAGACTGATGACATGGGTTTTTCAAGGGTCAACTAATCAAACTTAATTAGTGTTACTGAGGTGACCGCTTACGAAACCCGAATCAATCAACAATTAACCCACGTAAAAATGATGGTAGTGAATGGAAAAAATGAAAGATAAGATTTATTATTCTCCACAAAACTCAGTGAATAGAAAACAATATGTAGAGATTGAATCATAGAGAGCAAAACAAGTAGACTACTACTATTACTAATCAATGTGTAGTATGTACAAATATGTATTTTATCCCATTTTATTATTTTTTATGGGTTTTTACTTCATTTTATTTTTTATTTTTTAATTTTTAATATGTTCTTTTATTTTTTATTTTATAATTTTTTCTTCTTATATTTTTTATTTTTAGTTTTCTCCCTCTTTTTTAATTCATAATAGAATTTATAAGGCTATATACACAATATAGAGTAATAAAATTATAAATACTAGTAGAAATAAATAAAATGCAGAAAATATTTTTTTCAGGTTTTAGATATTTTCTAATGTTTTTATGATTTTTTTGGATTTTTTCTAATTTTATGTATTTTTAAAATAAATAATATCTCAAATCTGGGATTAAGTAATAGGTTGAATCTGAAATGAAGATTAAAAATATCAACATAAGTCCAAAATACCGCAATTAAATTTTAATAGATTGATAATGATATAAATAAAATTCAGAGACAAAACAAATATTTTTGGGTTTTTTTGGTGATTTTTAACATTTTTTTGGCATTTGGAGTTTTTTATTTTTTAGTCTTTGTCTTTTTCTATTTTTAGAGATTTTTTGTCTGGATATAAAATATTTTAAATAAAAACATATAATTTTTTTGATTTTTTTAAAACATTTTTTATTTTTTAGTATTTTGTCAGTCAAACAGAGACAAAATTATGCTCATTTTAGTTTTAATAAATAGTTAAAATGCCAGAATTTCCAAAATAAATATGGGGCTTGAAAAAGCATACTAGCAGGCATCTAACCCTATTTTTGCATAATTTTTAGAGCATGGGTATTATTTCTAATGAATGAAATTCAAGCACAAAAAATACATGAACTGGGAAGGGCATTTTTGCAAATAAAATAAACATCAGGGGTTCGCAAACGATTTTCCCAGAAATTTACCACACACATTAAATTTTATGGGATGAAGTATAAATACAAAAAATTGCATGGGTATACATGTAATTTGGCAACCTCGCGTGGGACGACACGTGAGGTGACGTGGACTGGACATATTTGTAATATCAGTAAACATCTAGGGTCATGCAAAATGTACAAATTATTTACACTATATATTTTATTTAAAAAATTAATAAATAAGTACAAAAATTGATGGGGCGAGATTTGCAAATTACCCCCATTAGGTGCACCATCGTCCGGTTGTCGACGATCCACTTGCCTCATGTTGCACTATCATCTTGCGATACCGCTTCACCAGTGAGCAGCTTTGTTCTGATCGTGGATTCCACCGAACGGGTGAGACGAACGCAAAACAAATGGTGGCGATTAGAACTAGAGGCGCGCTTTCCATCGGACGACATCTGTTGCACCTGAAGAACAGGGAAGAAGGTAACCTTCCATGGACTTCGATCCATGATTTCTCCTCCCACTGATGCTTTCTGGTGCTGCTCTTGGACTATAAACAACCATGAGGCTCGTCCGCATCGACTCAAGAATATCTAAGACACAATGATGGGGTCTTGGCATGTCATGTAAGATGGAATACCCAGGGACCCTCGTCCAGGTGTGAGTTTGTCCCAAGAGGAATCTTTTCACCTTGGCATATGCACGAAGATGTTCACTAACTCGACGCAAATCGCGTTGACCTATTATGAAGTTGGAATGTATGGGAATGAAGGTGAGCAGTGAGGTTCCCGTGAGAGGTGGTGGGTGAACCTCGATTCGCCGATTGGAGTACAATCGGGTGATCCAGATGGGTCGACTTAATGAAGACGCTTTGGGGAAGGGGATGAGATGATCGTGGTGGTTGGAATAGATGTAGGTTACGATGAGAACATGACCGGAGCTCGAGAGCTCGACAAGATGATTAACCTAATCTACACTACTAACGTAATTAAAATCGAGAATAAAATGCATAGAATTAAAACTACAAGCTACATCTACCTAAGGATGATAAATATGTACAACCCGTACCTGAGGGTTGCTAAGAAAGTAGAGGTTGCCGGAGAGTCACGCTGGATCACTCCGACTCACCCAAATTGCACGCCCAAAGCTCATGGATGCTCCAGATGTCACCAAGAACACACATTCACAAACAATGGGGGAATTCAAGGCTCGGAGAAGGACTAAAACAGAGCTAGGAGGTGGATGGGTTTATTTATAGATAAAGTCGAAGATCCTTATTAACTGGTGATTTAGGATGAATCGAAGGTATACACAAAGGATTTGGGGTTTGATTGTGGATCATCGATGGTAGATGTTGATCTTTGTGTGATTAGTCAATGACAATGATGGATGAGAATCCCAGGTAAAAGAGCATAAATCACGGGAAAGACGTGTGAGTCAAGTCGGACAGCCTGGGGAGGCAGTTGACTAGGGGTAAACATTTGAGCAACGCCATTAGTCCATGGGGGACACTACATGACAAAATAGTCCAAATTATTCAAAAATAATTAATTATATATAGTAAATGATTTTATTAAATTTTAGGTATAAAAATATTTACTATTTTATGTAGTATTTTAATATGATTTTTATTTATTTTTTGGTGTTATTTATTACAAGTTAATTTTTAAGGGTGTATTTATAGGTATATTCATCTATGTTTTGGTTATTTCATTTTTATTTTGTATTTTGTATTTTATTATTTTATTCTTGTATTTTATAAATTTATAACTTATTTTTAGGTACATAAATATATTTTTATTATATTTTTCTTATGTTATTTGTACACTTAAGTAAATAGGGGTATAAATTATATAGATACGTATAGGTATTTCATCTATGTATTTTTGTATATTAGTTTATTTCTATGTTTTCTTTATGGTTTGTCATAGTTCTAATAACATATACTATAAATAATATTTAAAAAATTGTACAAATGTAAAACTATAAAAATAATATATAATAAATAAAATGAATATTTTATCCAGATATATTATACAATGGGGGTTTAAAACCTAACTTTTGCACATTAGCTCCAAATTAAGCAAAACCACCTTCATTAAATATATTATTAAAAAATATAAAAAATTAAAGTGATTTTGATGCATTTTGAGTTTTTATTTAGGAGATATGAGTTTGTGAACTTTGGGTTTTGGATTATTATTCTGTGTATAAATGTATACTGCATATTATCGTGCAAATTCTTTTTGTATCTTTCTATACATTATTATCTACAATTTTCATGTATAAAGTTTCTTCATTTGAGGTATAAAAAGTAAAAAATATAATAGGTCTCAAGAATGAATAAATGATGAATGAATAAATGGGATTTTTATTGTATTACTGGTCGTTATCTCCCCCTACTCTATTTCTTGTCGACCAATTCCATTCTTGACTTGATCTCGGGGTTTAGGGTCATAAAATACCTTCGGTATTTTATTCTTTTTCTTTTCTTTTCTTTTCTTTATTCTATATTTTAGCATTTAAAACACTATTTTGTATACAACAATTAGAATAAATAATGAATGTTAATAAGTACAAAATAATGCTATTTACATGTGTTAGTGATGACACGCCTGACAATCGGGTTAAGTATGTAAATAAAGATGGTCGTTGTGACCCAAATCACCAAGCGCGGTCAATCGGAAAAAATTATGTTTTAAACCACTTCAGAAGATATAAAGATATATCAATGAAAACAATGTAAGCGGTCTTTCGCTATTCTTTTTACCTGGTATAGCGACCAGGGTCGAACACAAGGAGCACGATTTAAAAACTAAGTAGTCAAATTTCAGAAAAGAATTTTTTTAGTGGCTTTTCAATTTTATATTTTTTTTATTTTTCGAATAAGCACAAATGAAGACAAGTGATAAAGAAAAGCACACGCAATCTTTTTTGTATTTTGCAATTTTTTTTATATATGGAAAAAGCACAAAACTTGGACAGAAATTAAAACAAGTCAAAACACAGCTACAGGAATTTTTGTAGAATTTTTAGGCACTTTTGCGATTTTTATGAATTTTCAAAGTTTAAACATGCAAAAAGACACAGTTTTTGATTTTTTAAATGTATTAAATGTCAACGAAAAACTATGAAAATTTTATACAATATTAAGAAACATATCAGGAGCATACATCAATTTTTGCGGAACTTATTAAGCATGAAAGCACCGTTTATTTCAATCAAATAGCATGCAAATTTAAGTCTGGATCACAGGGACTGGACTGTAATTCCTCAAAGTTGTGGCTTGAAAAGATAACAGAATAAAATGCAGGAAAAAGCCTGTAATTTACCCATTAAGCATGTGCAACGCACGACTTTCTAGAGCAGGGGTGGCTTTGTAATTTCTGAACTCCGTGAAGGACAACTCCGCAATATTTCCAATTTTTTTTATGAAATCAAAACCCTCTCCATTTTAGGGTTCGTTCTCTTCAAGCCGTAGAGAGGGAGGCCGCCGCCGCCACTTTGGAGAGGGACCAAGGGCGGACTAGAGGTGTCTCGGAACGGGGCGCAGCCCGCGCGGATGGCGGCGGAGCGCGGCTGGGCGCACTACCACGCGGGGAGGACGGGGCGGCCTTGGCGTTGGAGGTGCGGCACCACCGAAGGGCTAAAGACGGCGGGGCGGAGCGCGGCGGCGATCGGCCACACGGGAGAGCGGGTCTGGCCGCACGGGGGCAAGAGATCGGGCGCGGCCTGGGGCGGCGGAGCCGCGCACGGAGGGCCGCGCGGGAGGCGAGGAGGTTGGCCTCGGCGCGCGTCCTCGCGCACGCGGAGGAGCAGACCGCGGCGAGGCGCGTGGCCGCCCGAGGGAGGGGCACGGAAGGGCACCTGGCGGGTCTTCGAGGCGGTGGCGAACCGCCGCGGGCGACGCGGGGGCACCGCCACTGGCGGAGGAGCAGGCGAGGGCGCGACTCGGAGGAGCCGCGGCTGGGCTGGCGCTCGCACGAGAGGGGGGGCAGAGGCACCGCCCGCTGAGTATGGGGCACGCCTGGGTTCTGCAGCTACAGAGTTTTTTTTTTATTTTTTTTATTTTTTATTTGTTGTATCTATTTTCAACCTGCAGGAAAATGATTAGAGATAGAAAGAAATGTATTTTTTTATTTTTTTTAAACACCAGATGTAATCAGAAATATAAAAAGGAATTTTTTATTTTTTTATTTATGTTTTTTTATTTTTTTTTTGTTTTATTCTTTTCCTGCAAAACAAGATGTTAGAGATAAAGATTTTTTATTTATTTTTTTAATTATTTATGCACAAAATTAGGAGAGATGAATGGGGACGGATCTTGGCGAGATATGGAGGGATAGCGAGATGAGATGAAAATCAGTGTCGGAGGCGAATTATGTGGAGAAATGTTTTGGGATTTTTAATCTAAAAACTACTCCCTACTCCTACGCTAAGATCTAAATCTATGATTACCTAGAGAAAGAGACAAGTAAAAGTGGATCTCACCTCGGGGATCGGACAAGCCATGATGGCCTCGACGAAGCACAAATCTCTGTCACCGACTGGATCGGAGGCTAGGACCCTCTTCAACAAGAAACCTCTCGGAAACCGGGCTCCTCTCCGCCAAAGATCGATCAAGTGTAAATGAGGGAGGAGGAGCCCATTAAAAAGAGAAGAAAATCAAAAATGGAAGATATTCACAAATGAGGAAAGTGTTATTGGTTAATTAAATAAAATAATTGAATAAATAAAATAAATAATTAATTAAAAACGAATTTCGTAATTAATTAAAATAAATAAATTAAATAATTTCCAAAAATCAATTAGCCACCTTAATGGTGGCTATTTAAGGCACAAAATCAAATCTTTACATAAAAGGTAAGTTATCAAATCAAATGAATTCAAATAAATCCAATAAATTAAATAATTACATATGATTTTCGTAATTAAATAAATTAAATTAATTAATGTGAGATAATTAATTTTTTTGGTAATTTTTATTTAGGGAAATTAATTGTATACATATATTATATACATATAATATAATGTACATAGGTGCAAATAAGGAAATAAGTTTTATAAAGGATTTTTTTAATTTTTATTTTTTTTAATTTTTTTTAATGAAAACAATATTTACAATATATATTATGTATAAAAATAAATATAAATAAATATGTTCATCAAATATATAGGAAAACTGCACAAAACACCCCAGAAAACCAACTTTTTAACCGTAACTCCAAAAATAATGAAACCACAGCCATTTGAAAGATAATTTAATTTATAGTATGATGGAAGTGAGTTTGGTTCAATTTGAGCTTGTGTGGAGCCGGAATTGATGTTTCAATTATCACTTTGTGGCTTTTTTCTGGGTGTAATTATTTGCAATATATACAATATTTTATTTTACAAATATTTTTATTATTTACAACACAATTTTATTTACAACTTTTATTTACGAAAATAATTAGTTTGAGGTCACATTATGTACAGATAAAATAATGTAAGTTTTGTATAAATATACATGAAAAATATTTACAAGATATTTTTGATTTTTCTGACAAACGACCCTATCTCCCCCTACTTTATTCCTGGTCGATCAGGTCAAGTCTTGACCTTCTCTCGGGGTTTGGATCAGTCTGTATTTATTGCATAACTACATCCTTTATTTTTCTTTTCTTTTTCTTTTCTTCTTTATTCTTTTATTTATGTACAAAAAGTGTTAAAAATGCAATTTTAACAAATGCATGCAAAATGGTAAAATTATGAAATTAATGGGTATTTACATGTGTTTGACTAAGAAAATGAAGCTAAAATAAAAGAATAAAGGCGATGAATCGTGGATTCATCATTCTCCTATACTTTACCTTTGCTAGTCCCTTAGCAAACACTTATTTGAAAAATAAGTGAAAACAAAAATAAAGAAAAGAAAAAGGAAAGAAGTTAGAATAATGTTGACTTTTAAGCTTATCTTCATAAAAATGTAGTCTGGAGCTCTGTCGGACCTTTGGATTATTAGTGTGTCGGAACCTTAATGGAATGTGGATTTAAAACCTAACAGCCTCTAAGTTCCACAAGACTCCTATTCAAGTCTACTCAACAGTCAGATCAGAACAAGTCTACATACACAAATTCTTAGGACTATGAAATCTTACTTGTACGGTGTAAGTGAATATAGCTCCTCATCTCAGAAGTAACAAAGAAACAGCCTCTCTCAACAAGGTAACTCTAATCCCCCGGTCTAGCAACTCTTTCCTCGAGAAGCGGGGTATTCCCTTCTAAGTTCAAGTGCAACCGGCTCAGGAAGAGGAGGAATAAGAGGTATAGAATTTTGGGAGCTCAACCAGTGTAGCTAAGTCTCCCGCTGCAAGCTTCATGAGATGGAATCCATGAGTCTTTAAGCTTTTGCTTATTTGCACTATATACATACTCCGGTGGGATTATTAAATTTTCAATCCGACCCACCACTTTTTTGGAGTTTTTCTTTCTTTGCACATTTTTTTCTTTTTCTTTTTTTTTTTTTGATGTGCGTATTTACAACATATCTACATGGTGCAGCATATATACAAGAAAATTTTCCTCTTGAGCCAGTAGACTATCCCTCTTTTGAAGCTTTATTGCAACCCACAACTTCTGTCTTTAGACTTCATCACCACTAGACCAAGTTGAGACGCACTTTTTTCACTAGAAGAAGAAGAGAGGTTCCGCCTAGAAGTACTACCCTCATATGCTACCCCAAGCCAAAGGAAACTGCCTCCTCACCACCTCCTCCATGAAGAGCTACGTGTAAAGTGCATTGTCCAAGGTAAGCCACGGTCTGAAAGAATCATGCTTGTGTTGTTAAATATTCTACTTAGACTCATCAAGATGACATGTGAACATAGTCGTGTGGACCCTAAGAATTAAGTCACTAGGACCTGAAAAGTCTTAACTCCACATCTTATAAGGTTCCTCTGAAATTAAGTGGATTAAGGTCCAACTAAGCTCCATTCTTCAAATTTATTTAGACTTAGTTTAATTATCAAGACTATCCTGAAAAATGCACATGTCAATGCAAGAAAATATGTACAATGCGAAAAAATAAAAAACTTTTTGTGAAACAATTTTCAAAATTTTGAAATTTTTATGGATTTTTTAAAAATGATGCACATGCAAAAGTTTTTTTTTCAATGTAAATAGTTAGAAATATATACAAGTATATACAAAGTTTTTTTAAAAAAATAAAGGTTGGGGATTATATACACATATTTACAAGGAAGTGAGTCAATTATTTACAAGAGTCATGAGACAGGATTCACAACTTGAGTAATTTATACAAGCATATACATAGTTGGTTTTTTTAGTTTTTTTATTTCTTTTTTTAATTAATTAATTTTTTTTGTGATGCATATATTCCTCAAATTTATTTGAATATAATTTTACAAATAATTTTCAAAAATATAGTCCAAAATATTTTTTTCACACAATTTTACAATCATTTACAATCATTTGAATATTTTGCAAACATTTTTCAAACAGTATATATAGATTTTTTCAAAATAATTTTTCAACTATTTTTCCAAACATTTGCAAATAGTTTTACAAAATCTTTTTTTTCACTCAAAGAGAAAAATTTTTACAAGGCGCAAACTTTTTACAAAGGTTGAAAATATTTTTCAAACATTTTTCAAAAGATTTTTCAAATAGATTTTCAAACTACTTTCAAAATATTTTTCAAAATATTTTAACCTGACTTATTAGTCAGTATGTACAATAAAAAATTTTGAGGAAATTTATGCATCTCTTTTTTTAATATTTATACAGTATTTTAGCCATATTAAAAATATGAAAGTACGAGTTATGGCTAAAGTATATATACAATATATACGACACCCCCCTATACTTAGCTCGAACTATGTCCTCATAGTGATCAAAGAGCTGGAAATAAAGACATAACTCGTGCTTCGTATAGAAAAGTGAGAAGAATAGTATACTACAACGACGAATAAAAGAATAAAATCAATAGAAGTCGGTGATCCCCCTATACTTAGGATCAAGTAATCCTAAGTATAGCAGACTGTACACAAGGGGAAAACCGAGGGGTAGAATGTACTGGGTTTACCCCCCCCCCCCTATACTTAGGGTAAAATATCCCTAAGTATAGGCAGCAAAACAGAGATAAAAAGAATCAAAAGAATAATCACACGTCTGACACCCCCCTATACTTAGGGTAAAGTACACCCTAAGTATGGAATAATCATGAGATGGAGATGGAGTGTGAGACAAAAAGAATGTATGATATGGACAGAATGATATAAACAAATGTGATCAATGTTGAGGTGCCTCTCAACGAGCGCTAGAGTTTACGCCCCTAGCTGGGCGCAAATGTTAGGATAACGCCGTATCAAGGTTCAGGACGGCATCTGTAATGCGAATACCGTTTTGTCGTTGCAGTCTCAGTGGGAGAACAACAACGAGATCAATAGAGTAGATGATAACACCCAGATAAACAGTCAAGCAGGTGTTTGCTACCGGGTAAAGATATGGACAGATGAAGTCGGGCTCCGGTAGCACAAAAGAAATCGTCAGCTCAAGATCTGTATGGAGTGACAGGGCAGAGCCGAAGAAGTCGAACGTGGAGAAGGAAGGATCTGTCAGAGAATCCTCCGCGTCAATCACAGTCTCGAATAGATATGGCAGATCATGATCAGGAGACTCACTATAAAGGTTGATATTCGATGTATGGAATGTAGACAGATCAGTGAAATCATAAAATACCTCAAAGATCGGGTCATCCTCGCGAGGGTCGTCGAGGAGAGAATCATCAAATTCATTATCAGAAATATCAAAATACTCGGTCTCGTGATCCGACAGATCGGATGCACTCCCAGAAAGTGAAACCGAGTTTATATGGTCCATGGCATCCTCCCGCAGATAACCCTCAGGGAGTAATGCCGAATCATCAGGGAAGTTGGGATCAATGCTGTCAAATGTCATGTCCTCTAAAAATGTATCGACCTCATCAAATGGGAGGACACAAGGCTCAAATACGGGACTATCAAGGTCTGTCGAATGAAAAATCGGTCCCTCATCAAGCTCGCTTTGCTGAGATGGATCCAAGTATATCCCCGAATCTGAGAAGATCTCCTGAAGACAAGACACTGAATCAACTGTGTCTGGATACTGGAATGACTCTAAGGATGGCTGAAATGTGGGCTCCTCCCGTATCTCTTGGGATCCTAGCAGATCTAGAATTGAAGAATCTTCTATGTGAAAGAGCGGGACTGGCTTAAAATCTGACTGTAAATTCATTTGGTCCTCGACCAATATCCGACTCTGAGAACTCACAACAATAGGCAACACATCCATCAAATGAGAAGTATCAGCATCCATATCCTCTGATCGGTGTGTGATGTTTGAATTACAATGATGCGTCACACACTCAACTGTTGTCATCTCTCCCTCATGTGTTGTCCTGAATAAATCATCTTGTGAATATGGAGTATCTGAAAGTGAATCCAAGATGGTCTCAATTAAATCCAGGTCAGGACTGTGGTGCGAACCACCATACGAGGTAATGACATATGCAATCTGCTCTGCGGTCCTCCCCCTCATGGCGATATGGATAAGGTCAGTCATCGAAAATCCGTGATCTGGAAATCGCCTCAAAAGTTCTCGTAACCTCAACCATGTATCTATTAATGGCTTCTGGGGGTTAACTGAAAAATCACGAATACAAGACCGCATCATCTCGGCTCTAAGTCGGGTGTAAAACTTTTGCAAAAACAATGATCGTAAATCTCCCCACGTAGCAATCTTCCTTACCAATCGTCTGTGCCAACTCTTGGCTCTACTCTGAAGTGTAAATGGGAAGGTAATCAGCATCATGTCCTCAGAAGTGATATCCAAATATGATCGTGATACACAAAAATCCTCAAATTCATCAATATGCAAATAAGGTTCCTCGTGCATTTCCCCAAAAAACTTAGGCAGTAAATCAATTAACTCTAAATCCAGAACAAAGGGTCTCAAGGTAGAAGCGGACTGGACTTCATGATCTGTGTACTCATCCAATGTCCTAGGATACAAGTCATCTAAAGCTCGCAACTGCCCCATTCGATTGCCTATGGGATGCACTCTCATCTCAGTAATGTGAACACCCATGTCTCGTGTTTGGTCAATCTGTTCTCTATGGGTGTCACTCACAGCACGTCCCAAATGGGAGGGTGGGTAGGGAGAAGATGAGAAGTCAGATGGGGTTCCGACCTCTCGAGAGAATGAACGTGAGTGATGGGCGTGAAATGAAGAAGCCGCAAAATTCAGTTGGAATGGAAAGTGGCCCATCGTGATGAGAGGAAACTGAAGGGGGGGATGGAGGGATAAAAGGGAGTGAAAGAAAGAAAAGGCAGGAACGAAGAGAGAGATAGAAGGGAGGGAGGGTGGGTTAGAGACAGAAGGTGACTGCTAATGATAAAGGAAGATGATTGTAACCGACTCACACCAAAGACATACAAAACACAAAGCAAACCCCCAGTTCACCAACTCAACACAAAGTGAAGACCGTGAGATTCGGTCCTTTATCTTTTCAATTTTAGAGTTAAGGTGATCAACGAAAGTTGTACAAACACTTAGGAGGCTTGAATAGGATTTGGGCACTACTCCTTAGTGTGTATGCGAGCGACTAAAAGCGCAAACAATGAGGGAATTGCTCTCCCAATACAATGAAGTGAATCAATTACGTTTGATTTTAGAGTCAAGTTCAATTAGCAGTCCCAATTTTTTTTAATTTTTGATTTTATGATTTTTTTGGATATTTTCAAGAATAAACGCCTAACGAGCTTTCCGATTTCCTCTTTGATTAATTTGAGTCCAAAAACAGGGGGAGGGATCGAGAAAGCCAATGCACGATCAAACACAATGATGCATGCAGAGATAGAAAATGCGTACCTTACTCCAGCACTCTACATGCAATATGATCCGCGCATAAAATTAAAGACAGAATATAAACTAACTATATGATGCACGAAGAAATCGGCCTTAGACAAGCAACTTCTATTGATCGTGAAGAACAATAGTTAGTTAACCGAATCGAGTCCGGAGTCCGATCTTGAGAGTCACTCGGTGCCCGCCACAATGGGTCCTGCCAGCGCTGTATGTGACTCCTCACGGCACGTGGTCTCAAATCCAATTAAACTAACTTTTTCAGTGAATTTTAGTAAGGTCCAATTACGTTCTATAGGAACAGATATTCTATTAGGTGTTGGGCCTTAGAAATTTTACGTCACAATCAACAAAAATCCTACGTCTAGGGGCCAAATCTACGCGAATCAAGATAGCAAGTTATGGCGTGAAATCAAAAACACGGAAAACAGCGGTGAGGTCCCCCAAGTGCACCGGCACTTGGCGAAACAGACCCCAAGGAAAGTCCAAGTCCACAGGTTCAAAGTCCTAAATTATTACAAGAATAATTGTTCTCTCAAATAAAAAAATCTTCTTCTCCTCCCTGCTCTTCTTCTTGTGCGGGTCCTCCAAATAGTAAACTCCATGTCGTCCAAGCAGTACCTCGCACAAAAATCAAAGAGAGAAGGTCATAAAGCAATTATGATATAGAGAGACAAGATAGAAAAATGACTACAAAGCCGTGCTCCCCGGCAACGGCGCCATTCTGATGACACGCCTGACAATCGGGTTAAGTATATAAATAAAGATGGTCGTTGTGACCCAAATCACCAAGCGCGGTCAATCGGAAAAAATTATGTTTTAAACCACTTCAGAAGATATAAAGATATATCAATGAAAACAATGTAAGCGGTCTTTCGCTATTCTTTTTACCTGGTATAGCAACCAGGGTCGAACACAAGGAGCACGATTTAAAAACTAAGTAGTCAAATTTCAGAAAAGAATTTTTTTAGTGGTTTTTCAATTTTATATTTTTTTTTATTTTTCGAATAAGCACAAATGAAGACAAGTGATAAAGAAAAGCACGCGCAATCTTTTTTGTATTTTGCAATTTTCTTTTTTTTATATATGGAAAAAGCACAAAACTTGGACAGAAATTAAAACAAGTCAAAACACAGCTACAGGAATTTTTGTAGAATTTTTAGGCACTTTTGCGATTTTTATGAATTTTCAAAGTTTAAACATGCAAAAAGACACAGTTTTTTATTTTTTAAATGTATTAAATGTCAACGAAAAACTATGAAAATTTTATACAATATTAAGAAACATATCAGGAGCATACATCAATTTTTGCGGAACTTATTAAGCATGAAAGCACCGTTTATTTCAATCAAATAGCATGCAAATTTAAGTCTGGATCACAGGGACTGGACTGTAATTCCTCAAAGTTGTGGCTTGAAAAGATAACAGAATAAAATGCAGGAAAAAGCCTGTAATTTACCCATTAAGCATGTGCAACGCACATGACTTTCTAGAGCAGGGGTGGCTTTGTAATTTCTGAACTCCGTGAAGGACAACTCCGCAATATTTCCATTTTTTATGAAATCAAAACCCTCTCCATTTTTGGGTTCGTTCTCTTCAAGTCGTAGAGAGGGAGGCCGCCACCGCCACTTTGGAGAGGGACCAAGGGCGGACTAGAGGCGTCGCGGAACGGGGCGCAGCCCGCGCGGATGGCGGCGGAGCGCGGCTGGGCGCACCACCACGCGGGGAGGACGGGGCGGCCTTGGCATTGGAGGTGCGGCACCACCGAAGGGCTAAAGACGGCGGGGCGGAGCGCAGCGGCGATCGGCCACGCGGGAGAGCGGGTCTGGCCGCACGGGGGCAGAAGATCGGGCGCGGCCTGGGGCGGCGGAGCCGCGCACGGAGGGTCGCGCGGGAGGCGAGGAGGTTGGCCTCAGCGCGCGGCGCGCGTCCTCGCGCACGCGGAGGAGCAGACCGCGGCGAGGCGCGTGGCCGCCCGAGGGAGGGGCACGGAAGGGCACCTGGCGGGTCTTCGAGGCGGTGGCGAACCGCCGCGGGCGACGCGGGGGCACCGCCACTGGCGGAGGAGCAGGCGAGGGCGCGACTCGGAGGAGTCGCGGCTGGGCTGGCGCTCGCACGAGAGGGGGGCGGAGGCACCGCCCGCTGAGTGTGGGGCACGCCTGGGTTCTGCGGCTACAGAGTTTTTTTTGTTTTTTTTTATTTTTTATTTGTTGTATCTATTTTCAACTTGCAGGAAAATGATTAGAGATAGAAAGAAATGTATTTTTTATTTTTTTTAAACACCAGATGTAATCAGAAATATAAAAAGGAATTTTTTTTATTTTTTTTATTTATGTTTTTTTTATTTTTTAATTTTTATTCTTTTCCTGCAAAACAAGATGTTAGAGATAAAGATTTTTTATTTATTTATTTTTTAAATTATTTATGCACAAAATTAGGAGAGATGAATGGGGACGGATCTTGGCGAGATATGGAGGGATAGCGAGATGAGATGAAAATCGGTGTCGGAGGCGAATTATGTGGAGAAATGTTTTGGGATTTTTAATCTAAAAACTACTCCCTACTCCTACGCTAAGATCTAAATCTATGATTACCTAGAGAAAAAGACAAGTAAAAGTGGATCTCACCTCGGGGATCGGACAAGCCATGATGGCCTCGACGAAGCACAAATCTCTGTCACCGACTGGATCGGAGGCTACGACCCTCTTCAACAAGAAACCTCTCGGAAACCGGGCTCCTCTCCGCCAAAGATCGATCAAGTGTAAATGAGGGAGGAGGAGCCCATTAAAAAGAGAAGAAAATCAAAAATGGAAGATATTCACAAATGAGGAAAGTGTTATTGGTTAATTAAATAAAATAATTGAATAAATAAAATAAATAATTAATTAAAAATGAATTTCGTAATTAATTAAAATAAATAAATTAAATAATTTCCAAAAATCAATTAGCCACCTTAATGGTGGCTATTTAAGGCACAAAATCAAATCTTTACACAAAAGGTAAGTTATCAAATCAAATGAATTCAAATAAATCCAATAAATTAAATAATTACATATGATTTTCGTAATTAAATAAATTAAATTAATTAATGTGAGATAATTAATTTTTTTGGTAATTTTTATTTAGGGAAATTAATTGTATACATATATTATATACATATAATATAATGTACATAGATGCAAATAAGGAAATAATTTTTATAAAGGATTTTTTAATTTTTATTTTTTTTAATTTTTTTTAATGAAAACAATATTTACAATATATATTATGTATAAAAATAAATATAAATAAATATGTTCATCAAATATATAGGAAAACTGCACAAAACACCCCAGAAAACCAACTTTTTAACCGTAACTCCAAAAATAATGAAACCACAGCCATTTGAAAGATAATTTAATTTATAGTATGATGGAAGTGAGTTTGGTTCAATTTGAGCTTGTGTGGAGCCGGAATTGATGTTTCAATTATCACTTTGTGGCTTTTTTCTGGGTGTAATTATTTGTAATATATACAATATTTTATTTTACAAATATTTTTATTATTTACAACACAATTTTATTTACAACTTTTATTTACGAAAATAATTAGTTTGAGGTCACATTATGTACAGATAAAATAATGTAAGTTTTGTATAAATATACATGAAAAATATTTACAAGATATTTTTGATTTTTCTAACAAACGACCCTATCTCCCCCTACTTTATTCCTGGTCGATCAGGTCAAGTCTTGACCTTCTCTCGGGGTTTGGGTCAGTCTGTATTTATTGCATAACTACATCCTTTATTTTTCTTTTCTTTTTCTTTTCTTCTTTATTCTTTTATTTATGTACAAAAAGTGTTAAAAATGCAATTTTAACAAATGCATGCAAAATGGTAAAATTATGAAATTAATGGGTATTTACATGTGTTTGACTAAGAAAATGAAGCTAAAATAAAAGAATAAAGGCGATGAATCGTGGATTCATCAGTTAGCCATGGTTTTTAAGAGCAAAATGATAGAATAAAGGTGATGAAATGGAGATTCATCAGGGACATATAGAATAAAAAGTCTCAAAGAAAACTTTACATACATGTATCTTCACCATACATATTCCACATTGACCAAACTCACCATTATTGTTCTTTAAAATTTATTTATCTATTTAATAAAGGTGGTTTCAATTAATTTGGAGTAAAGATGAAAAGGTTGGGTTTTAGGCCCTCCTTGTGCACTATACGTATATATAATATTCAATACATCTATTCTTGATAATTTTAGCATTTTTATTTTTGATGAATTTGTAAATATTATTTAAAATACATGTAAATAATAAAAATAAAATAAAACCATTAAAATTACATTAAAATAAATAATGTACTTTAATATAGATATATATATATACCTATAATGTGCATATAATATATACATATATATACATAATTATCTAAATAAAAAATTCTTAAAAATAAACTAAAATATGTAAATATGTTACAAATATAAAACAAATACATACATATATATATATAATAATAAAATCTAAAATACAAAATAAAATATGCCAAATACATGTACATATAACTATAAGTATACATGAAAATCTTAACCTGTAATAAATTAACTTGTATAAATAAATAAAAATCAGGACACATGCTATATAAAATAATAAACATTTTTTCTGTTTTAATGTAAAATAATAAAATCATTAATTATTTTATATCTAATTAATAAGGGATTTTTGAATCTTTAATTTCTGATTGGTCCACGTGGACCAACCAGAACCCTAGGAAAGTTGACCCAACAGGTCATTTGTCCTCCCCACAGTCGCTTGTTGTGTCAGACTCATGAGCGCCCCAACTTCTTCCTTTTCTCCATGCTCCTTATCCATTGAGACACCCACCACTTTATCACTTGATCATCCCTAACACTCTCCCACTTCATGGCCTCCACCAACTCCCTTCTTCCCCAACGCAAATCCTCCTCGAACTCACCCCCTCACTTGTGCCTAAATAAGGCTCCTTGAGCCCCCTTTTGATTTTTGATCCTCGTTCTTATCATGTAACCCCTATAGGACCCCATAGATTAAGTCCCTTGGTGACTGAGAGTAACTCTCTATCCTTGCCGACGTGGATAAAGGTGAAGGTGGTGTGATCCAAGCTTTGTTGAAGAAGCTTTGATGAGATTCATCTGCTCCAGACTTCAGTGCTTGTCTGAGCTGCTGGGTACCATTTCTTCTCGCATTTTGTTCTAGTAACTTAGATTTAGCTTTAATTTAGTCAATTAGTCATATATTTATCATAATTTTAGAAACTAAAATCATTGCAACACTAGACTACAGCCCAAATTCATCATGAATCGCATGTTTCTAACCGCCATTCCTCCCCATTTCGATCCCCATCGCCTGGTCTGCAATTCCCCGTCATTTTCACCTCGAATCCTGCAAGGATTTATCCATTGCGGCAATCCTCCTCCGCATCTGCCAGATATCTTCATCTCATTCACTCCCTTTTGTTACAATCTTCATATCTGGGTCGAGCATCTTCACCTCGACCCCAAGGGAATTTTTTGTGCAGGAGCAAGAGCTCCACAACCACTTTGAGTAGGAGTTGAATCCCACTATAGACCTCCAGGTTCCGTGAAGTTCCAGGGTCCCTCTGATGGACCCCAGAACACTTTGAGACTTCCTACTGAAGCAGAGATGCCCCATGATCGAAAGGAGACCATCAATAGATGAGAAAATTAAACATGCCAAAAGATAGATGAAGAAACAAGGATCAAAACGACACTAAAATCATGCAAATTGGACCTATGATGCTCAAGTTATGAAGAAAATAATGCAGGGACACAAATGTCAATAAAATGTGGGAAAAGATAAGTAATCACAAATAGGTCCCTAGAGGTACCTATTTGTAATAAACTAAACCCGGAGGGAGCCCTCTGTAATTTTACCATTGTGCGTAGGGGCATATTTGCAAATCTGGAATCCTGCGAGGTCCATTATATAAAATACCCAAGCGCACGTGAAGCATGCGCCTGGAGACCAAAATGCAAATCTCATGCAGTCTAGGGTCTGTCTCGTAAATTACCCAGCCCCCACTAGGTTGCACGTGAGGGGCCTATGCTTGGGGCATCCGTAGGCTCGGGGACACATGGCTTAATTTGGTGGAGCAAAATGAGGCTCGAACGGTCCAAGCCTAGAAGCTAGGTGTAAGGCTCGATCGTTCCATGTGTCATCATCAGGACCGTCCGATCCAGATGATTGGACGGTGACTGCTCTTCCTTCTTTCGTCACTTACTACCGGATGATATTGTGCTCCGACGAGCCATGTGAAGCTCCACTCTGCTCTGCGAGGCCCTCTAAAGGTCAGAACAGAATATTGTGGTCCTCGTGAAGGAGCTGGAGTTGTGGCAGTCCTTTGAGAGTGAATGACTTGACTGATCGATGAGGAGCCACCGGTAGCAGAGCTGGAGGTCGGAGATGATGTGCGAGCTCCGACCATTGAAGAGGTCAGTACATGCAGATGTTAGGATAGTCGAAGCTTGATGTGCGTGAGTGAGGTGAATGGAATGAGGCCCTATGTGCGACAGAGAAGGTGGAGGGCCGAGTCTTGATCTCTGGAAGACCAGAGAGCAAATGGGATGTAGTGGTTGGGGTTGTGGAGAAGGGAAGGGGGGGGGTCGAGGGGTCGGTGAAGGTGAAGATGGTCTGGAAAAGCTGATAGGATGATCAAGTGGAAGTGAAAGTGAATGGGTACGTTGGGAAATTTTTGATAAATCAAGAAAAAAAGGAAGGGGGAGGGGACCTCGTCGGAGAGGGGAATCCTGTGGAGGAGGCAGCTTGGGCTGAGGCTTCATGAGCCTTGAGTCGTTGTCCAACGAGGTTAGCCATGTCCTTGGAGCTTGTGCATCCGCTGGAGGGTGGAGCTTACATGGCGGAGGCCATGGATCTCACCTGGGGCTGCAACCATCGTCGCCTCAACAAGATCGTTCTTTGTTGTCATCGGAGGGCGGAGGAGGCTAGGGCGGAGCCCCATGAAGTGGGGAATGGCGGTAAAGGTGGGCAGAGAGGATGATTTTATAGGAGGTGGAGGAGGCATTTCAGGTGATGTGTCGGGGGTTTTGAAATGGAGGCTTAATGGTAGAACTACAATGGAGAAGGAACATGAAGATGGCGCAAGGAAAGCAGAGGATAGAGCTATGTGGAGGAGCCGTTATGGAGCAGAGAGGTGACCGGAGGTACCTTCCAAAAGAGGAAGGGGGTGGACTAGTCACGAGTTGAAACGGCTGGGATGAAGATGGGGGACGAAGCCCAAGCCGTTGGATCTCGTGATCCAACAGCCAGGATTTAGGCAGAGTTGAGCGGGTTGGATCAAATCTGGGATCTGATCGAAGGGATGAGGGATATGTGGGGATGAATGGTCGGATGGAGAGAGGGGGTATTATCCAATGATGGATGGTGATTGGGTGATGTGCCTTGAGGAGGAGCGTAGGATGGTGACGGGATCGGGTTGCTGGGAGCGAGGCAAGAGGGGCAGCATGGATTTGATCAGAGATCAAATTAGACAGCTCCAGATGAGGCGCACAATGAGAGGCTAGTACGGAGTGTGGGGAAGTGAGATCAGACGTCTCTAAATGATGACAGGTGGCGAGAGGAGAAGGCAGTCATGTAGGCGGCTCAGAGAGCGCCATGTGGCTGCTTCAGAAAATTCAAAAATAAAAAATCAAAGAAAAATAAAAAAGAATCAGTTAGAGGCAAAGTTAGGAAAAAGTCAAAACATGAAAGATCTCGATGAGATCTACATGTTTCATGTTGGACAAAAATCCAAACGAGGTCATTTGTACAAAAAGTATTTTTTTTGGGGGGGGGGGTATTTTTAAGAGGTTAAAAACACTGATTTTGGTATTTGACTTTTTTGTATTTTTAAGTTCTTTTAAAGGGTTAGGAATTTATAGACACTTATTTATTCCAATTTTTTAGGAGTTTTTAATAATAAAATAATTAAGAAGTAATTAAGTACAATAAATACAGTTTAATTATATACAATATAATACAGGATAATAATGAGGAATTATTAGTGAATTTTATTGAATTATTTAAACCAGAGGTTTAATTAGTGATTTTTAGTATGATGAATACGACACTCATCACCCGACTGCTATCTGAGCTTCTTGAAAGGAGATCGATTTTGTCATCGACGACTGGGTTCTCCAGTCCTTCAATCTGTTGAAGAACCTCATCATGTGTGCTCATGACCTACAACCACCTGATTGGTCTCTTCCATTTGAGATCATAAAAGATACTTCTGATTACGTAATTGGTGTTGTTATTGGACAAAGGCAGGATGGACTCCCATTTGCTATTCATTACACTAGTAAAAAACTTGATGTGGGCCATAAGAATTACAATATCACAGAGAAAGAACTTCTAGACGTAGTTTTTGCACTGGAAGAATTCAGATCGCATTTACTAAGATCCAAGGTCATAGTTTACATAGATCACTCTGCCATCAGGTACATGAAAAGAAATAAGTGTTCCAAGCCTCGTGTGATTCGATGGATCCTTCTACTCTAGGAATTTGACATAGAAATTTGAGAAAAGCCTGGAGTCAAAAATGTAGTGGCAGACTATCTTTCTAGAATTGGCGAGATTGAAACTCTTAAGTAGAATACAATTCTAATCGGAGAGACTTTTCAGATAAGGGAATTCTATTTATTGCATCGTTCCTCACATATGATGATACGGTGAATTACCTTGTCTCCAAGAAGACACTTCCTGATTGGCTAAATATCAAAGTTGATAAATTTTTATGAGACATACATATTTACCAATGGGAGGATCCTCATCTATTCCGTGAGGGGGCAGATTGCATCTAGAGGAGGTGTATACCTCATGAGGAAATTTCAGGTGTTCTAAAACATTTCCATAATTGAAGCTAGCGGACACCATTATCGAAAGAGAACTGTAGCTAAAGTGCTCCAATGTGGCCTCGGGTGGCCAACACTCTTTAAGGATGCAGGTGAGTAATTGAAAAGATGCACCGACTATCATAGAATGGGTGGCATAATTAGTTCCAGAGAGACAATACCTCTAAAATGCATTTAGATATCAGACATCTTTGACGCATGGGGCAATGCCTTTATGGGTCTGTTTCCTAATAGTCAGGTTTTTAGTACATCCTATTGGCCTTCGATTATGTGAGACATTGGGTGGAGGCTATCCCTGCTCAAGTCGCATACAGTCAGACTATTTGTCAATTCCTTAAGGATAATATCATTTCACGGTGTGGGATACCAAAAATTATGATATCAGATGGGCGAAGCCATTTCATAAATAAAAAGGTCAAGAAACTAACCAAAGAAGACAACATCGAACACTGTATAGATCCGTCATACCACCCATAGTCAAATGGCATAGATGAATGTTCAAACAGGGAGATAAAGACAATTCTGCAAAAACTTGTATGACCTAACAAGAAGAATTGGTCACAGCTGCTCAACTCAGTTCTTTGGGCTTACCGACTGTGAACAAGTCTCCCCTTGGCATGTCTCTCTACCGCCTCGTATATGGCTAGCCATGTCATCCTCCCGTGGAACTAATTCATAAATCATTGTGGACATGTAACTTGGATTCCGAGAAAGCTGGAAAGAAAAGAAAAGTTAATCTAAACTGCTTGCTTGAATTTAGAGGCTATTTGTACGATCACAACCTAGTGTACAAGAAGAAAGTCAAGAAATGGAACAACAAGCATGCATGTAGGAAGAATTTTGAGACTGGGCAAAAGATGTGGTTGTTTGATGCAAAGTTGAAAATATTTCCAAGCAAGATGAAGAGTAAATGGATAGAGCCTTTCTTTGTAAGAAATGTTCGTAATAATGGAAGCCTCTTGATTTCTGAATTGTCACCTAATGCACGGCCTTTTGAAGTAAATAGACAGATGATGAAACCATACTTACAACATGATAGATTCTTGTCCATCATGGATTCAGTCTAAATGGTGTTTCAAGAAGAGCTTACATATACAAATGGATCGGATATTTAAGCTAAAAAACATATAAAATTTGCTTTCTTCTTTTCTTCTTTTCCTTTAATTTCTAAATCTTCTGAAAAACACTCATCCCTTTCATCACTATTACACTTAGGACGTACTTTGCCCGGGATGAGTTCCTCGAGTTGTTCATTCTTTAATCCTTCACTCGTCTCCCAACTTGTTGATATTTTGTTTATATTTAGAGATACCTTACCCTAAGTATAAGGGGAAACAACACAAGCCAATGATTTCATAAATTCCCACCATTGTCCCTCCCTGCCTTGTATGCAGTCTGTTATACTAAGGATTATTTGATCCTAAGTATAGGGGGACGGTCGACTTCTCTTTTTTTTCATTATTTAGTCATTGTAGTATAGGCTTTTTTATAATTAGTACAAGTTATGTCATCTTTTTCTCTCTGATCTATGAGGGCATAGCTCAAGCAAAGTATAGGGGGTCATATATACGATGTATATACTTTGGCCGTAACTCGTATTTACGTATTTTCAATAAAATGGCAAGCTAATAAAATACACCGAATTCTGTGCAAATAAAAGTAATAAATAGGGTTAAAAATATTTTGCAAAATGATTTGAAAATTATCTTGTAAAATCTTTTGAAAGTCATTTGGAAACCATTTTATAAAATATGTACAAACCTTTGTGAAACATCTTTTGTTTGTAAAAATCTCTTTTATTTGAAAATTATTTTGCAAATTTTTTGAAAAATGGATGTAAAAATATCTTGAAAACTCTATACATACTGTTTGAGAAAACTTTGCAAAATGATTTTCAAATCTTGCAAATGATTGTAAAAATATTTGTCAACTTATTTGCAAAAATAAGTTTTCAAAATGTTTGTGAAAATAATTTCAAATGTTTTGAGAATCTTGTGTAAATAACAACTCAAATAAAAGTCCTTATAAAAAGTTGTAAAACATTTGTATATGGACTTGTAAATAATCACTAACATTCGATTTGCAAATACCTAGTGTAAAAATGCACCCTCACTCTTGTAAATATAGAAGCACTCCTGTGTAAATATATGTACATACTCCATTCATTAACCTTTATTTAAAACCCCTAAACTTTTTGAAAATCTTTTAATAAATATACATAAAAATTTGCAAACCTTTTTCCAAAAATCCATAAAAGTTCAAAATCGAAAATGGATTCACAGAAATATTTCTTTTGCATTGTACATAGCATTTGCATTTTTTAGAATGATCAAGACAATTGAACGAGTCTAAAATAAAGTCTGAAGATAGGAGCTTGGTATAGATCTTAATACACTTAATTTTAGAGGAACCCGTTAAGGACTAGAATTGGAATACTTCATGTCACCTTGACTTAAATCTTTATGTTCCACGATACTATGTCCATGAGTCGATTCATTGTGTCTAACTAGAACCCTTCATATTATCCTAACGACTCTTGAGACAAGGGCTTGACTAGAAACCTTGCACTTCACACCTAGCTCAACCTACATGGATTGTTGAAAAATCTTGGAGTCTAATGCGTTTTAATAAAGGTGGTTTCATTCAATTTGGACTTAAGATGGAAAGTTTGCTTTTTGACCCTCATTGTGCAATATACCTATATAAAATAATCAATATATTTATTCTTTATATTTTAACTTTTTTTTATATTTTTATACATTTTCTAAATATTATTTAAAATAATTTTACATGATTAAATTAAAATAAAACCATCAAAAATAAAAAAAATATTATACTTCAATATATAGGTAAAGAATACCTATATTATACTTATAATATACATATACCTAATTATTTAGGTAAATAAATAAATTCAAAAAACAAAATAAAAATATGTACATACATATTTAAATAAATCCTAAATATAAAAATTATGTATATAAAAGAATAAAATAAAAAATAAAAAATAAAATACAACATATATAGGTAAATATACATATAATTATACATGTAAAAATTAATACCTAATAAATTGACCAAAATAAGTAAATAAAAATCATAATAATATACAACATAAAATAATAACCATTTTTGTGTTTTTTTGCAAAAAATAATAAAATGATTTATTAATTTAAATCTATTTAATAAGGTATTTTATTCATGTTTTGTCCGTTAGTGGCCGACGTGGACTAATGGGAGGCGAGTCCACGTTGACCTCAGTCAATGCCTCGCCCCCAAGGTCTTGTGTGCGTTAGTGGATGACTTCTATTATTTCTCCATTTTTTCTCCAATTGAGACTTGCATCTTATTAGCTCCACTTCTTCATGACTTTTCATCCTCTATCGTCACTCTTTCACGTGCATGCATTACCTCGATAAATGAATCACTGAATCGAGTTATGCCCTTGGTCAAAGCATCCCCTGTATAAAGATCCTCCTCCTTCCCCATTACAAACTCAATCCTTCGTGTCCTCTCTAAAACCTCAAATTCCCTCCAAAACAAGTAGAGCAAGGTGGAAGAATGCACCTTGTGAGTTTGGAGTGCATGGAGGGGTGGTTTTCAAAGAGATCCACATCTCACCAGAGCTCCGTCAACGAGGTACCAGCTCCTTGTTCTCAAGTATGAGCCGAGCCTCTCTTGCTTGTTTTAGGTAGATGTTAGCCTTATTTTCCATTTCTAGCCTTTATTTAATGTTTTAATCAGTAGTTTTAGCATAAAATCGAGATTTTAGTTCATTGGGACTCTCGAGCTCCAATCTTCATTTTGCTCATGCTACGTCCCATTCCGACTCACTCCCCCCCCCTCCCTTCATACATCATGCACTTCTCCATACGATCCCCACTCATTCTCACTTGATCGTACATGGATCAAACAAATCTGAAGTATATCTTCTCCTCTCTGTTGGATCTCTCCGTCTTCCTTCATTTTCAGCTCAACTTCCACCAAATAAAGGCCATGGCTCTTCTCCTTTGTGCCACCATTCTTCCTACGTTATTTGTAGGTTCTAAAGGACCCATTAGAAGGTCAACCGCACCTGGACAAAGTTACGAGGTGCTCCAAGACCCATCCAATGGGTCTTGGACCTTTTTGATGCAAGAAGCAGCGCGGACAGTCGTTAGGCATGAGTAGAGCACTAGAGCAGCGTCATAGGAGCTTGGAGGAGGGAGATATCGTGGATCGAATCTCCTATGTTTAGATGTTCTTCCATGTTCTTAGGGAAGAGCAGTAACCATTGGATCCACGCCCCCTCGAGTTTTGAGGACAACTATCGGATCGAGCACCCCTGCCACCATCATATCTGCCATCGGATCTAATCCACACCACTTATCCACGAACTGGCATCGGGCGTCCAACATCGGCTATGTGTCCAAGTGAATCATCCCAAGACGTTGATTAGCGCACGTGGGGGTAATTTTGCTTGTATACCCCCTACATTTTGTATTTACTTTTTAATCCGTAAAATTTCGTCTGTAGTTTAAATATTTTGTAATATTGCATATAGACCCCATCTTTATTTCATTTGCACTTAGGTCCTCTGTCACGTCACCTCAAGTGTGCATACACTTGAGGCGGTGGGGCATTTTGCAAAGAACCCCCTTCGGATTTGTGTATTTAATTTTAGTCCAGTAACTTTTTATTAAGTGTTATATTTTGTGAAAATTACATCCATGACCTTGTCATTTTGGAACATTACAAAAATACCCCTACTAATTTTGTGTTTCCTTTTCATAATTTTACTTTTATTAAATGTCTTTTATTACCTATTATTTAAAATAGTCACATATATTTTTAAAGTGCCTTTTTATTCTATTTTTCTAATTATTAAAAATCAAGAACATATCATTTATTCCTTATTTGCTTTTAAAAATACAAAAAAAAATATAATAATTTTTAAAATTCTAAAAATAGGATGCTTTTAAAACTATATTTTGTAACTTCATATCAAAAAATCATTAGAAGATGCAAAATAAAAACAATAAAAATTTAAAAAAAAACAAAAAACTTATATAAATTAGTAAAATTCTTTAAAAATCCAAAAATATTTATTTTTATCTCTGATTTTTATCTATATTATATAGTATATATTAAAAATAGTTTTTCATAATATTGAGATATTTATCTATTTTAAAATTTAAAACAATTAGACTTATTATTATAAGTCTTTATTTTGACATTTTTAATCAATTAAAAATATAAAAAATAGCAAAAAAGTATAATAAAAAATCCAAAAATGGAGAAAATTTAAAAAAAGATAAAAATAATTTATTTCATAATTTTTTTAGTATTTATTGCTATATCTAATATAAAAGCTATATTGACTATATATACTTATCTATTTATTAATATTTATTTTATTATTATAAATACCTAAAATATTTTTTTAATCCTTTAAAAAATAAAACACTGTAGTTAATTGTATATTCTTGATTATTTATGTATTATATATTTATATCATATATAGTAATTATATTATACATATTATAAATATCTACTTAAATATATACTTAGTACTTATAAAAAAGAAATTAAAAATCAAAAAATATAAAAAGGAAATAAAAATTATAAAATAAAAAACATAAATTAAAAATCCAAAAAATATATAATACTAAAACCAACAAAAATTAGAAAACCCTATAAAACACACAAAACATTCATGATTTTCTGCATAGTTTGTTAGTTTTTTGTGGCCATCCACGTTGCTCCTTTATGGTTCGACCTCTACACTTGCGTACTATACATACATATTTGTAGGGCATAATAAAATTCATCTCACTTATATTTATTGTTCAATTATTTTGTGGGAGATTATTGATTAACAAGCTTGAGTTGAGTGTTGAGAGCCGAGAGAGGCGTTGATACAATGATTGTCAGATCCAACTTATCGTACAACGCAGGCCCTCCAAGACTGGACGTTAGACACATCTCAAAATCATGCGTTTGTAAATACCCTAAACCAGACATATGCTTGCTTGGATTTTATCTACCAATAGGATAGTGTTCAAGCAAAAGTTTGGGATTGCAAAAAATGCATCTTATCATTTTTCATAACAATAAATACCAAGTAGGCCAAGGATCTGTTTGGTGTAGGGGTAATGAAGCAGTAAGTAGGTGGGTTATTCAGCATCAAATAAGAATAAAATACAGTCATTCGCACAAGAAATATTAAAGATGTGTAGTTTTTCTTGCGTAATCAGTTTCGAGTGTGCCGTGGAAAAGAAGAATAAAGAGACTCTAGGATGGAATGTGTTTGGTTGTTCATTAACTCGCAAGTTGGTTCGATCTATCAAAACTTGCTAACTCAAATTTGAGATAACTCACTATGAAGTTCACAAGTCAGCTCGAGTTGACTCGCTTGATACTACAATAAGATTGACCTAAAGCAACGAATAATTCAATATTCACTGTAATATTTTCTGTAGTTAAACATATAACAATAAATATTATTCGTTGTTTGATTCTTTAAATTCACAATGATTATTAGTTTTGTGGCTATATTCCTTGAAACGAATCATAAAATAATGATTGTTCATTGACTTTTTCTTATAATAATTGTTGTTAAATTTAGCAATGATTAATAAAAGTTTTAACGAAAAGTCAACGAAAAACTCATTATTACATGAACATTTAATAAGAGCGACATCCGTTGCTACATACAAGTACAAAACATAAATTGGCAACAAATAATATCAATTGCTACATACAAGTACAGAATCCTGGAAAGGCATTTACGATTGAGTTCAGGGATTAGCTGGACTGTTTTGAAGATCACATTTGGTATTGACTTCGACATAGAGAAGTTCATCCTTTAGATTACAACAGGTCTGAAGTTATTGTTTCATGTAAATTGTGATGGATCGACACATCATAATTATTTTATGAATGAGAAGTCAAAAGTCGTGGAGAGGATATTAAAAGAAGATAGACGGTGAGGGGAGAACGAGAGAAAGGAGAGGTGGGGGGAGGGAGGAGCATATATTCTCTATATATTCTTCATGTCAATAGCATAGCATCGTTGGCGAACTTCGTAGAAGAGATTCATGCCCATCGCTTAGCTCAGCACGAGCTATTCATCATAAATATATACCATGCATGTACGGATGTACCTCCCACTCCCATACAGTCATTTTGATTTCCGTCTTACTATGCATTTAGTAAGACATTTAGTTAACACGGTCTAAATATGGCATGTCCGTGGATTGAATGTAAGGTTCACTTTAGCAGACGTGAAGATGCAGACATTTTATGCTATTTCTTTAATCAAATAGTACTAACAAGCATATTAGAATGTGCACAAGTGCAACTGTTCATACATATGCTTGGAAAATAAACAATCTGTTTTGCTAATTCCAGGTAAAGAACTGTTTTCTGCACCCTCCGCGGGCAACATCCCCCTCCTGAAACAGATTTTTATCCGTCAGTCTCGTAGATCCATTTGTACTCTCGGGTTAGGTTTCTTAATATCCTTTGTATTTTCCTCTTCACTGCATATAGTGAAAACAGTCGCCATCATCAAAGGTCGTAATCCAGTTATGAGTGTAACTTGTAAATCCGTGTGTATGTCGTTGACAGAAATGTGATATATTGATGTGATTCTTTCTTGTTCAGGCGGAAATAACTATGGTAATTGGCTATTAGATCATGCCTTTTTTAGTCATAATTTAGTAAGAGTGGTTCCAGATGCTTCATTACAAACCCTGTTTAGAATGCTTTAGGATCACAATCTATAGGCATGTTTGGTTGTTAGGTTGGACTGGGTTGGGTTGGGTTGGGATATCCCTGTGAATAGTAAACTGTGAGGAGGATTGAGAGGGTTGGAATGAGAGGCACACCGGTGTATCCCAACCCAACCCAATCCAACCCAGCAACCAAACATACCCATTATGTTTGACATCGGGGACTTTCGATCGTTCATTCATCATTAGCAGAGCCAGCAGAGTAAAACGAGTAGCAAATAAATACATATCAGAAAGTTTTTGGGAAACTAAGAGGCATGTAAAGACACATGGCAAAATTTACAAACCATCAGTTACCTAAAAAGATCAAAAGCATATGGAACTAAACAGGAGGCAGCAGAAGGGTGCCCAAAAAAGGAGAACTCTTTAATCTAAACCAACTTAAACCCGCTTCAATGGTTGAATGGGAGTAAGCTTCCTACAGGCTAATTTCGTTACTGGGTTGAGGTGGATTGTGGTAACATCCTATGAATAGTAGTTGTTTGGAAGATTATTAAGGTTGGTAAAGGGTTGGAATAAGGAATGTGATAGATGTCACATTGATTTGTGATGGAATTGCAACTCATAATTGCAGAGGGGTTTACTGGGTTACCCCGAGGTAACCCGAAGTACACCACGAACCAAACGAACTACTAGGAAAGCTAATGCAATGACCATAGGGCTAGCTAAAGCTTTGTCCTCAGAAATACAAACACTTGTCAAAATACCAGATTGGATCAAACTAAGCAAAAGCAGTAAATCTATTTCATGTGGTATCCTGCAAATTAGCAACTTAGAAATCAAGCCTTGGGGTGTTTTCAGTCTCGAAGCCAAGACGCACCAAACATATCAGAGAGGCCTCGTGAATGATCTTATGGAGTATTTTGGAAAGCCAGTTTGCAATGAGCCTTCCAGATCGACCACCAGAGAGATGCCTTCACCCATGAAATTTGCCAATGGTATCACCATTGGTACTCTAAAGAGCCGCAGAGAAAAAAATGTTGAAATTTATTAGGTTGGGAGAAATAATATTATACTACAAACATCAAATATTTTTCCAGTAATACAACATCCTGCAGAAAGATATTCATTATTTTATTCTTGATTTTTGCATAGGAAACATATATTACCCAAGATGGAAATAAGATCTAAAGAAATAATCTTCCTCATTGGTGAGCTCTTGGATGTAAATAATATCTTGGGTAATACAACATCCTTCAAAGTAGGTGATATGAATACAAATTTCCTCCAATCCTTTGCTTCAATTAATTGGATGTAAATAAAATCTTGGGTAATACAACATCCTTCAAAGTATGTGATATGAATATAAATTTCCTCCAATCCTTTGCTTCAATTGAAAATTGTACAAATCACATCTTAGCATATAGAGATGATCATAGTGTTCTACATTCAGATTTACTTCTAATCTCAAGAACTATTTTATAATATGGAAATCTATATCTAATGAGTCCAATAATAACAATCTAGTTTTGATATTGGTCCAAATCTAGTTTGCCAAAAATAAGACCCATGACCTAGATGCACCATTTACGTTATAGCAAGAGGTGTTCTCCTTCAATAATCCGACCTTTCTTCTCGATCTCCACTCCGCTTCCTTTCTTAAGCCTTCCACACTGTCAAAATCATCACCAAATGCAGAAACTAGTAGTCAAGTTTCAAACTTTTGGAGGTTTGTGAAAGTTGGATAGGGTAAATTTTTTTTAATAGTAGGCTCGGTAATTTTGGAGGTCCGGAACGTCTCCACTGGGATTCGAATCCGGTCCAGATCTTTTAAAGTGGAGGCACACTGCGCTATCACCAGACCACTCCTTGAGTTTGGATAGGATAAATTGGGGGAAGCATGTTCTAAGAAGTTACAATAGTGCATGATTCACATGTTTGAAAAGATAACCTTAATGATGATCCTTGTTTGAAAGAGACAATATCCAAACATTTGAGAACTTGCTCAAAATAAAAAAATGCATGGTTAAAAAGATTGTTTCTACCCTATATTTTTAGCAATAATTTACTTAAGGATCTAGGAAATAGGGTTGGTCTTTTGTGTACAAATGATATAAAGTTGATTAGGCGGCTCGTGTAAGTACAAAGATTGCTAGATATTTTATTTTTCATTACAAGTTTTCAAGTGTATTTGTCACTTTATTTAGGCATAAAAACCCCTTGTTATTATCATCTCAGAAACAGAAGAACAAAATAAACTAAGATTCGGTATATAGTAATCAATGGTGAATCATTTATTATATTCAATATAGTATACATATAATTAATGTTAGACATATAGATTGGAGGAGAAATTAGTTATTTATTTTGTTTTTCAATTCAGAACAAGGCCTAGCCATCCGATCCGCAAATTATTCGTTGTATGATTTCCTCACGATTAATTTGTGTGTCATGTCGATATCATCACCAGTTCAATCGATTCAAAATTATCGATTGGATCATGATCAGACCGAACCGATGACTAATCCATTTTTTTCAATATTACAGCAAATACTTCATTGGCCTCAAGTAGAGTATTTGATAAGTTTGCGAGGGTAGAGAAAAATGAATCAGCATTACCACCACCATCATCGTGATCTTTCCTTTCCATTTCGTCCTTTCATGGATTCCTTTAAAAAAATATGTAATGGAATACCGTGGCCATTTGGAAGTAAGATATGAAATCTCGAGAATAACAATGTTGCCATTTCGGGACGATACCACTAGGTCTATTTCAGGAAGATGGGTCCCACAATTTTTTATTATTAATGCAATTGGCTAATATGCACCAATTTTTGGATAAAAAAGATAAAGAAATTTCGATGAAGAGCATCGCATAAACAACAAATAACTTGTATGCATCACGCAACTTGTTTCCCCGTAATGATGTCAGATGAACGTATCCATATTTAAAGTGCAGGTGCTGCTGATATATATCTTGGTGTCCGTGCCCATGCATTCTAAGGGCATGTTTGGTTGTTGGGTTGGATTACCTTGGATTACTCCTATGAATAGCAAATTGTGAGGAGAGTTGGAAGGAGAGGTACACCGGTGTACCTCAATCCAACCCACTAGCCAATGCGATCCATCTCATGTCGAATGAAGGAATGAACATTGCCTTATTGCCCAAGTAATTATTAAATTACATAACAACATAGTAAGCGAGAATGGATCGATATACGATGATCCATTCCACCTCTCGACTAAGATGTATATAAATGTTAAAATCTAATTATGTTTACACATCCAAAGTAAAAAAAAACAACTCTTGGGTGGAAGGAGGCCTAACCTATGATATGTGGAATATGGAAGTGATGCTACCACGCTAGCTGTTGTATTTGTATAGATGTTTTGCCATTGGTTTCTAGTAGGGATTATGTGTGTGCATGATGAAATTATCAAATTGGGATGATACAACAAGTAGCCTCCTCTCTAGTATGTGTGGTTCTTCTTACGTTGTAGGACCAACCACTCTAGTAAATTGGGATATAACACTCCTATGTTGTCTCACATCGAAAACTCGCAAAGTGTGAGAGTGGTTATAAGAGGTGGAGATTGCTACTTGATAACTTGAACTTAAGCATTTTAAGCAGTCATCAATAGTTCCATTTGGACCCGAACTTAGCAAGTTTTCTAGGTTAATTTTCCTCGATAACGGATTGAGGACCTAAGCATGGAATGATATGATGTAGGGCATATGTTGTTGGGCAGCGGGTACCTCGAGAATTTCTAGCCCATTCTCAGTGCATAGATGCAAATAGCCCTCTCTTTGGGCACATGCGAAAAATACCCAACCAATTTCAGCCCTCTCTAGGGTTCTGACGAACAGACTCCAAGCCATATTTCGACCCTTTTCTACGTGCTAATTTTGGTCTTGTTGTTGTTAATGCATTTTGGGAGAAATAGGATTGCATCAATATCCTTTTCTCTTCTCCATCAACCCACTCAGATCAGGCCACGGTTTGCTGCTGGAGATCTGCCGTGGAGGCTTCAAGAAGGGGTTGTCGTCGAACTTGCTTGGAGATGCAGTTTGGGTGATATTTTTTCCACCTTCTTCCTTTTTTATTTGTGTCACTGTGGTTCATTGTTGATACACATCGGGAGAAGCTTTCGGCTTTGTATAGCCTATAGGGAGAACATTTGATCACCATATCTAGTGAAAAGTTTGACTGAGTCAAGTAGGCCTTGTGATTTTTCCCCTCTCATTTTTGTGGTTTCCACGTTAAAATCCCTCGTGCACTTCTGGTTGATTTTGTGGTTGTGATTGTAGTTGTTTGCTTGTTATTTGGATTGCTTGTGGTTCTTGTGGTTTATTTGTTAATTCGTTGAGTTGCTCGATACAATACACTTCCGCAATATTTGTGGGCGTACTTGTTCCCAACATATGTGATAGTAATATATTAGTGCTTTAAGGGGGGCATGTTTAACAGTGTAAGGGCCAAAAGTTTGTGATTAACAGTGTAAGGGCCAAAAGTTTGTGACACACTTCTTTTAGGTTTTTAAAGAATTATTACATCTATATTTATCTATTAGGATTCGTGATTGCAAAGTTTAACAAGACTCATGAACGAAGCATGCATTGTTCATCTATTGTATTCTTATATTTATGAAAAATCTATAAGATTGTTGGTTTCTACAATACGATTGCATATGCTGCCGATAACTGGAATTTTTTATATTGAAGATCAAGTTCATCAATCGATCAAAAATATTATTTTCAATCCAAAAAGAGGGAAACACGCGTTGGTGCCCGCTCCAATATTTTAGTAGAAAAAAAAGGTCAAAACTAACAAAACTCGAGGAGAGTCCGAGCAAGGTGGATTACATTTTCAACATAGAACATATCTAAATGAAAAATTACACCGTTTCTATCAAGCCGCATGGCTCATAAGCCCGCAATTGGCACTAATCTCTCGGTATTTGGACGAAGTTTAGAGTTGAGGAGAGATTCCCCGAAAGATGACATGTTGCTAAGATCAACCCAAGCCATAGCTAACTTCTGCCAGAAATCTTTCGTCTTATCGCAACCCAGAAACAGATGCTCAACAGATTCCAATGCTGGATTGCAAAGAACACAAGAGTTATCATCAAAGTGAAAGAGACGGGCACACCTATCCTTGGTGAGCAATCTCTCATGTCTCAGGAGCCACATGAATATCCCAATACGTGCCGGAAGGCTTTAGGCGCACAGCAAACATGATTGAATCTAGGAGCATGCACTTTCGCCATTAACTTAAGTTAAACTTTAAAGTTTGAACATAATTCAACATCAAATAAATTCAAGTTGGGAAACTTAAAGCCTTTACTTCAAGTCCTCCATGCTGCTAACTAACACCCCAACTGGAAACTTGTACCATATCAGAGACAGAAGATATATAATAATATCAAACTCGCGTACAAGTTCGTGACAAAGAACAAACTCTTGACGATAGATCATAAGCAAGATTCGATGTGGACTAGCAACATCAACATGATAGCTAGGAACATAATACAAAGCATGAACGATGTATGAATTCCTCAACATCTAGCAACATGAATGCAATTATTTTGGATTTCAACAGAACCTAATATGGATATAATATGGAAGATTTTGATAGCCAGCCTTTGACGTCCACTATAACATATAACCATTGAAAACACAAAACACCAATACCAACATCTAGCATAATGGTGCTTTGTTTGGTTGTAGACAGACCTGCAACGTCACTTGGGTTTATGACGATGGGGTATGCATGTATCGTACTCAAAATCAAATTTCAGGCTAACATGCTTTACGGGCTTGGGTCATATAGGGTCGAAGCCACCTCACACAACTTCCTTCTTCGCTTTTACCACCAACTTTTTCGTCTAACTTCCCTCTTACACGCACTAAACCTAGAACCCTAACTCTCTAACTTCCCTAACAAACATAAAACCCTAACTCTCTAACTTCCCTAGCAACTGGCCGTGATTGAAACCACCGCCTGGAAACCTAATGCCATCATCTTCTTCAAATACTCCTTTACCTACTACCATTGCCAGTTATCCACCATTTCACATGTGGTGGCCCAACCATCCTCCTCATTCAGTTACATAAGAGTGAGGAGTTGATGCGGGATGAAGGCCCATCCCACAGGTGTTGACCCATGGCCTTAGGCCATGCTACAGTGCCTCACGACAGCTGTTTGAGCTTCATCCATTTGATGTGGAGGTCAAGCTACGACCAGAGGATGCATGGGCCTTACCCCCAAGCTACTCCAGTCTGCATCCATGCTCGTCTTTGATCTCCGTGTGATCTTCTCAATGCTTTTTTCTTTGTTTTCTCTAATTTAATTAGGCATGCACACTCACTTTCACCTTCGACTGATCACCTCCACAACTTCACCGAACATTAACCACTCATGTGCATCCCTCCGCTCGCCTTCTCCCTTCTTCCAGAACCTCTTCTACGCTAGCCCCTTTCTCCTCCAGCAATGGTGTAGGAACCCATTGGACCTCCGCCTTCTTTACCCTCCAGGTCCCCATTTCACTTCACGCACACACCTACTCGCTTCAGCTATTGCACCTTAACATTTTGCATGCCCTATCTTTCTTTAGTCAGACCTTTGAGGGGATCTCTATTCTAAAGCTTTGCATCCAGTGAGAATACCTCAACTCAAGTTCATGATCATCGTAAAGACACCTCCGAGCACCGGCAAGCATCGTCAGCTACCTAGGAAGGTCTTTCAACCTTAATCACGATGATGGGATCCCGGAGGAGCACCGATATGTACACCGGAGCACAGTCTTCTCTGCCTGATCGAGGAGGAGCTTAGGGGAGCAGCACGCTACATGTATTATCAGATCGCCATGATTGGATGGCCCAGATGATGTCCCACCCTCCGCAACGAACCTGTTGGCTCGGTGGAACTAAGCCTCCTCTCAAATCGCCCAGGTCACCCACATGGCCCGAGCCTACCTACGCCTGATTCCACCATGCCTGAACCTCCGTGTGCATGCCATCACCCTCGAGTAGAGAACTTTTTGGTGTAGGTCTCAAGACTAACTGACTCCACGGGTGGAATCGACTTGTACCTTGGCTTCCAAGTGATGTGACACAACTTGAACTCCAGGCCTCTCTTCAGTGAGGCCCGAAGCCTCTTGACTTCTCCACCCACTTCTAAAGGGTCCCAGGAATCGATTGAGACCATCAAAAGCCTAAGTGTACGTCGGAGGACGGAGAATCTGTTGATCAAAGTTAATCCAGACGGTTGTTCTTCCGTACTCTTGGGGAAGAGCAGCCACCATCCAATCAAGCCTCCACCCCAACTTATATCGTATTTATTTGATGAAGCCAAAGCGGTGCGCACGCAAAACTGTCAGATTGCATTAAGTGGATAGCATCTGGCCATCAATTATCGCCGCATGTGATGCATGCCCTCTCGAGGGGTATATTGCTATCACATTTCTTCACCTTTTGTTTTTAGTACTCTAAATATAAATATTAGAATAATATTTTATGGGATAACTGCATGAAGGACTTTGAACTCCTTGAATATTGCATTTTAATCCCTTATAAAACTTGCAGCAATGCCCATTTTTTTGGACCTATTATTTAATGCATTAAAAGTTTATTATAATTACAAATAGGTCCCTACTAGTTTAGTATTTTATTTTATGCACATTTATCATTATAAATATTTTTATTACTTCAAAAATTATAGGAAAATTAATATAAGTGCTTGTAACTTTGCTTGATCACATATATTTTAAAATGGTGGTATAATTAATTTACCTATTTATTAAAAACAAAAAGAATCTTTTTTCTTTTTATATATTAAAATCCATAAAAATTAGAAAAACTACTCTAAATTTTGCAACAAATCATATTATCTATATTATTATATATGCTGCCACATATCCAAAATCCCTAAAATACAGAGTATAAAAACCTAAAAATCACACAATTCTAAAAATCTTACAAAAAATAGCAAAAATTAAAGAAAAATCTAGAAATATACATTATTGTTTATGAATTTTCTATACTATATATACTATATATTAAAATAATTTTAGATAACTTTTTAACTTATTTATATTTTTTAAACCTAAAATAATCTCGATCCACTAATCTATTCAATGTTTTGATGTACTTATTATGTAAAAATACATAAAAATTAGTAAAAATTCTACAAAAATAGAGAAAATTCTAAAAATCTCAAAAATATTTTATTTCTTTTATTTTGTGTCTATGTTGATATAATTAAAGAAATATAATACCCTATATACTATATATCCTAGTTATTACTTATATTATCTATAATATCTCTATTATTATATATCTATTATCTTAAAATTAAGAGAAACTAAAATTTTGCAAAATTAAAAAGAAATTATAAAAAAAATAAAATTATAAAATATGAAAACAATTAAAAATCGATAAAAACTAAATATAATTAAAAACCCACAAAATGAATAAAACCCCATAAAATAATTAAAAAGGAAAAGACAAAAAGAAAATAAACCAGAAATTAGTATTAATTATCAATAATTAATTTTAAATTTCTCAATCTATACCGTAGCTCCCTATGTTCAACACTCCACCATACTTGCCCTATACTCATTTATGGTGGAGTTATAATAAATTTTAACTTACACTTGCATTTATCGTTTCATCTTAATTGTGGTTAATTTTTGATCTGTTGAGGATTGGTCATTACAACGATTGATAATGTGTTTATTAATAGAGCAGATCTGTCCATGTTTTAAATGGTGTCATTGTCAGGGAGCAAGGGAGTATAGATTGTTTGTTTAGTATGTTTTGTATATTATTTCTATATCTGCTTCTATCGCTTTTGTTTATATTTACATAATGTCTGACATATCTCTTCATTTCGATTTTTTTTGCAAAGGGCCCATGGATCGAGGAGAACTTCTTAGGAGGACCTAAGCAACCTCATGAAACTGAGGCCGGCCATTCAGTTTAATTGGTAAGAGAGACCAACAGAGAAGAACCAGGAGTCGTGTAAACTAGTTTGGTATAGCTTTTAATTTTATTTAATGAGAGGGATATATGTTAATAAATTTGTAATGATACAGAAGACTTTAGATAGTTGAACATTTCAGTCCTATTTTACCAAGTGTTTTTCACTTAGGAGCCCGCGCGGTTTTATGTGTTTTCATTGGCTTCTTCACTTTGATTCTCCCTATTTTTCTCGTTGTTTTATTTTTAACTCGTGATTTGTGTATTTCTGCCTTGCTTATATTTTACGTCTTCACTGATTGAGCTCATAGTTCTAGGGTTGCTTACTCGATATTTAGGTCCAAAGCCTAATTATATCTCATGTACCTATAGTTCATTACATTTGGATTTAGTCAAATTAATTGGTGTTCCACAATAATAGAAATTCCTGCTTAGGGAGATTTTAGCGTGTGCATTACATGTAGAACAGTTTAAATTTATGTGTGGATCGTGTTCATGTAGAGTGTTGGAGCAAGGTATGCATTTCTAACTTTGCATTCATCATTTTCTTGAGCATCGGTTTTTTCAACTTCTCTCCTTATTTTATTGGACTTAGAATAATTGAGAATCAGAAAATTCATTAAGTGTTTGTGTGAATTTTACTCAAAATAAGTGATAATCAAAAAATTAAAAAGGGGACTGCTAAGAAAACCTTAACCTGATTAAAAGTGATTATGGATTTCATTAGATTGGGTTCATAAATCCCACATTCTTTTCAGATACCTTCCAGACATAGTGAGTCATGACCCTAAGAATTAGAGCCAAAATCCTAGCATGGATACTGTCTTGCTTATTGACTGGGTTCATGAAGCATTGGCACTTCTGTCGGTGCATGGGCGAGTAGAGTTGAGGTTGCTTGCATACTTAGTCTGAAGTACCAAGCATAGGGGAATTGTGATGTCAGATTCCTGTCTCAATGTGCCATGTCCGAGTACCCTGCAAGGGGGGATTATTGGTTTTGCTTATAGGCTTCCTCCTCCATTCTTTGGTTGAGTATTATATCTAGACCCAATAACAAGGATTCTTAAAAAAAAGTATTGGCTATAAGTTACAAAGGAAGTGGGAAGTACATGACACTTGTCTAGTAGTACTCACTTTCCTATAGGGCTAGTCGATAAGGAATTGTGATAATATTTCATGAATAACAAACAATAAAAACTACCAAGATAATAGTCTAATTCTGACAACTTCATGTGTAGTGTTGGAGAACCTACCCTTGTTCTGAGGTTTGGTGGACTAGTGTTAATTTGGTAAATATCAAAAATATCAAGCCCTTGTGCCCTTCATCTCCACTTCTTTTCTATCTTTCTTTTCATATGCGCTCACTTTGAGCATTCTGTCTTCCTCTTCTATTTCCTTGTGAAACATAGTGCTCCTCCCTCTTTTTCTCAAGATGACATTACATGGCTGTCTCGGTCTGAACTCTGTAGACACATATATTGAGTCCATGACTCTGCCATATCAAATAATTTAGGCTAATTCTAAAGGGATCAGGTCAGGTCTTACGAACCACTCTCAAGACCCCCCACTTCTTTTACCTCAAATAAATCAAGATCACTATTGTCCCAAACTCGCTCCATTTTGGATGGAGATCGACCTATCTCCATACAACTCCCCTACTCTCATAAAGTTCATGATTTACCTTAATATTGAGTGATTCCATTCATCTGGTATTTATTTTCAGTCTAATTGAGTTTTATTTCTTCTTGAAGTTGAAAGACCTGATCCAGAAGTATTATCAAATCTAGACTCAGAGATGGCACCTCGGAAAGGAAAGGATCAGCAGACAGATCAAAATGAGGTTAATGCACATATGTTAACCTCCATTCAGGCAATTCAAAGCAGTTGACTAAACAGGCACTCGCCCATACATCTTTCCAATACATTTTTAATGACATAAGGAGGGACGGAAAGAATTGTGGAGGATGAGAAGCACAACATTGTGGAGATGATCGCCAAGAAGGTGGACACCAAGAATGGGATGATTCGGTGAGAAAGCAGCCCAAGCCAACTCTCAAGGAAATATACAATTCGGGAGCTGAGAAGTCGAGGCTAGGGTTTGGGCCTTAGCACAGCACAGAAGCATGAAGATTGCATCTCATGCAATCAAGAGCGACTAGTCATACTAGTTGTGTGGGGTAGCGGAATTGAAAATTTTTATAAATATGAAACCACAAACACTTCTCATATTGTTTCATCAAGATCACAAATGAGTAATAGAATTACCTCTTGAAGCGTTTTTGCGATGGCGTGTGTCTCTAAGCGAAGAGACCTCATGTCTCAAGTCCAGTCCGACGAAGGATATACTTGCGGACACGTGGATGAGTTATGTGCTTCTCACAATCCGAGTTGAAGAAACGAGTGTGAAGTCCCCTGATTCTGTCCCATGAAATTGATAGCCTTCCTCAAGATCAAGATGCATCAAAGAAGGCGGAGATCCACAAATATTCAATCCGGCAGCTCAATGGCGTCGCGACAAGTGTGAGGTTCTCTAGGTCAATAAGATGGATGGCCACAATATTGAGAGAGAGAGAGAGAGAGCATGTATAAGAATAGAGAGAGTTATTTCTCTTGCAATTGTTATTGTAAAGAAAGAGCTTGGTCTATACATTCTTTTATAACATATTGGAAGTCCATAGATCTCAATTCATGTGCACACATAATCGATGGTGTAGATTATTTCATGCTTTCAATCAATGGTCATGATTTTTTTGCATGAATTTACAACAAAAAATAATTAATTTAAAATAAATTTAATATATTGAATATCCATCAGTATAATTTAATTTACATTAAATTAACAATGGAATAACTTGGGAGGAGAGCAAGTCTCGGGCTACCAAGTTGAAGGGCTCAAGGTGATCGTCCACTCTTAGTGTGGTAAGGAGGCTCTCTCATTCCAATTATGTTGAGATCTCATATCTCATCATATATTCCACATGTGCAACAACTTTTGTAGCAAAACTATTAACCAAAATAATTCTAAATTTTTTTGTGATAATTTTAATCATGCCTTGATAAGTATAAATCATATTCATGCATCCAATACAAAATGTAAATTGCATTTACTATTAATTGTTTAATGTGAATCCAATTCACATCAACATTTAATTTGTAAATACGACACAATTAAGTCTCCACCATATTATAATTCATGTTTATATTTATGATTATTATATATAGTGATATCCGCATTAATCATATCTTTGATAATTAAATCATATTATCTTTTTTTTGACTATTCTCATGTGTCCAAATAATATGAATCATATTCATATTATTCATGATAAATAAATCACATTTAATCATCAACTTCTTAATGCTCTGATATAATTTCAACAATGGAATTATTCTTGAACTCTTTCAAGAATAATGTGCTTTCTCTGTGGATACTTAGAGATAAGGATAGGGTGATTTTACATTCCATGTATAATGACTTGTATTGAGATTGTATCTCAAATCCAGATCTCGAGGATTTCTCAAAGATGTTTGATTAAATCAAACTGTAAATCTAATCTTCTCATTGCATCCAGATCTTAATCAGATAAATGACCAATATTTGGATATAGATTGGATTACTAATCTACTTAAAGAAGTCACTAAAATCCAAACCTACTTCATCCCTCCCATAGAATGCAAGTTCCATGGTTATACAATCATTTACGATCAAATCACCCTCGAGTATTCCTAATAAATGTATATCCTGCATATTGGAAGACCTAGAATAAACTCGAACTTTTAGATCACATTTAGATTATCTTCTTCATGATTTTATCATTAGGTTTGTCATTTTGTCATTGGGAGTTGGTATAAATCATATGCATTCCAAATGCATATATCATACCAACAAATTCTTGTAATGCTTCCAAAGTAAGATGGCCATGCATGAAATTTTATTGATCCCAATACCTCATGAGTGGGCTCATTTCTTCTGGTTCAGTAGTGAACATATATGATCCCTTTGAGATATCATATTACTCATATGCCCTTGTATGCATACTATCTCACCAGTGTGTAGACCTCGATTAGGTCATCAACCTAATAGTCTGCCTAATGTACATACTTAATCATATAATAATACATCTGTCTCTAGTCAGAGATTGTGTGCCTATATCATGACAACATATGACATAGGTCTTGGTAACCTCGATCTCCTTAAGTCAAATCTTTGACTTAACTTATTTGACACCTCTGAATCTCTATTCCTATGTAGAGGACCTGCATCAAGAGGACGATCAGATATCAGCCTTTGGAGAAGGATTTTAATCTCTTTCTTAGTCCAAAGATCATCTCTTAACAATCATTTAACAGTGCTTGATGAGTCCTCCATCTAACTCTTTATCCAAGCACCAGCCTCTATGATTCAACCATTGAATCAATAGATGTATGATTATTAAGATGCTCATGGTACATAACCCTAACTGTACTAAGGGACCTTGTAAGTGCATTCATTCATTTAATCTCAGATAAGGAGTGAAATGAACCAATAACCTTTATTAATATATCAAATATTTGTAATAACATTATTGTAGAAATGGTTTACTCCAAGCTCACATGGCTAACAGACAAATCATCGAATAGGTCCAGATTCCTCAAATCCATGGTCACTTTGAGATTAAACCTCGACTACTCTCAGTTCAACTGCATTTGTGGAACCATGCACTACCCCGATGTCTTGTTGGAGGTAGTCAAGATGAAATCCTTCTCCTTTAGCTTGCAAGATAAGGCTATCTATTGGATTAATCATTTAGGGAAGATCGTGGAAACCTGAGAGGCATTGAAGTTAGCATTTTTGCATAAATGTTATCCCCTTGGTCGCTTGAACCAGATGTGAGCATTAATCTCAAATTTCTTGCAGTTGTCCTATGAGCCTATCCATGAGGCATGTGAAAGATTTAAAGATCTCCATGAGAAGAACTCCCGTCGTGAAATTTCGAAGATCGGTTTGGTCCAAAACTTTTTCAGGGGCTTGAACCAGGAAAACCAAAAGCTGGTGGATGTAGCCTGTGAAGGATCGCATTTCAACAAGGATGAAGACATTATATGGTAGATTTTTGAGGAGATAGATGGAGGTTCAACCACCCTATCTTCATCACGTGCCTTCCAAATGAGTCCTCATATTCCTCCAAAACATGTTCATATGGCATCATCAGATGGAGAAGAGAGAGATGAGAGTTTCAACCTCAACATCATCGAGAACCATCTCTCAAAGGTCGACATCATTGAAAAATGATCACATGACTTGGAAAAATTAAATGTGATTGAGCAAAGGACCAATTTGGACAAGCTTGACCAAATCACTGAGTAGTCGGAGCTCTTGTCCAGCATAATCAATTCGTGTCAATCTATGAGTTCATTTATTGAGACATCTACTGAGCCCAAGGAAGCCCAGCCAACGCAAAATCCAGGGCAACCACATTCAGTCTAGCATGTGTACTACATGCAGGCACCCTACTAGGAACCACTGCAGTCGAAGCAGACACAGATGGTAGTGTACCATCTTGATCCTCAGTCTTTCATCGATCTGTTCTTTCCACGACCTCCAAAAGACAGCGTTTGGAGCAATGATCAGCACTTGACCTGTCCTGGTGGACAATCACAAGATCAATCATCGATTATATGCTCGTTCCACCAACAACAAAGTGGAAGACCATACCAACACCAGCCCTCACGTTATTAGTCTCTACAGAAATGCCAACAACTAGAGATTACCAACACCAGCCCTCGCGTAGTTGACTTATTGCCAACCACCATATCATTAGCAACAGTTGGTTGTTCATTGATGAATCCATGATTCATTAACATTCTTTCTGTATTTTGTCTTAAAACCCTTAATAAATACATGTAGGTATCCGTTTCCATTTATTAACAAACCTTCATTCATGAATAAAAGTGCACCTTTATGCAACGAAACCATGCAAATAAATAAAAGAATAAAAATAAAGAAAATAAAAAGAAGGCAGATTGTAAATATGTGTATATATATATACAATATGACTTATAAAATATAAATATAGTTTAAGTATATATTAATATAACCTAACCCTTGAGACTAAGTTTGCATGGATTGGTCGACAAGCAAATAAGTAGGTAGATATAAGGAAGAAAATCTCAAAAAAAGAATTACTTATGCACTTTATATAGTCTTCATTATTTATCCCATAAAATCATATCTTCATTGATTTTTAATTAATCCATTTGTAATATTTTCATCAAACTCTTATCCTCGTTATTTCTAAAAATGTGTAGAAAAATATAAAAATAATTTAAAAATATTATCTTATATATTTTCCAAGAAATTCAACTTTTAAATTGTCGATTTCTCAACTTTTGGACATCATAACTTTCTCATATATTTATAAAATACATAAAAAGAGGGTAAGGTTTGTTTTAAAATCCATTTACTTATTTTTTTTATTATAAAATCCTTATAAATTAATAAAATATGTGTAAAGTTCTTATTTAAAATTCCTAATTTAAAATATGTATTTATTATTTATAATACTTATATAAATCCTACTTATTAAAATATGTGTAAAAATTGATTAATCTTTGTATATAAAATTTGTAAAAATCATTAGTTATTCGATTCAAATAAAATATTGATAACTTATCTTTTAAAATTCTTGTACATTTACTTGTTTATAAAAATTGAAAAATCCATAAAAAATACAAAGTCTTAAAATTCATAAAAAAGGTACAAAATCTTTAAAATCCATAAAAAATGAGTTAAATTCAGAAAATATACTTCACAAAAACGCGGTTGCATTTACATTAGCACTTTGTGAATAAGTTTGATTTCTAGAATTAAAGATTGGGAATAGCCTAAAAGATGGAGCTCAATTATGGCATTTAACTTGCATTGTAAGGAGCCTTGTTAGGAACTGGAATTTAGATTCTTCATGTCTATGACTTAAATTTTTGGGTTCCATGACCATGTTTGGGAAGTCAACTTAAACTAGCCTAAGTAGAATACTTGGTGTCATCCATTGAACTCTTCATCAGTGAACCAATTTTGGACCTATGTACTTTGCACTTAACGCAACTTGCATGGGGTGGCGAAGGGCGGTACATTTTAACGGTGCATTGTCATCCTTGTCTAGTGGCACGCACATTTAAAGACAAGAGTTGTGGGTTGAAATAATGCTTCCGATGAGGGAAGGATCTGTTGGCATAATTTTTTCCAATACCTCAAAAAATAAACGAAAATAAAAGACTGTATTACCGTCAAGGCAAAAAAGATTGATGCGGTGCAAGAGACATTACAAAGATAATCCAAAAAGAAGCCACCAAATACCAAATATGATCACAATAGTCTAAGCTTCTAAAAAGCATGTACATCTTAGTGGAGACTTAGATACACTAGCCAGGCTTCACAAGGAATGTGTCACACTCCAGTTCTTTTCTCATTCTTCTGCATTCTCTCTCTATTTGATTGTGGACACAATACAACCTAACCTTAGAAGGGAATACCACCACTCCTCGAGGAAAGAGTAGTTGGATGAGGAACCAATGGGAGTGTATTATTGGGATGGGTGGTTTTTTTGCTTCTTTAAGAAGGAAGAGCTAGCACAATCCACAAACAGTATAGATTTAATTTAAGGTTGATAGAATTAACGATATGGATGAGTGGATCTGAGCTGGTTGTTGAGATGAACCTAAATAAAGATTTGTGGAACTTAAGGATTGTTGAGATTAAAATCCTAATCCTAGTTAAGTCTCTAAAAAAATGCTTGTTTTAGGCTAGACCAAGCTTTGTCTTTTCTCTATTCTCATGAATTAGTTTAGGAAAACAAACTCATTCTAACTTTCTTTCTTTTTACTTTATTTTTCAAATAAGTATTTTCTAAAGGACTACTAAAGTTTAAATATAGGGGGTTGATTAATCCATGAATCATTAACACTCTTTTTGCATTTTGTCTACTATATATTTTAGCAATAATTTACTTAAGGATCTAGGAAATAGGGTTGGTCTTTTGTGTACAAATGATATAAAGTTGATTAGGCGGCTCGTGTAAGTACAAAGATTGCTACATATTTAATTTTACATTACAAGTTTACAAGTGTATTTGTCACTTTATTTAGGTATAAAAACCCCTTATTATTATCATATCAACTAGAAGAACAAAATAAACTAAGATTCGGTATATAGTAACCAATGGTGAATCATTTATTATATTCAATATAGTATACAGATAATTAATGTTAGACATATAGATTGGAGGAGAAATTAGTTATTTATTTTGTTTTTCAATTCAGAACAAGGCCTAGCCATCCGATCCGCAAATTATTCGCTGTATGATTTCCTCGCAATTAATTTGTGTGTCATGCCGATATCATTACCAGTTCAATCGATCCAAAATTATCGATTGGACCATGATCAGACCGAACCGATGACTAATCGATCCCAAATCTAATCCATTTTTTTCAATCTTACAGCAAATACTTTATTGGCCTCAGGTAGAGTATTTGATAAATTTGTGAGGGTATAGAAAAATGAATAAGCATTACCACCACCATCATCGAGATCTTTCCTTTCCATTTGGTCCTTTCTTGGATTCTTTTAAAAAAATATGTAATGGAATACCGTGGCCATTTGGAAGTAAGATATGAAATCTCGAGAATAACGATGTTGCCATTTCGGGACGATACCACTAGGTCTATTTCCGGTACATTTAGATGGGTCCCACAAATTTTGTATTACTAATGCAATTGGCTAATATGCACCATTTTTTGGATTAAAAAAGATAAAGAAATTTCGATAAAGAGCATCGCATAAGCAACAAATAACTTGTATGCATCACGCAACTTGTTTCCCCGTAATGATGTCAGATGAACGTATCCATATTTAAAGTGCAGGTGCTGCATAATATATATCTCCGTGTCCGTCCCCGTGCATTATAAAGGGCGATCCATCTCATGTCGGATGAAGGAATGAACATTGCCTTATTGCCCAAGTAATTATTAAATTACATAACAACGTAAGCAAGAATGGATCGATATACGATGATCCATTCCACCTCTCGACTAAGATGTATATAAATGTTAAAATCTAATTGTGTTTACACATCCAAAGTAAAAAAAACAACTCTTGGGTGGAAGGAGGCCTAACCTATGATATGTGGAATATGGAAGTGATGCTACCACGCTAGCTGTTGTATTTGTATGGCTGTTTTGCCATTGGTTTTCTAGTAGGGATTATGTGTGTGCTTGATGAAATTATCAAATTGGGATGATACAACAAGTAGCCTCCTCTCTAGTATGTGTGGTTCTTACGTTGTAGGACCAACCACTCTAGTAAATTGGGACATAACACTCCTATGTTGTCTCACATCGAAAACTCGCAAAGTGTGAGAGTGAATTATAAGAGGTGGAGATTGCTACTTGAACTTAAGCATTTTGAGCAGTCATCAATGGTTCCATTTGGACCCGAACTTAGCAAGTTTTCTAGGTTAATTTTCCTCGATAACGGATTGAGGACCTAAGCATGGAATGATATAATATAGGACATATGTTGTTGGGCAGCAGGTACCCCGACAATTTCTAGCCCATTCTCAGTGCATAGATGCAAATAGCCCTCTCTTTGGGCACATGCGAAAAATACCCAACCAATTTCAGCCCTCTGTAGGGTCAAGCCATATTTCGACCCTTTTCTACGTGCTAAGTTTGGTCTTGTTGTTGTTAATGCATTTTTGGGAGAAATAGGATTGCATCAATATCCTTTTCTCTTCTCCATCAACCCACTCAGATCAGGCCACGGTTTGCTGCTGGAGATCGTGTCGTGGATGCTTCAAGAAGGGGTTGTTGTGGAACTTGCTTGGAGCTGCAGTTTGGGTGATATTTTTTCCACCTTCTTCCTTTTTATTTGTGTCGGTGTGGTTCATTGTTGATACATATTGGGAGAAGCTTTCGGCTTTGTATAGCCTATAGGGAGAACATTTGATCACCATATCTAGTGAAAAGTTTCACTGAGTTAAGTAAGCCCTGTGGTTTTTCCCCCTCTCATTTTGGTGGTTTCCACGTTAAAATCTCACGTACACTTCTGGTTGATTTTGTGGTTGTGATTGTGGTTGTTTGCTTGTTATTTGGATTGCTTGTGGTTCTTGTGGTTTATTTGTTAATTCGTTGAGTTGCTCGATACGATACGCTTCCGCAATATTTGTGGGCCTACTTGTTCCCAACATATGTGATAGTAATATCAGTGCTTTGAAGGGGGCATGTTTAACAGTGTAAGGGCCAAAAGTTTGTGACACACTTCTTTTAGGTTTTTAAAGAATTGTTACATCTATATTTATCTATTAGGATTCGTGATTGCAAAGTTTGACAAGATTCATGAACGAAGCATGCATTGTTCATCTATTGTATTCTTATATTTATGAAAAATCTATAAGATTGTTGTTTTCTACAATACGATTCCATATGCTGCCGATAACTGGAATTTTTGATATTGAAGATCAAGTTCATCAATAGACCAAAAATGTTTTTTTAATTCAAAAAGAGGAAACACGCGTTGGTACCCGCTCCAATATTTTAGTAGAAAAAAAAGGTCAAAACTAACAAAACCCGAGGAGAGTCCGAGCAAGGCGGATTACATTTCCAACATAGAACATATCTACACGAAAAATTACACTATTTCTAGCAAGCCACAAGGCTCATAAGCCCGCAACTGGCACTAATCTATCGCTATTTGGACGAAATTTAGAGTTGAGGAGAGATTCCCCTAAAGATGACATGTTGCTAAGATCAACCCAAGCCACAGCTAACTTCTGCCAGAAATCTTTCGTCTTATCGCAACCCAGAAACAGATGCTCACCAGATTCCAATGCTAAATTGCAAAGAACACAGGAGTTATCATCAGAGTGAAAGATACGGGCACAACTATCCTTGGTGAGCAATCTCCCGTGTCTCAGGAGCCACATGAATACTCCAATACGTGCTGGAAGGCTTTAGGCGCACAGCAGACATGATTGAATCTAGGAACATGCACTTTCGCCATGACTTAAGTTAAACTTTAAAGTTTGAACATAATTCAACATCAAATAAATTCAAGTTGGGAAACTTAAAGCCTTTACTTCAAGTCCTCCATGCTGCTAACTAACACCCCAACTGGAAACTTGTACCATATCAGAGACAGAAGATATATAATAATATCAAACTCGCGTACAAGTTCGTGATAAAGAACAAACTCTTGACGATAGATCATAAGCCAGATTCGATGTGGACTAGCAACATCAACATGATAGCTAGGAACATAATACAAAGCATGAACGATGTATGAATTCCTCAACATCTAGCAACATGACTGCAATTATTTTGGATTTCAACAGAACCTAATATGAATATAATATGGAAGATTTTGATAGCCAGCCTTTGACGTCCACTATAACATATAACCATTGAAAACACAAAACACCAATACCAACAACTAGCATAATGCCGCTTTGTTTGGTTGTAGACAGACCTGCAACGTCACTTGGGTTTATGACGATGGGATCTGCATGTATCGTACTCAAAATCAAATTTCAGGCTAACATGCTTTACGGGCTTGGGTCATATAGGGCCCAAGCCACCTCACACAACTTCCTTCTTCACTTTCACCACCAACTTTTTCGTCTAACTTCCCTCTTACACGCACTAAACCTAAAACCCTAACTCTCTAACTTCCCTAGCAAACATAAAACCCTAACTCTCTAACTTCCCTATCAACTGGCCCTGATTAAAACCACTGCCTGGAAACCTAATGCCATCATCTTCTTCAAATACTCCTTTACCTACTACCATTGCCAGTTATCCGCCATTTCACATGTGGTGGCCCAACCATCCTCCTCATTCCGTAACAGAGGAGTGAGGAGTTGATGCGGAATGAAGGCCCATCCCACAGGTGTTGACCCATGGCCTTAGGCCATGCTACAGTGCCTCACGACAACAGTTTGAGCTTCATCCATTGGATGTGGAGGTCAAGCTACGACCAGAGGATGCACGAGCCTCACCCCCAAGATATTCCAGTCTGCATCCATGCTCATCTTTGATCTCCATGTGATCTTCTCAATGCTTTTTCTTTGTTTTCTCTAATTTAATTAGGCATGCACACTCACTTTCACCTTCGACTGATCATCTCCACACCTTCACCAAACATCAACCACTCATGTGCATCCCTCCGCTCGCCTTCTCCCTTCTTCCAGAACCTCTTCTACGCTAGACCCTTTCATCTCCAGCAATGGTGTAGGAACCCATCGGACCTCCGCCTTCTTTACCCTCCAGGTCCCCATTTCACTTCACGCACACACCTACTCGCTTCAGCTATTGCACCTTAACATTTTGCATGCCCTATCTTTCTTTGGTCAGACCTTTGAGAGCATCTCTATTCTAAAGCTTTGCATCCGGTGAGGATACCTCAACTCAAGTTCTTGATCATCGCAGAGACACCTCCGAGCACCGACGAGCATCGTCAGCCACCTAGGAAGGTCTGTCGAGCTTAATCACGATGATGGGATTCCGGAGGAGCACCGACATGTACACCGGAGCACATTCTTCTCCGCCTGATCGAGGAGGAGCTCAGGGGAGCAACACGCTACATGTATTATCAGATCACCATGATTGCATGGCCCAGATGATGTCCCACCCTTCACAACGAACCTGTTGGCTCGGTGGAAGTGAGCCTCCTCTCAAAGCGCCCAGGTCACCCACATGGCCCGAGCCTACCTACGCCTGATCCCACTATTCCTGAACCTCCATGTGCATGCCATCACCCTCGAGTTGAGAAATTTTTGGTGTAGGTCTCAAGACTAACTGACTCCATCGGGTGGAATCGACTTGGACCTTGGCTTCCAAGTGATGTGACACAAATTGAACTCCAGGCCTCTCTTCAGTGAGGCCCGAAGCCTCTTGACTTCTCCACCCACTGCTAAAGGGCCCCAGGAATCCATTGAGACCATCAGAAGCCTAAGTGTACGTCGGAGGACGGAGAATCTGTTGATCAAAGGTTGTTATTCCCTATTCTTAGGGAAGAGCAGCCACCGTCCAATCAAGCCTCCACCCCAGCTTATATCGCATTTATTCGATGAAGCCAAAGTATTTCGTACGCAAAACTGTCAGATTGCGTTAAGTAGATAGCATCTGGCCATCAACTATCGCTGCATGTGATGCATGCCCTCTCGAGGGGTATATTGCTATCACATTTCTTCGCCTTTTGTTTTTTGTTTTTAGTCCTATAAATATAAATATTAGAGTAATATTTTGTGGGATAACTGCATAAAGGACTTTGAACTCCTTGAATATTGCATTTTAATCCCTTATAAAACTTGCAGCTATGCCCATGTTTTTTCGGACCTGTTATTTAATACATTAAAAGTTTATTATAATCACAAATAGGTCCCTACTAGTTTAGTATTTTATTTTATTCACATTTATCATTATAATATTTTTATTGCTTCAAAAATTATAGGAAAATTAATATAAGTGCTTGTAACTTTACTTGATCACATATATTTTCAAATGGCAGTATAATTAATTTTCCTGTTTATTAGAAAACAGAAAAAATATTTTTTTTCTTTTTACATATTAAAATCCATAAAAATTAGAAAAACTACTCTAAATTTCCCAACAAATCATATTATCTATATTATTATATATGCTGCCACATATCCAAAATCCCTAAAATACAAAGTATAAAAACCTAAAAATCACACAATTCTAAAAATCTTACAAAAATAGCAAAAATTAAAGAAAAATCTAGAAATATATATTATTATTTATGAATTTTCTATACTATATATACTATATACTAAAATAATTTTAGGTAACTTTTTAACTTATTAATATTTTTTAAACCTAAGATAATCTCGGTCCATTAATCTGTTCAATGCTTTAATGTACTTATTATTTAAAAATACATAAAATAAGTAAAAATTCTATAAAAATAGAGAAAATTATAAAAATCTCAAAAATATTTTATTTCTTGTATTTTGAGTCTATGTTGGTATAATTAAAAAATATAATACCCTATATATTATATATCTTAGTTATTACTTAAATTATCTATAATATCTCTATTATTCTATATAAATATATATATATATTATCTTAAAATTTTAAAAAAACTAAAATTTTGCAAAAATAAAAATAATATATAAAAAATAAAATTATAAAATTATAAAATATGAAAATGATTAAAAATCCATAAAAGCTAAATATAATTAAAAACCCACAAAATGAATAAAACCCCATAAAATAATTAAAAAGGAAAAGACAAAAAGAAAATAAAACAGAAATTAGTATTAATTATCAATAATTAATTTTAAATTTCTCAATCTATATCGTAGCTCCCTATGTTCAACACTCCACCATACTTGCCCTACACACATTTGTTGTGGAGTTATAATAAATTTTAACTTACATTTGCATTTATCGTTTAATCTTAATTATGGTTAATTGTTGATCTGTTGAGGATTGGTCATTACAACGATTGATAATGTGTTTTATTAATAGAGCAGATCTATCCACGTTTCAAATGGTGTTGTTGTCAGGGAGTAACGGAGTATAGATTGTTTGTTTAGTATACTTTGTATATTATTTCTATATCCGCTTCTATCACTTTTGTTTATATTTACATAATGTTATACATATCTCTTCATTTCGATTTTTTACGAAGGGCCCACAGATCGAGGAGAACTTCTTAGGAGGATCTAAGCAACCTCATGAAACGGAGGCCGGTTATTCAGTTTAACTGGTAAGAGAGAGCAACAGAGAAGAACCAGGAGTCGTGTAAACTAGTTTGGTATAGATTTTATTTTTATTTAATGAGAGGGATATATGTCAATAAATTTGTAATGATACAGAAGACTCTAGACAGTTGAACATTTCAGCCCTATTTTCCCAAGTGTTTGTTCACTTGGGAGCCCGCACGGTTTTATGTGTTTTCATTGCCTTCTTCACTTTGATTCTCCCTATTTTTCTCGTTGTTTTATGTTTAACTCGTGATTTGTGTATTTATGCCTTCTTTATATTTTATGCCTTCGCTGATTGAGACCATAGTTCTAGGGTTGCTTACTCGATATTTAGGTCCAAAGCCTAATCATATCTCATGTACCTATAGTTCATTACATTTGGATTTAGTCAAATTAATTGGTGTTCCACGATAATATAAATTCCTGCTTAGGGAGATTTTAGCATGTGCATTACATGTAGAATAGTTTAAATTTATTTGTGGATCGTGTGCATGTAGAGTGTTGGAGCAAGGTATGCATTTCTAACTTTGCATTCATCATTTTCTTGAGCATCGGTTTTTTCGACTTCTACCCTTATTTTATTGGACTTAGAATAATTGAGAATCGAAAAATTCATTAAGTGTTTGTGTGAATTTTACTTAAAATAAGTGACAATCAAAAAATTAAAAAGGGGACTGCTAAGAAAACCTTAACCTGATTAAAAGTGGTTATGGATTTCATTAGATTGGGTTCATAAATCCCACATTCTTTTCAGATACCTTCCAGACAGAGTGAGTCATGACCCTAAGAATTAAAGCCAAAATCCTAGCATGGATACTGTCTTGCTTATTGACTGGGTTCATGAAGCATTGGCGCTTCTGTCGGTGCATGGGCGAGTAGGGTTGAGTCTGCTTGAGACTTAGTCTGAAGTACCAAGCATAGGGAATTGTGATATCGGATTCCTGTCTCAATGTGCCATGTTCAAGTACCCTACAAGGGGGAATTATTGGTTTTTCCTATAGGCTTCCTCCTCTATTCTTTGGTTGAGTATTAGATCTAGACCCAATAACAAGGATTCTTAAAAATAAGTACTGGCTACAAGTTACAAAGGAAGTGGGAAGTACATGACACTTGTCTAGTAGTACTCACTCTCCTATAGGGCTAGTCGATAAGGACTTGTGATAATATTTCATGAATAACAAACAATAAAAACTACCAAGATAATAGTCTAACTCTGACAACTTCATGTGTAGTGTTAGAGAACCTACCCTTGTTTTGAGGTTTGGTGGACTAGTGTTAATTTGGTAAATATCAAAAATAGCATGCCCTTGTGCCCTTCATCACTACTTCTTTTCTATCTTTCTTTTCATCTGTGCTCGCTTTGAGCCTTCTGTCTTCCTCTTTTATTTCCTTGTAAAACACAGTGCTCCTCCCTCTTTTTCTCAAGATGACATATCATGGCTGGCTTTGTTCGAACTCCGTAGACACATATATTGAGTCCATGACTCTGTCATATCAAATAATTTAGGGTAATTCCAGAGGGATCGGATCAGATCTTATGAACCATTCTCAAGACTCCCTACTTCTTTTACCTCAAATAAATCATGATCACTATTGTCCCAAACTCGCTCCATTTTGGATGGAGATCGACCTATCTCCATACAACTCCCCTACTCTCATAAAGTTCATGATTGACCTTAATATTGAGTGATTCCATTCATCTGGTATTTATTTTCAGTCTAATTGAGTTTTATTTCTTCTTGAAGTTGAAAGACCCGATCCGGAAGTATTATCAGATCTAGACTTAGAGATGGCACCTTAGAAAGGAAAGGATCAGCAGACAGATCAAAATGAGATTAATGCACAGATGTTAACCTCCATTCAGGCAATTCAGAGTAGTTGACTGAACAGGCACTCGCCCATACATCTTTCCAAGACATTCTTAATGACATAAGGAGGGACGGAAAGAATTGTAGAGGATGAGAAGCACAACATTGAGGAGATGATCGCCAAGAAGGTGGACATCATGAATGGGATGATGAGGTGAGAAAGCAGCCCAAGACAACTCTCAAGGAAATATACAATCCAGGAGCTGAGAAGTCGAGGCTAGGGTTTGGGCCTTAGTGCAGCACCGAAGCATGAAGATTGCATCACATGCAATCAAGAGCGACTAGTCATACTAGTTGTGTGGGGTAGCAGAATTGAAAAATTTTATAAAGATGAAACCACAAACACTTCTCATATTGTTTCATCAAGATCACAAATGAGTAATAGAATTAGCTCTTGAAGCTTGTTTGTGATTGCGTGTGTCTCTAAGCGAAGAGACCTCATGTCTCAAGTCCAATCGGATGAAGGATATACTTGCGGACACATGGATGAGTTATGTGCTTCTCACAATCCGAGTTGAAGATACGAGTGTGAAGTCTCCTGATTCTGTCCCACGAAATTGATAGCCTTCCTCAAGAGAAAGATGCATCAAAGAAAACGGAGATCCACAAATAGTCAATCCGGCAGCTCAATGGCGTCGCGACAAGTGTGAGGTTCTCTTGGTCATTGTGATGGATGGCCACAATATTGAGAGAGAGAGAGCATGTATAAGAATAGAGAGAGTTATTTCTCTTGCAATTATTATTGTAAAGAAAGAGCTTGGTCTATACATTCTTTTATAACATATTGGAAGTCCATAGATATCAATTAATGTGCACACATAACCAATGGTGTAGATTATTTTGTTCTTTCAATCAATGGTCATGATTTTGTTGCATGAATTTACAACAAAAAATAGTTAATTTAAAATAAATTTAATATATTGAAGATCCATCAATATAATTTAATTTACATTAAATTAACAAATATGGAATAACTTGGGAGGAGAGCAAGTCTTGGGCTACCAAGTTAAAGGGCTCAAGGTGATCGTCCACTCTAAGTGTGGTAAGGAGGCTCTCTCATTCCAATTATGTTGAGATCTCATATATCATCATATATTCCACATGTGCAACAACTTTTGTTGCAAAACTATTAACCAAAATAATTCTAAATTTTTTTGTGATAATTTTAATCATGCCTTGATAAGTATAAATCATATTCATGCATCCAATACAAAATGTAAATTGCATTTACTATTAATTGTTTAATATGAATCCAATTCACATCAACATTTAATTCGTAGATACTACACAATTAAATCTCCCCACCATATTATAATTCATGTTTATATTTAAGATTATTATAGATATTGATATCCGCATTAATCGTATCTTTGATAATTAAATCATATTTAATTATCTTTTTTTACTATTCTCATGTGTCCAAATAATATGAATCATATGCATATTATTCATGATAAGTAAATCACATTTAATCATCAACTTCTCAATGCTCTGATATAATTTCAACAGTGGAATTATTCTTGAACTCTTTCAAGAATAATGTGCTTTCGCTGTGGATACTTAGAGACAAGGATAGGGTGATTGTACATTCCATGTATAATGACTTGTATTGAGATCATATCTCAAATCCATATCTCGAGGACTTCTCAAAGATGTTTGATTAAATCAAACTATAAATATAATCTTCTCATTGCATCTGAATCACAATCAGATAAATGTCCAATATTTGGATATAGATTGGATTACTAATCTACTTAAAGAAGTCACTAAAATCCAAACCTACTCCATCGCTCCCTCGGAATGCAAGTTCCATGGTTATACAATCGTTTACGATCAAATCACCCTCGAGTATTCCTAATAAATGTACATCCTGCATATTGGAAGACCTATAATAAACCTGAACTTTTAGATCACATTTAGATTGTCTTCTTCATGATTTTATCATTAGGTTTGTCATTTCGTCATTGGGACTTGGTATCAATCATATGTATTCCAAATGCATATATCATACCAACAAATTCTTGGCATGCTTCCAAAGTAAGATGGCCATGCATGAAATTTGATTGGTCCCAATAACTCATGAGTGGGCTCATTTCTTCTGGTTCAGTAGTGAACATATATGATCCCTTTGAGAGATCATATTACTCATATGCCCTTGTATGCATATTATCTCACCAGTGTGTAGACCTCGATTAGGTCATCAACCTAATAGTCTGCCTAATGTACATACTTAATCATATAATAATACATCTGTCACTAGTCAGAGGTTGTGTGCCTATATCGTGACAACATATGATATAGGTCTTGGTAATCTCGATCTCCTTAAGTCAAATCTTTGACTTAACTTACCTGACACCTCTGAATCTCTATTCCTATGTAGAGGACCGGCATCAAGAGGTCGATCAGATATCAGCCTTTGGAGAAGGATTGTAATCTCTTTCTTAGTCTAGAGATCATCTCTTAACAATCATTTAATAGTGCTCGATGAGTCCTCAATCTAACTCTTTATCCAAGCACCAGCCTCTATGATTCAACCATTGATACAATAGGTGTATGATTATTAAGATGGTCATGGTACATAACCCTGACTGTACTAAGGGACCTTATAAATGCATTCATTCATTTAATCTCAGATAAGGAGTGAAATGAACCAATAATCTTTATTAATATATCAAAGATTTGTAATAACATTATTTTAGAAATGGTTTACTCCAAGCTCACATGGCTAACAGACAAATCACCGAATGGGTCCAGATTCCTCAAATCCATGGTCACTTTGAGCTGAAACCTCGATTACTCTTAGTTCAATTGCATTAATGGAACCATGCACTACCTCGACATCTTGTTGGAGGTAGTCAAGACGAAAGCCTTCTCCTTTAGCTTGCAAGATAAGGCTATCTATTGGATTAATCATTTGGGGAAGATCGTGGCAACCTGAGAGGCATTGAAGTTAGCATTTTTGCATAAATGTTATCCCCTTGGTCGCTTGAACCAGATTTGAGCATTAATCTCAAACTTCTTGCAGTAGTCCCATGAGCCTATCCATGAGGCATGTGAAAGATTTAAAGATCTCCAGGAGAAGAACTCCCTCCATGATATTTTGAGACCGGTTTGGTCCAAAACTTTTTCGGGGGCTTGAACCAGGAAAACCAAAAGCTGGTGGATGTAGCCTGTGAAGGATTGCATTTCAACAAGGATGAAGACATTATATGGCAGATTTTTGAGGAGATAGATGGAGGTTTAGCCACCCTATCTTCATCACGTGCCTTCCAAATGAATCCTCATATTCCTCCAAAACATGTTCATATGGCATCAACAGATGGATAAGAGAGAGATGAGAGTTCCAACCTCAACATCATAGAGAACCATCTCTCAAAGGTTGACATCATTGAAAAACAATCACATGACTTGGAAAAATTAAATGTGATCGAGCAAAGGACCAAAATTTTGGTCAAGCTTGACCAAATCACTGAGTAGTTGGATCTCTTGTCCAGCATAATCAATTCGTGTCAATCTATGAGTTCATTTGTTGAGACATCTACTGAGCCCAAGGAAGCCCAGCCAACGCAAAATCCAGGGCATTCAGTCTAGCATCTGTGCAGACACCCTACTAGGAACCACTACAGTCGAAGCAGACACAGATGGTAGTGTACCATCTTGATCCTCAGCCACTCATCGATTCGTTCTTTCCATGACCTCCAGAAGACAGCGTTTGGAGCAATGATCAGCATTTGACCTGTCCTGTTGGACAATCACAAGATCAATCAATGACTATATGCTCGTTCCCCCAACAACAAGGTGGAAGACCATACCAACACCAGCCCTCACATTATCAGTCTCTATAGAATTGCCAACAACTAGAGATAGAATTTCAAGCAGTTGACTTATTTCCAACCATCATATCATTAGCAACAGTTGGTTGTTCATTGATGAATCCATGATTCATTAACATTCTTTATGTATTTTGTCTTAAAACCCCTAATAAATACATGTAGGTATCCATTTCCATATTAACAAACCTTCATTCATGAATAAAAGTGCACCTTTATGCATTGAAACCATGCAAATAAATAAAAGAATAAAAATAAAGAAAATAAAAAGAAGGCAGATTGTAAATATGTGTATATATATACAATATGACTTATAAAATATAAATATAGTTTAAGTATATATTAATATGACCCAACCCTTGAGACTAAGTCTGCATGGATTGGTCGACAAGCAAATAAGTAGGTAGATATAAGGAAGAAAATCGCAAAAAAAAAGAATTATTTATGCACTTTATACATTCTTCATTATTTCTCCCATAAAATCATATCTTCATTGATTTTTAATTAATTCATTTGTAACATTTTTTATCAAACTCTTATCCTCATTATTTCTAAAAATGTATAGAAAAATATAAAAATAAGTTAAAAGTATTATCTTATATGTTTTTCAAGAAATCTAACTTTTAAATTGTCAATTTCTCAACTTTTGGACATCACAACTTTCTCATATATTTATAAAATACATAAAAAGCAGGTAAGGTTTATTTTAAAATCCATTTATTTATTTATTATAAAATCCTTATAAATAAGTAAAGTATGTGTACAATTCTTATTTAAAATTCTTAATTTAAAATATGTATTTATTATTTATAATACTTATATAAATCCTACTTATTAAAATATGTGTAAAAATTATTTAACCTTTGTATATAAAATTTGTAAAAATTATTAGTTATTCGATTCAAATAAAATATTGATAACTTATCTTTTAAAATTCTTGTACATTTACTTGCTTATAAAAATTGAAAAATCCATAAAAAAAATACAGTCTTAAATTAATAAAAAAAAGTACAAAATCTTTAAAATCCATAATAAATCAGTAAAATTCAGAAAATATACTTCACAAAAACACGGTTGCATTTACATTAGCACTTTGTGAATAAGTTTGATTTCTAGAATTAAAGATTGGGAATAGCCTAAAAGATGGAGTTTGATTATGGCATTTAACTTGCATTGTAAGGAGTCTAGTTCAGAATTGGAATTTAGATTCTTCATGTATATGACTCAAATTTTTGGGTTCCATGACCATGTTTGGGAAGTCCACTTAAACTAGCCTAAGTAGAATACTTGGTGTCATCCATTTAACTCTTCATCAGTAAACCAATTTTGGACCTATGTACTTTGCACTTAACTCAACTTGCATGGGGTAGCGAAGGGCGGTACATTTTAGCGGTGCATTATCATCCTTATCTAGTGACGCGGACATTTAAAGACAGGAGTTGTGGGGTTGAAATAATGCTTCGGATGAGGGAAGGATATGTTGGCATAATTTTTTCCAATACCTCAAAACATAAACGGAAATAAAAGACTATATTACCGTCGAGGCAAAAAAGATCGATGTGGTGCAAGAGACATTACAAAGATAATCCAAAAAGAAGCCACCAAATACCAAATATGATCACAATAGTCCAAGCTTCTACAAAGCATGTACATCTTAGTGGAGACTTAGATACACTGGCCAGGCTTCAAAAGGAGATGTGTCACACTCCAGTTCTTTTCTCATTCTTCTACATTCTCTCTCTATTTGATTGTGGACACAGTACAACCTAACCTTAGAAGGGAATACCAACACTCCTCAAGGAAAGAGTAGCTGGATGAGGAACCAATGGGAGTGTATTATTGAGATGGGTGGTTTTTTTGCTTTTTTAAGAAGGAAGAGCTAGCACAATCCACATACAGTATAGATTTAATTCAAGGTTGATAGAATTAGAGATATGGATGAGTGGATCTGAGCTAGTTGTTGAGATGAACCTAAATAAAGATTTGTTAAACTTAAGGATTGTTGAGATTAAAATCCTAATCCTAGTTAAGGCTCTAACAAAATGCTTGTTTTAGGCTAGACCAAGCTTTGTCTTTTCTCTGTTCTCGTGAATTAGTTTAGGAAAACAAACTCATTCTAACTTTCTTTCTTTTTCCCTTATTTTTCAAATAAGTATTTTCTAAGGGACTAGTAAAGTTTAAATATAGGGGGGTTGATTAGTCCATGATTCATTAACACTCTTTTTGCATTTTATCTTAAAACCCTTAACAAATACATGTAAATATCCTTTAATTTCCATTTATTAATAAAACTTCATTCATGAATAAAAATGCAATTTTATGCATAAAAACATGTAAATAAATAATAAAAAATAAATAAAACAAAAAGATGGCAAGTTGTAAATATGTATATATGTACAATATGAATTATAAAATATAAATATAGCTGAAGTATATATTTATACAACCTAACCCTGAGACCAAGTCAGCATGGATTGGTTGACAAGCAAATAAATAGGGGAGATAAGGAAGAAAACCGCAAAAAAGAATTATTTATATACCTTATACATTCTTCAAAATTTATCCAATAATTATCATTCATTATCAACAGTAGTACCACCATCCACAACGCTATCAACAATACTCTCCTCATCACTATCAAAGTTATCCATTAGCCTCTGCACTAGTATCAAAGTTAGTGAGCATTGCCTGCTGAGCAGATTGAGGCAGACTCAGTGAATCCAGCCCTTGATTGCTTGGCACAACTGCTGAAGAGCTTAAATGAAATGAGCTAGAAGCTAGATGATCTGACCGTTGCGAAAACCATCATTCTAATACATGTTGAAGCCAACCCAAATAAAATCTGGCATAAGGAGCAGGTAGAACATAGTGTCCCATCAGGATTTGAGTAAGTGTGAATGAACCATTAATATTATCTAACGTTGTTACTCTCAGGAGTAACAGGACTCTACAGCCATCTACCTCTACGAAAGGGAAGAATAAAGCTTCACAAGGCTGATCATCGTTAGCAGTATTCGCGTCAAACTTTGGAGGAGGAGAAGAAGAAATAAGAACATCACCGGATGAAGAAAGAGATCAAAAAATTGAAGAAACCTAAAAATCAAACACCATCAATGATATCCAAGGTCGAGTTGATGCAGCCAATGAGATGCCAACACTGGTAGTAGATCTCGTATGAGCCGACGAAGTCGGATTTCCTATTTTTAGTTTCCTTTCTATTTTGAATGATTATATCCCTTCTAGTCACTCAAATATACAAGTTGATTTAGACGTAAATTAGATCAATGTCTTTGATTCTGTAAATATTCTGTTTCATGATGCTATGAAAAATGCCAAAAAAAATAGAAAATTGAAAACTGCCTTATCGGATCCTACCATTGTCGAAATATTGCAAAATATTATGTTTGAAATACCTTTGCTCAAAGCCATGGAGTACATACTGAATGTGAAGAAAGGGTTAAAAGAGGCATGTACAACAAAGCGTCAACCACACAAAAGTCGATGCAAGAGAGTCGAGAAGCACATTATGACCATGACTACTATGAATTCCATCAATAATATTCCAAGTAACAAGAAAGATAATGGAGCCCCTCTCATTAGATGTGAAATGTGCAATCAGGATTTTGAGCTCACATTGCTCGATAGCGGATCGTTTATCAACTTATTACCTTCATCAATGCTACACAAAATTTGGATTAGAACATCTCGAGCCAACTAGGATGATTATGTAGTTTGTATATCGATAAGTGAAGCAGCTAAGAGATATTTTGGAGGATGTAATAGTTATAGTGTAGGGAATGCAATTCCTTGTGGATTTCATCATCCTAGACATGGACACCTCTGTACCTCTACTCCATACCCTAACTATACTTTGACGGACATTCCTTCGAATAGCCAAAGCAGTAGTTGACTCTGACACTAGACAGATTACCCTTCGCTCAAGCAGCGATAAGGTTCAGATAGAGACGGTCTCGAAATTACAGCTTGCAGAATTAGTACCTAATTAGAGAAAGCACATGCCACACGAAGCTTAAGACTATGATTTTATGACAGAAATTAGATAAACAAACATATTTATGGATAATTTAGAGAGTCAGAAATTCCTCTCCACAAAGGAAGGACTGGAAAGCACAGTCAAAACCCTCCTTTTCTTGGAAGATGAGTTTTTACTAATATGCCAATCGAAATATTTGAGAATCGTCCATTCCCATCAAGACATTATGAATTCATTGAAGATCTTCGTGAAACTTTATATTCTAAACCAGATCAGAAGACCATCAGAAGCCAAAGCGTATGCCATAGGATGAAGAATTGGTCGATTGAAGTCAACCCAAGCGGTTGTTCTTCCCTGTTATTGGGGAAGAGCAACCACCATTCGATCGAGCCTCCACCCCAGCTTATATCACAACTGTTTGATGAAGCTGAAGCGATGCGCACACAAAACTGTAAGATCACTTTAAAGTGGATCGCATCTAGCCGTCCACTACCGCTGCATGTGACGCACACACACTCAAAAAGTATATTGATATCACATCCATCCAACTTTGCATTTTGTTTCCAGGACTGTGAGTATAAATATTAGCGTAATATTTTATGGGATAATTTCATGAAGGACCTTTGACTCCTTAAATATTGCATTCTAGTCCTTCAGCCTCATGTGTAGTAATACGTGAGAGTCTATAAAAATTACATGTATACCCTTGTGTTTTCTACACTTATCATTTCATGCACTAAAAGTTTATTATAACTACAAATACCTCCCTACTAGTTTGGTATTTTTATTTAGTGCACATTTGTCATTAAAAATTATTTTGTTGCTTCAAAAATTGTAGGCAAATATTATAAGTGCAGGTCATTGCTTGATTACATATATTTTTCACATGGAAATTTAATTAATTTCCCTAATTATTAAAAATACAAAGAGAAGTACTTTCATTCTTTTTAGATATTATAACCCATAAAAAATAGAAAAACTCCTCTAAGATTCCCTCAAAAATCTTATTATCGATATTATTATATATACTACCACATATCCAAAATCCCTAAAAAATAAAAAGCATAAAACCTAAAAATCTTATAAAATTAGACAAAATTAAAAAAAGTCCAAAAACGTATCTTCAAATTTTTAATTTTTGTACTATATATTAAAAATAGTTTAGCTCAATTTGGACTTATTGATATTTATTAAACCTAAAATAATATCTTTATTAATCTATTCACTATTTTGATATACTTATTGCTTTGAAAAAACATAAAATTAGTAAAAAAATCTATAAAAATAGAGAAGCAAATAAAAATTTCAAAAATATTTTATTCTTGCATTTTAAGTCTATTTTGATATATTTAAAAATGTAATATTATATATACTATATATTTTATATATTACTTATATTATATATAATATCTCTATTATTCTATATAAATATATGTCTTATTTTAAAATTTTAAAAGGAACTGAAATTTTGCAAATATAAAAAGAAAATTACAAAAATTTAAAATTTAGAAATATAAAAAATATAAACACAATTAAAAATATGTAAAATTTAATATAATTAAATATTAAAAAAATAATTAAACATGAAAAGATAAAAAGAAAATAAATAAGAAAGTAATATTAATTAGAAATAGATACATTTTAATTTCTCAATCTATACAGCAGCTTGTTCTATTTGACACTCCACCATACTTACCCTATACACATTATTGTGGAATTATAATAAATTTTGAGTCATACTTGCATTTATCGCTCAATCTTAATTGTGGGTTCATTGTTGTCTGTCGAGGAACGATCATTACAATGATTTCTAATTGAGTTTTATTAGTAGACTGGATCTGCTCTCGTTTCTTCTAGGTAAAAGATCTTAGAATTTATCCCTATTATTTCCACATGCTTAGCGATACGTAAAGGTTATCGAGTTTTCTGGATGATTGTCGAATTTGATCCTACCTCAGAATCGCCAATAGCTATTGATGTCCTTGTTCTCATTTTATTTAAAATGAATATTATTTTATTTCCATGCAATACAAATGTGCAAAAGTGGCATAGTAAGGTTTGGGGCGAATCTTACTCATTTAGGAAATGGATGGGGATAGGTGGAAAAACCTCATTCGTGAGATATGCAAATCACAAACTCTAGTAAAATGATATAGGTCTTAGTGCACCGGTACACCTATGTTTGAAAAAAATTGAAAAGCTACCATTGAGAATAGAGGATTTCATTGTACATATATAGAGATTCGTGAAGTGGTAGACCTTGTGAAGAATGTCCCCTATCTTGGATAAGGATGTTACGATCATATCTCTTCCAACACATCCTCCTCCTTCGCAGTTGCGATAGGAGGATATCTTCTCGAAGTATCACAAGGAGACAATCTTGTAGTTATTGGGTAATGTGTGCCCAAATGATTCATGGAGATAGTTGAAGCATGTGTAGAGAGTCTTCCATATCATATACACACTCTACAAAGAGAAGGCCACCTATTGTTGTGTACTTCTTAGTTGGCTATACCGAGGAATGGCATGGCCCTGTGGAGCCATAGATGGTATCTCCTATAACATGTTAGAGGAATATTGAAACCTTTCGATAGAACTTCTATCGATAGTACTTAATGGAAAACATCATAAAAATTTATGGGTTCCAGATAAAGGGAGCAAGACCATGAATGTATACCTCAATAATTTCATGGAGCTACTGAAGTATGCTGCAAATATTGTACCAATTAAGTATGACAAGCCATACAAATTCTTCTGAGGCCTTCACAAGGAATTTTATGAGAGGTTCGTACCCGTTCATTTGGAAGGAAAACTTGCCATTGGCAGAATTCACATACAAGTGTAACTACCATGTCAATATAGGCATCCTTCCCTGAGTCACTATATGGAAGACAATGCACGACACCCTTGAGTTGACAAGAGTTTGTACATAGTCTTCAATACAATGCATAATACCTAGAGAAGACTACTAAGGAATTCATGATGACTAAAAAAATCTTCTCAAGGCTTAGGGTAGGTAAAAGAGCTACAATGACATGCATCATAGTGATCCAAACTTTGGACTAATGTATATCGAGAAGGGAGTTCAACAATTTGGATTGAAGGAGAACTTGGCTCCATGCTTTATTGCACCCTTTGAGATCCTCAAGAGGATCGATAATGTTTTCTACATGCTTACGCTTTCCCCTCACTTTGCAAGAGTACTCAACATTTCCCACGTCTCCAATTAAGGAAATACATGCAGAACCTATCGCACATGATCAACTACAATGATATTCAGGTGGACACAAACTTGAGTTACCATGAAGATCAATTTTGATTTATTGATTGTGGTAAATAGGTTGAGGCAGAATTAGATACCTTCAAAGAAGATCGACTAGCAACGGTATAAATACAATGGAGGCCACTTAGGAGCCAAAGGCATATATGTGGCGAGACTATCCACAACCATTTGAAGGTAACCTCTAAACGTTGAGATCGTTCTTTTAAGGTTATTATCAATTCTATGAATAGGATGGAGTTTTTAAAGTGATATAACTTGATGAGATGTGGGATCAACCTTTTCAAGGTTTATATATTATATTCCTCTCCTCCTAAGTGTCCAGAACAATACTTATTTGAAGGGTGTTATGATGTAGTATCCGATATATTTAGCTTTCTTTCTAAAAGTATCAGAATATACTAATATTCTCTTCAAAAGAAGCACATCATCGCAATGCTTCCTAACAAGGACAAGAATGTAATATTTTAGGTTCGGATGTGAGAGATATGGGTATTTTAGTGAAATTGGGTGAAGAGCCTTTATGGAAATTGCGAGTTCCAGAAATGGGATACCCACACTTCACCCCTTCTATCCATAACATGCATTTATTTTTTCTCTATTCACATTCTTTCTTCTTCTTTATTCCTCTTTAGTTAAGTAGGTATGCTTTAGTTTATATAATATATGGTAAGTCATGTGATTAGTTATTTTAGAAAAAGTAAAAACATATGCAAGAGACAAAGATAAATATTGCAAGGTAGGTGCACAACCTTATGATCCAATTGAATCGACAGTGAGTCATCCTAACTTGAGGAGCATTAAAGAGTAGGTTGGTGATAGGTACTTTGAATAGCTTTATGTCATTGCATGTGTGCATTTTACCTTGGGATCACCATTTGTGGCCAGTTGTTTTGAGGTGAGTAATGTTCCCTCAGTTGACTCAATTGACAAAGTTGCAGCTTCCTATGCTACTTGCCACCTATCGAGATTGAGATCGAGATCGAGAGAGAACTGCCAATCATACTAACTAAAGCTTTGCACTTGCAAGCGGGTTTTGATTTATGTTGGGAGTGTGGTGTGGTCATGATTCATTAAATATAAATCTTCTTCTTTGAAGGGTGAGTTCAGGATATATGGATATTTGGAAAAATATTGCGGAATAAAGCAATGAAAAGGATATGGAAAAATTGTATACATTATATTAACATTTGATAAAAATCATGGAACATATTTTAGGCACAACACAGTTTGCTGTAGAGTACTTGGTTACGGTAGTTGCAATACTTAACCTCGCTACAGTTTTGATATAATTGTTATCTATCATGGTGGATTATTAGACACATAAGTTACTATTATTAAAAGTCCAACAAGGATGGTCTAATAGGAGGCTGAGACCAGAGTATTTAGTGATATAACTATGGAATATTGAGATTGAGGCACGGTCATGTAGCTTCACTTATCTTCAGTTCCTTTATCTTCATCTTAGGATTATTTAATAAAGAGATTTTCTTATATTATTCTATAATGAAGAGTACTTTAGGAGGATCATTTCTTCTTTAATGTCGATAGCGCAGAAATATGTTAAAGGATCTTTTTATATGTTTGAGTATATCAATATTCTTGCCTCTATGAGGATTTCATGAAAGGATGATATAGATATTGATGATTAGATACAGCTGTTATGAACTCAATTCGAGGTCACCGGATCCTCCCATATCCAGATCTGATTACTCAGCAATAATTTATCCAGTAATCACAGCTACCATTCAGAAACATACTACAATTAAAAATATTAAGAAGGAAGTACTTATACTTTTCCATTCACACAATAAAGTTTACATGGTACATTGTCCCACTATAACCATTATCATGTACATCAGTTGGAAAGGAAATACACAAAAAGATGACCAACTACCTTATAAAGTAATGCTATTGTAGCTGGTTGGATGGTTATTGTCCATGTGATGATTCTCCAATGCATCTTGGATTATCAAAAAATATAGAAAAGAGAAGAACTAGTGCTCAATAATGAAGAAAAGAAACATAAACCAAGCATGATATTAGAAATGTTCAACAAATCAAATTATATAGTTGTTCCTTTATTCTATTTTTTTTCTTAGGTCCTATCCATTCTAATCCATGCCAGAGATTGGTCCTCTTCCCTCTACGGACCCCGCCGTTGTGAATACTCCAGGATTGGAGATTGTGTTTATCCGATGATCTTATGTCGTTATGCGTCGCCTCAACCATCCTCCAATACTATGCTAAATAGAATTATGGGTGTGCATCAACATCATGTAAAGCATCTAGTATATTTTTCTCATTATTTAAAAAGCACGGAACTATTTAAGAAAAATATAAACACATAAATGAAAATACACATCCATGCAAGGGTATTTTTGAAATAAAAATAAATTACAAGTATCTACATGCAAATAACCCACAAAGGCAACACTTATATTACAAATTTTAAGACAAAAAATAAATACAGAAAGCTGGGAGGGCCGTTGAGAAAAAAGCCAGGCAGCTCACGTGCAGTGCTACGCGAGGTGACCTGGAACAAGACCTATATGCAATAACCATGAAGCTGAGGAGGTCCTATGCAACTATTACAAAAGTTTTTTAACATTCATAAATATTTACAGGACTGAATAGGAAATACAAAAAAGGGGGATACTATGAAATTTACCCCTAAATGACTCTTCATCAGGCGGCTCAGCACCCTCCACATGGGTTGATCAGTAATTGCAAAGGGTGATGCTTCCTCTCTTGAGTGGACGACCCATATTAGATCTGGGTCGTGGCTTTGATCTAACAACAACGGGGGAAAGTGGAAGAACTCCCACAACAAGTTCTGATGATTCTTTGATCGACCTTAACATGTGACTTTGGCATCCTTCGTAGCTGCCAAGAAGATCATAAGCTTATTGGAGATGCCCCGTACTTGTAGGTGCTCATCGATGGGTTCCAGGTCCCCTCGAGCAGGACATGGGGTCTCTTTCATCTGAGCCCAACCTAGAGTAGAAGATGGGGACATGTAGAGCTCTAGGTAGTCTCCGAGATGGGAAAGCTGCACCAAAAAGATCAGTCGTTCGATAGGATTTGCCTCAACAAATTTTTGACGCTCGCACCACTGTGGATATGCAGGATAGAGGTTCGCTGACGAAGGTGGAGGAGGTGGACCTGATCGTCCTCGATTCTTGTAGAATCGAGTGTAAAAGAGGAGGTTTATGGAGAAGCGAATAGGGAATGAAGAGGAAGTGGAATAGAAGGTTGGGACACACTGATTCACGGTGATTTCAAGCTAGAGTCAGATCTCAAGCAAGCGAGAATCGAGAAATTACGCTATCCTAGAAACTGATTGATTGAACCAACAGTAAAACTATGCTTAGAAAAATGAAAGCTACCCTAAATGCGATAGAAAGTATCTCATACCTATAGGGAACATGGAGCAGTTGGACCTTCACCGGAGATGCTACTCGGCAATGGTGGACCTCCAAATTCACCTCCTTTCTCCACGCCAAGACCTCCACTGCTCTCTTTCTGTCACCAGGAAGTCAAATGCTACGAGGATATGTTGTTACAATAGGTGAAATTGGATTGATATTAGAAATAAGGCGGGAGGATCTTATTTATTGATAAATGGAGGAGCCCTCTTGCAAATGTTATAGTATCAAAATCATGGAGGGTCGATAAGATCCTTGGCTTGAGTGTCAATTAGGGCAATCAAGTCTATAATTTTTCTTCAGCATGCCAAGCTAGAACATGAGTATATTAGCAGGAAAAATGGTAGGAAATCGGGGCTTTTGATAAAAATTGTTGCGCCTGGGGGGGGGGGGGAGGGGAGGAGAGAAGGGATGTTGACCCGAGGTTAACAGCCCCTCTTCATGTGAGTGGTCTGTGTAGGACCACTAAAGGACAAAGAATACACAAAACATCTTATAAATTCAATAAAAATAATAAATGATTTTATTTACAAAACTTAAAACATGAAAATGGTATATTATCATGTACTAATTTTTCATAACTTTTATTTATTTTTACAACTTAATTTACTAGGTGTCAATTTTTACAAGTAAAAGTATAGGTATATTTACCAATGTTTTGAGTATTTTATTTTTATTTTGTATTTTTGAGTTTCATATTATATATACATAATTTATATATTTATAACATATTTAAATATACATTTATATATTTTTATTGTATTTTTTGATTTTATTTATTTACTTAAATAAATATGTTCATTTATTACATGGGTACAATTTACCTATATATTTTAACATATTGTTTAATTTGATATATTTTTCATGCTTTTATTTTATGTTTATTATCTAAATGTATTTCAAATAATGTTTACAAGTATATAATAATATAAAAAGACTAAAAATATAAATAGTGAATATATTAAATATTTTATATAGGTATACAGTACAATAGGGACCCAAAAAGACATTATTTGCATCATAACTTTAAATTAGATGAAACCACCTTTATTAAATAGATAATTAAATTTTATGGATAATAAAGGTGAGTCTGGTCAATTTTGAGTTCATAAGGAGAATATACATGTGTGGGAAGTTTTGTTTGCGACTTTTTGTTTTGAGTGTCCCGAGTGCACTATGTATTATTTTTGTCAGAAATAAATTTTATATTTTCTTTGTATTTTTATGTACAACTTTTATATTGAGGGTTTTATTATTTGAGGTATAAAATTAAAAAATAAAAGAAGGCCAAAATGGTATTTGTTGATAAATAAAAATTAAAGGTTTGAGGGTGTTTTGTGTACAATTTGATTGCCCTATCTTCCTCTACTTTATTCCTAGTCGACCTCGTCAATATTAACCTGGTTTCGGGGTCTAGAACATTCGATATCGTTGACACTTCATTTCTTTTTCTTTTTCTTTCCATTATTCTTTTATTTTGGAATTGAATACATATATTTATACAGTATTTATATGTCAATTATTGAGTATTATTTTATGTATATATATATATATATATTAATGCAATTTACATGCATTTAGCTATGGATTTAAAGCCAAAATGAAAGAATAAAGGTGATGAAATGGAGATTCATTAGTAAGAATGAAATAATTTACTCTGATGAAAACCTTGTATCAGTGCCTTTCATCAGTCAACTCAGATAATAAGAAAGGGTAGGGAGCATTTAATGTCGAAACAACAGATTGAGGTTGTTGAGTTGTACGTAATGGACAATTGTGAGGAAATAACACCATATCTTGAGTACGTCTTTGTCTTAATTTTTAAATAAAAGATTATTTATTTCTCCTTATATTTAAATTATGTGCATTCATTTTAGGGAATTTATGAAGAAAATTGTTGAATAAAACATGACATATTAAGAAGATTAAGTTGTGAGCACATATAGGAAATAATTTCAGGAATGGTTTAAGAACCGAACAAAACAATTTGATGATGATGATGATTATAGTACACGGATATTAAAATATTTTTCAGAAGGTCTGATTTATAAGTTCTGATCTTATAACTATTTTTGGAGCAGTGGTTATCGATTTCATACCGTAAATTCAGGTATTTAACCACACAGAATTACAGAGTAATTGTTCGTGGATCCTATTACGGGGAGGACAATTAGGACTATTATGGAATCTTAAAGGATATGCTGGAAGTAGGTCATTTATCTGATTTTAAGATCAATAAATTGATGAAAGATGCACCTTTAGATTTAGTTAAAGTCCAAAGTTTACATGCTTGTGAACATTGTATTCAAAGTAAAATGACCAAAGCACCCTTCTGAAATAAGGGAACTAGATGTGAAGGTATACTTGATCTAATACATACGGATGTATGTGGTCCCTTCAGTACCATGACTTGAAATGTATATCGATATTATGTGACATTTATTAATGATCATTCGCGATATGGGTTTATCTTCCTATTACATCAAAAATCCTAAACCTTTGAAAAGTTCAAAGAATTCCTGATTTTGGTTGAGAACCAAAGCGATAGGAAGATTAAACGGATTCAGTCTGATCTATTCAGAGAATACCTCTCAAATGAATTTAAGAAATACCTTAAAGAGAGAGGAATTGTGTCCAATCCCATTGCTCCTGGAATCTCCCAACTAAGTGGTATTGTTGAAAGATGCAACAGGACCATCATGGAAATGGTTCATTTAATGGTGAGTAAAGCATATTTATCTCTTAGAATTTGGGGATATGCAGTAGAGACTGCAATATATATCCTTAATAAGTTTCCTAGCAAGTCAGTACTCAAAACCCCTCTTGAGCTTTGGTTTGGAACCAAGCCCGGTATTAAACACTTAAGGATTTTTGGTTACTTGGTCCATGTTGAGAATGTGAACTTAAGTAAGCTAGAATATCGCAATAGAGAGTGCTACTTCATTGGATATGTAAAGGACGGTATTTGGATGCCAACTTTATGACCCTGAGTCTCAAAAGGTATTCATTGGGATGTTAAGTTCTTGGCAAATGACTTCCTTAAGAGTTGAGACAAAGATGAAGTAACGGAACTCATTGAATCCCCTGAGGATATGGGGGTTCTTGAACCAGAAATAAAAGAGATAAATAAATATTAAACACTCATACCTCTTTGAAGGAGTTCGAGGGTGGTCATGCCACCTGAAATGTATGGATTCCATGTTTTAGGTGAGATTGATAATGACCCGACTTCATATGATGAAGCACTCACAGATAATGACATAGACAGATGGATGCTCATGAAGTCTAAAATAGAATCCATCCACAAGAATAGTGTATGAACGCTAGAGGATCTACCTGAAGGGATAAAACCTACTAGGTGTAAATAGAAAGAGGGGACTTGATGGGAAGGTAGAGACCTTGAAGGCACTTCTAATATCCAAGGGCTACACACAGAGATAAAGCATCGACTACGATGAGACATTTTATCCCATGGACATGCTCATGTCCATCAGGCATTACTAGCTATAGTTGCACGTCTTGACTAAGACATCTGGCAGATGGACGTCAAGACTACTTTCCTCAATGGATACCTCGAGGAGGATATCTATATGGAGAAGCCCAAGACTTCATAGCTGAGGAAGGCATAGTGTGCAAGCAGGAAAGTCCATCTATGGGCTTAAACAAGCTTCTCATAGTTGGAACATCAGATTCACGAAAACCATAAAGAGTTGTGATTTTGTTCAGAATCTCGATGAGCCGTGTGTGTACAAGAATCTTAGTGGGAGTGTCATTGTGTTCATCATGCTTTACGTAGATGGTGTCCTTATTATTGAAAATGATACATTATTGATGACTAGTGTTAAGTTATGGATGTCGCACACCTTCGAGATGAAAGATCTTGGAGAAGACTCTTACATCATGGGTCTGAATCTATTTACAAATAGAGAAAAGGGGATTTTGTGATTATCCCAACATAGATACATTAAGAAAATCTTAGAATAATTCCATATGGAAAATTCCAAGAAAGGCTTCCTTCCTTTAAAACACAGTATACACCTATCTAAAGGGAAGGCTACTCAAATTATTGAGGAAAAGAAGGCCATGACTGGATGCCCTATGCATCAGCTGTGGGAGGTCTGATGTACGCCATGATATGTACGGGGCCACATATCTGCCATGCAATGGGAGTGGTAAGCCATTACCAATCTTGCTATGGAGAGCAACACTAGAATGCAGTGAAGAACATCTTCAAGTATAGAAGACAGATGCAAGATTACATTTTGGTCTATAGAGATGATGATCTCTAAGTCTTAGGATATAGAGATTCTGAGTTCCAATATGACATTAATGACCACTCGTCAACTTCAAGGATCATACTCTTGCTAAAAAATGGTGCCATGACCTGAAGAAGCAAGAAGCAGGACCATGGCACATTCGACAAAAGAAGATGAGTACATTGTCGCATCGGATTTGCAAAGGAGGCGTCTTGGTCATGCAAGTTCATTTTGGAGCCGGGTGTAGTTTCCTCAGATACTCCCATCACGTTACTCTACGATAACACATGATCCATTTCTCAAGCTAAGGAACCCATGTGACATCAAAAGAGTGAACATGTGGAGAGGAAATACCACATAATTCGGGAGATATAGAAGCGTAGTGACATCGTCATCATCAAGGTGGCCACTGCTAATAATATTGGTGATCCTCTTACCAAACCTTTATCTTGGAAGTTTTTTAACCAACATGTAATGAGTATGGGTTTACATATAATACCAGAATGGTTTTGAGCGTTGGTGGGAGATTGTTGGACATGTGAGCCCTTGCACAAACTATTTCTGTAATAAATATTACTATAATCTTTTTCATATATTAATAAAAGTTTTTTATTTTCATTCCCTATCTGAGATAAGTGAGTGCATGCACTTATTAGGTACCTTAGTGCAATTAGGGTTATGTACCATGGACATCTTGATAATCGTACAATTTTGTATTCAATGGTTGAATCATAGAGACGGGTGCTTAGATGATATCTAGAGTTAGATTGAAGGTTCACTCTAGAACTGTTAAATGATTGTCAAGAGAGGATCTCCGGCATAAGAAGGAGATGTAATCCTGGCTGATATCTAACTGAACTCTTGATAATCGTACAATTTTGTATTCAATGGTTGAATCATAGAGACGGGTGCTTAGATGATATCTAGAGTTAGATTGAAGGTTCACTCTAGAACTGTTAAAAGATTGTCAAGAGAGGATCTCCGGCATAAGAAGGAGATGTAATCCTGGCTGATATCTAACTGACCTCTTGATACAAGTCCTCTGCATAGGAATAGAGATTTGGAGTTGTCGGATGTGTTAAGTTAAAGAGTTGACTTAGCAAGATCGAGATAGTTAATACCTATGTTGTACGTTGTCACCATATGGGCATGCATCCTTTGACCAGAGACATATGTATTACTGAGTGTATGAGTATATACATTAGACATACCAATAGGTTGATGACCTAATCAGGGTCTATACACTGATGAGTTGGTGTGCATATAAGTGCGTATGAGTAATTCAAAGGGATCATACAGGTTCACTACCGAACTGGAAGTCATGAGCTCACTTATGAGATATTGAGACCAACCAAATTCCATTGATGGTCATCTCACTTTGGAAGCTAGACATGATTTGTAGGTATGATATATTCTTTTTGAAAGCATAGGATCGATACCAACTCCCAATGATCAAATGAGCAACTTAAAGATAAAACCATAAATGAGACAATACAAAATGAATCTGAACTTCATGTTTAATAGAGGTCTTCTAGTATGCAAGATGTACATGTACCAAGAATACACAAGGGTGATGTGATCTAAAATGATTGCATACCATGATGCTTCTATTCCGAAAGAGTGATGAAACAAGTTTGGATTCTAGTGACACCTCTCAATGACTGGATATCCAATCTTGATCCAATTATTGGACATTAATCCAAATGTGATTTGGATGCAACAAAAAGACAAGATATCATGTCTAACTTTTTTAGACCCTTTAGCGGTCTTCTAGATATGGATATGAGATTAGATCTCACTATCAAAGTCACTATAGATGTATATAGTTACCTTGACCTTATCTCCAAGTATATGTGAAGAAGGCACACAATTCTTCAAGAATTGTTTCATGAGCAAATATTATCTGAGCATTGGAAATTTGGATAATTAAGTTGGATTTATTTATCACAAATAATGCGGATATGATTCACATGTGTAGAAAGATGTCATGGATAATTAAATTGGATTTAATTATCATGTATAGGAATAATATGGATAACATTATCCACGGCTTTTCTGGATAATATGGATATGATCCACATTATCATAGAGAATTTTACTTATGAATATATTTATAATTATTTTTTAAATGTGAATTTGATTCCCATCGATCAATTTAATGTAAATGTGATTTACATTGAATTGTGGTTGTAAGTTTATATTTATTCATTGGCAATGGTAGAATTAAAACTGTCACAAATAATTTAGAATTATTTGATGATAAATTTAATTATTAAATAAATTAATTAAGAGGCAATTTGAAGATGATAATTATCTCTTTATGAAGTAATAAGAGAGACTTCAATGAACCTTCCTTAATTGGAAGAGACACCTACCATGTTGACACATAGAGGTCGTCCCCTCCCAATAATGTGGGTGGGAGAAGGTACTCCTATTTGCCTTTTACTCTTAATTAGTTGATTTAATTTAGATGATAATTGAATATTGTTTTCAACTATTATGTTTGAGATTTTGTGACTTTGAGAAAGCACAAATAAATCTCATCCATTGATAAGATAACATAGATTAATCTCAACCATTAATGTTGTGTGCATACGGATTGTGATCTATGGACTTCCATGTTGCTATATAAAAGAAGCTAACCCTAGCCTTCTCAAGAAGGAGAGATATTCAAAAACATAATCTTTATCTCTCTCTCTCATTCTCTACATGCCATCACCATCTCTCCAAGTCTTGGTTGTCCCCTGCGTTGATTGTTGGAGACTATAATTGTTGTCATGTTGTCGTCATATTGCCGGACCAATCATTTGAGGGACCACATCTTCTTTGGTGGTTCATGCTCATAAAGAATACGATGGATTCTGTATGACAAATCAGGAGGTCTATTTTGTGGATTGTTGCTTTGGATTGCGGAAGCACATGTCTCATCAACATGCTCGTAAATGCAATCTTGTTGAATCACAAATAAGTCAGGAGAACTCTTCCTTTAGAGTTTATTGCAATCACAACCATGCTTAATGAGGTAAGCCTAAAATTTGTGCGATCTTGATGAAATGATATGGAAAAGGTTTCCATGTCATGTGGTTTCGTCTTTAAAATTTTTGTTATTCCGTTGTCATACTAACTAGTGTGACCAGTTGACCAGGATTGGATTTGATGTGATCTCCCCACTTCCGTGATGCACGTGGCTTAAAACCCGCCTTCAAGTGGTATCAGAGCCATTGTTTAAATATCTTGGATATGATTCGAACCCTAGGGAACAAGGCTTTGGATATTGGGATGCGCGAGAACTCATTATTTTTCACATTGTTGAAATATCCAAATCAATTTTTGCATATGTGATATGTCGCCTGCTTTGCCCTGATTTAGACCTGATTTAAAAGAATTTTTGGATAATTTATCATGTCCAGATAATCTGGATATGTTCACATATGTTTGCCAAATGTTGGCATTAATTGGCACTATTTTAGATTCAAATAGTTCCCATTGTTTATTGTTTTTGCTTGTAACCTGAATCTGTAACTCAAAGAATTCTAATCAATGTTTTTCTATCCTGAAACCTAATTGCAACATAATAATTACATCACAAATTAAGTCAACAAACCACACGAATTTATTCGCATGATTCCGAGTTCATATGCTCTAGATATATGTTTTTTGGTGCATAGGGGTCGGAAGATGATTAGATCATCGTGTTGACATTTTAAATTGTGTTAGTCATTTATAAATAATCATGGACATTTGGAATTTACCATGATTAATAGTTTTTTTCAATTGCTTGGAGAAATAGCAAACAAACAATAACCTTCAATAAATGCTTCATGACATGAAAACCCTACCTTATCGTACAATAGTTATACAACAACTTTTACATGTAAAATCAAACTTGTTTGCTTGATATGACTAGAAATTTATGATCTTTAAAAATATTTTAATATTCCCAAATCTTTGAGTGTATATTACATATAGTATCATGTCAGTCATCAAAGGAATGATTGTTAAAATTGCAAGTACGTTGATTTGATTTGTATTATTTCTGAATCAGGATGGTAAAGGTGTCTAGATCGGGTTATGTTGTCTTGCCTAGTTGATATATTTCATGCCAATGAAATTCTCCCTCTCAACATGTACTCGAGCGTCTGTCTGGGTCCATTTTCGATAGGGCAATATGACCATCAAAAATTAAAATAATTATATCTCTCTCTCACTTGAATTACAAAAATAAATGCTATAAAATAAATGCTCACAAATCTGTCTTCAAAAACTCCTCCAAGCTTCCTTTACTCCTTCCTCTTGGAAGCTAGGTCAAAGAGACGACATAGCCTTACGTGGGTGTGCAGGCTCTCCAAGTAAAGTGCCTCCCTCGATCCACGGTATCTCGCAGCAAAATCAACAAGGAGAGGGGATAGACAATTCACAATTAATATCAAATAGATAAGAAAATAAATAAATCAAAAAACTAGACAAATACATCGCAATCAAGCAAAAACCAAACTATGCACAGTTGCTCCCTGGAAACAGAGCTATTTGTTGAAGAGGATTTTTCACGGGTCTAACTATATCTTACAACAGGTAGAGATACATTCGTTGTGGCGACCTGCAAGAAACCCAACTTCAAACAATAATTAACCCACAATATAATCAAGAAATGAAAATACATGTGTGTAGTTAACATTTATAATAACTCTACAGTAAAGATGTGTATAGCTGCAAGTATGTGTAAAGGCCGAACTCAAGGGGCAGAATGGATACACTATGCAATAATGCGCAAGCTATGTGATTGTGAAATCTTTGTCCAGTTTTTATGTTTTTTAATGTAGGGTTTTAATTTTTAATTATTTTATTTTTATTTTATATTTTTTAATTTTTAATTTTTAAAATTGTATATTTTTTCTTATATTTTCATATTTTTATATGTGTTTTTCTTTTAAAATATAGCTATATATAGAGAGTATATATACAATATAGACTAATAAAGATAAAAAATGGTGAAAATAAGGTAAATTAAATATTTTTTGGGTTTTCAAATATGTTTTACTTTTTGTATTTTTTTATAGAATTTTAATAACGTTTAAAGATTTGAAAGTCCAAATATCTTAAATCAAGGATTAATTAAATATCCAAAATTGAAATGAAGGGTTAAAAATATCAAATGATGTTAAAGATTCTTCAAATTGATTTTAATAGTTAAATAATAGTACAAAGAAAATTATAAAATAGAAAAATCTATTTTTGGATATCTAAAGTTTTTGGGGATTTTTAAGTTTTAGGAGTTTTTTTTCAATTTTTTGGATTTTTGGTCTATTATTGTAAAATATCTTAATAAAACCAAAATATATTTTTGTAATTTTTAAAAGCTTTTTATATTTTTTATAGGTTTTATAAGCTAAAGTGATGTTTTTTATTTTTATAAAATAAACTAAATTCATAAATTGCAAAAATAATATATGGCATGAAACTAGGATGCAACATGAACCTACATGTATTTTTTGGGATTTTTTGGATCACAATAGCTAATTTAAATAAATCAAACAAATGCATAAAAATAGCTTGACTGATAGGGTCATGGATGTAAATAACATAAAACTCGAGGGCCTCTCTACAATTCTACCAAAAATATATAATGTAGATAAAAAGTTTCTAGGCTAAGACATAATATTCCAAAACCCCAAGGGCACGCTTACAAAATGTGCTTGATTCTATGAAAGCTTCCTCGTAGACCTCTTGTACAATGTGCATGATTGTTTGAGTGGTTATGACATGCTTAAGATTATTCTATGAAAGCTTTTATATTGCCATATGTAGATTCTTCAATCCATTAGTGACATCTAGATACTCAAGTACTGTTGGACATGCGAGCTCAGGGCGAGCCATTATGCAATAAATGTTATTACAATTCACTCCTTAATCTGAAATGAAAAATAACTTATTTGCATAATAGGTCCCTTAGTACAATTGGGGTTATTTACCATGGCCATCTTAATGATCATACAGTTGTTGATTCAATTATTAAATCATAGAGGTTGGTGCTTGGATGAATATCTGAAGAGTTAGATTGAGGACTCATCAAGCACCGTCAAATGATTGTAAGAAGTGATCTCCAACCTGAGTAGGAGATGGCAATCCTTATCTCTAAAGGTTGATATCTGACCGACCTCTTGATGCAGGTCCTCTGCAAAGGAATAGAGATTCGGAGGTGTCAGATTAGTTAGGTCAAAGAGTTGACTAAACAAGATCGAGATAACCAAAGACCTATGTCGTACGCTGTCACGGTATAGGCATGCATCCTCTGACCGGAGACAGATGTGTTACTATATGTTTGAGTATGTACATTTGGTACACCTATAGGTTGATGGCCTAATCAAGGTCTATATACCGGCGAGCTGGTGTACATATAAGGGTACATGAGTAATACGATCTCTTAAAGGGATCATACAGGTTCATTTACTGAACTGAAAGACATGAGCTCACTCATGTGATATTGGGAAGAATCAAATTCCATGCACTGTTGTCACGCTTTGGAAGCATGACTGAATTTGTAGGCTTGATATATGCTTTTGGAAAGTATATGATCAACACCTAGGTATGATATGTGCTTTTGGAAAGTACATGATCGATACCGACTCCCATTGATCGAATGATAAACTTAATGATAAAACCATGAAGGAGACAATCTAAAAGAGATCTAAAACTTCAGGTTTAATCTAGGTCTTCCGGTATGCAGGATGTATAGGTATTAGGAATACCTGAGGATGATGTGATCATAAACGATTGTATAACCATGACGCTTCCATTCCTAGGGAATGATGAAACAGGTCCGGATTTTAGTGACTCCTCTCAGTAGAGAAGTGATCTCATCTAGGTCCAAATGTTGAACATTGATCTCAATGTGATTTAGATGCAATGAGAAGATTATATTTATGGTCTTGATCTAATCAAGCATCTATGGGAGGTCCGCAAGATCTAGATTTGAGATGTGATCTCAATATCCAAGTCACTATACGTGGAACAATACAATCACCCTGTCCTTATCTCCAAGTATCCACGGAGAAAGCACATTATCCTTGAAAGAGTTCAAGAATGATTCTATTATATATATATATATATATCCAAGCATTGAGATATGAATGATTAAATGTTATTTAATCATAAAATATAATATTAATTTGATTCCTATTATTTATCCATATAAGAAGAGCTATCTAAGATAATTAAATGTGATTTAATTATCAAATAGGTGAATAATGTGAATGTGATTCATATTATTTGGACACATGAGAATAGAGATTCAAGATGATTAAATATGATTTAATTATCATGGATATGAATAATGTGGATAACACTATCCATATTAATCATATATATAATATAAATGTGATTTATAATATATTAGAGAGAGCATGTTGTGATTTATATTTATTAATTAATTATTTATGTGAATGTGATTCACATTTTTTCAATGGCATGATTGCAATATTTCACAAGATAATAGTGAATTATTTTTGTGAAATAATTTACAACAAATGTTGTTGCAAATCTTGGAGATATCATGAGGAAATGAGATCTCATGAGATAATGAGATCTCATGACATAGTGAGATCTCATGGGTGGACGTCCCCCCTTTTAAGGGGATGTGGTTTATCTCCACATTATCTCCAATGATAATTAATTGATTTAATTTGAATTTAAATATATTGATTTATCAATATATATTAATTTAAATTAAATTAATTATTATTATTGTGTTTTCACAATAAAATCATGGCCATTGAAAGAAACGCAAATCAATCTCATCCATTGATTTTGTGTTGTCCATAGATTGAGATCCATGGATCCCAAAACACTATTTAAGAAGAGGCACCCCTTTCTCTTCAAGTTAGATAATCAATCCATAAGCTCTCTCTCTCTCTATACACGCCAAAGGTGCTCCCCCTCTCTCCCATTGTGGCCGTCCACCATGGAGCCCAAGAGAGAGTCGTCATCGCCGTAGCATCATCGTTATGTTGTCGGATCATCTACTCATAAATCTCCATCTCCTTCGGTGCATCTCGCTCATGAATAAGATGTTGGATCTCGTGTGACGAGATCAAGAGATTCACTGCTTGGATCATCAACATGGATTGCGAGGAGTATGTGTCTCATTAACGTGCTCGTAAGCATCTCCTCCATTGGATCGGACTTGATACAGGAGGTCTCTTGGTTTAGAGACTTGATCACAACCACACTTCAAGAGGTAAACCTTATACCTATTGTGGTTTAGATGAAATGATCTGAGAAAGGTTCTTGGATCATGTGATTTCATCACATTTAAAATTTTTAAATTTCATTGCATCGAGCAACTAGTGCAACTAGTCGCTCCCGATCACATACGATGCGATCCACACGCTTCTCCGATGCGCTTGAGGATCTTCTCATATAATTTAAGTAGTATCAGAGCAAGGTTGTCTAAGGTTTCGGATTATATCCATGAACCTACGAAGATTTGGGCTCGTTAGGGTTCGTGCAAATTTTATTGCATTTCAATTTTTGCAACCCTGTTTTGTGATAATTTTTCGGCCCTGTTTAAAATATTTAAACATGAATTTATCACATATGTAATGTTCCCCATTAAACAAAGAAATTTTGGAATTTGAGTTTGTGAAATTTGGATTTTGTTTGCTCAAGATATGATCATTTTAATGACCATAAGTTTCGGAGATGGCAGTTAGTGACGTAATTAAGATGTTATTTACTTAAAATGCTTAGAAATACATGCTAATCACATGTTTTCTTTCTAAATAAAATTATCAAACTCTTTAAATTGATTTTTCTTAATTTGGATTTAAAATGAAAGAGACGTTAATTTTAGTGAGTCACTGCTGAATATTACATACTCAACCATGAAACTTGTGATTGTCATTTAAGAATCTTGTGAAATTAATTATTAATTTTCTAGAATAATTATGGATAATATTTGAGAAATATTAGAATAATAATGATTCCCTTAAATGGCATTACCTCAACCAATGAATGATTAGATTAGATCTAGATCACCAATTGATTACTTGATACACTTTCATCAAACTTGCTACTTGAATAGGTTTTGAGAATTTATTTAGCAAATTTTTTTGTAATCAAAATGGTTTTTATTATTACTATATGGTATGATTTCGGTTGAAAAAATGATGATCATCTCAAGTACCCAATGAACGATTTGGCATTACCCTTTCCTGAGGTCGATATGGTGTCTAGTCGGGGAGCGTTGGGGTAGCAGGTTGCACCGTATGTGGTCTGTCCCACTCCCGTCGGTACTAGTCATGACAGTGGGTAGGGAACGAATGATACTTGAGAGATCATGATGTATTTTCTAATTGTTAAAATTGGAATAATACGTACTTTGAGATAATACCACTATTTCAAGTAACAATCAAGTTTGTTGATTGAATTGGATTGATAATTGATTTAGTGAGATTAAATTAATTATATCCAACTAAAACACTTTATTATGAATAGAGTTATATTTCCCTTGGAAGAATTAATTATATGAATGCGATTCATGATAATTAATTAAATTTGAATATGATGTGGAGGATCACATAAGTGACATACATCGTCTCCCGTCAAGGCGAAGGGTTCCTTCATCAGGGATTGTATGTAGGAGACGAATGTCCAAAGTGACAACTCCTGTATGTAAGCATATCTGGATCGGGCTCTTTGCTTCTTGAAAGAGTAAGGCCGTATGCGTAGTGACCCTATGATGAGCCGAAAATCCCACAAAATCTGGGTAAGGGAAAAATCAATCAAGGGTCGTTGCGACCTGGATCTTGCATATCAGACTCAACAAGAAAAATAGACCACCAAAAGAGAAATAAAAAGATAAAATATTTTTTGATGGTTTTTATAGATTTTTAAATCTTTTTTCTTTTTTGTGTTTTTAATTATGAAGGAAATAAGGGAAAAGGGTAAAAAGCACACAAGCAACAATGTATTAAACACTCCAAAATAACTCAGAAAATTCAAATAAAACTATTATTGTGTTTATAAGTTTTTAAGTGTTTTTGGTAATTTTCTCAAAATTTTGTGATTTTTAGTTGATTTTATAAAAAAAAAAGAAAAAAGGCAAAAACAATTAACTAATGTGCAGCCAGATTTGAAAGGCTAATTAAAAATATATAATTAGCCTCTAAAAATATGGAGACAATTTTTATGAGAGCTAGAGATAAAAACTAAACTATAGAAAGAGAAATTGCATTTTTTTAGAATTTTTAATGATTTTTATGAGGTTTTTAGAGTTTTGTGATTTTTTAGGTGTTTTACATATCCAACTGCAGTAAAAATTTGTCTGAAACAAGAAAATACTCAAGCAAACTATACCTATTTTTTTGTAATTTTCAGATGAGTTTTTATATTTGTAGTTGATTTTTCAATTCTGATAGTAGCGAAAATAGAAGTTTTTGAATTTTTAAAAATAACAAATACCAATGAAAATGTCCCAAAAAAATAGTGAAATTTTTACACAATGGCAGGAGCAACGTATCCAGATTTCACAAGATTTGGAGTTTATTTGATATTTTATTCAACCACTACAAAGGCACAGCACACAGGGACCAAAATGCAAAGAAATAAAGTTCTAAGGGCTAAACAGAAACACGTGCGAAGAGTATAGGGGTTAAACCACAAATTTCACACATAATTCGCACATGTTCCAATTCCAGTATGCATAGGGGTATATATGCAAATAATGAAACTAAAGATTCATTCCATAACAGACAGAAAACCCCAGCCTAAACATGCAATTTATCCAAAAACTCACATGTTGAAGCACGTGTTCCACACTCACAAGGACTAAATCACAAATACGAGAAAGTATCAGGTCCACCTTGCAAATTAAACAAAATAAAAACAACTACATTTAATATTTACAGGACTATTTATAAATACAAAAAGAACATGGGCCTAAGTGATATTACCCCATTATTAAGATCCACGGCTGAAGGGAGTCCACGTGTAAGATCTGACGGTTGTGGATGGTGGATGCCTCTTTGGCGATGGACGTCTCTGATTCGATCCTCAGATGGATCAACGGTCGCAAGCCTCCCGCAAATTAAGGGCTAAGATCAAAACTGGAGCGGGGAGGCTCAATCAACTGCTCTGGAGGGTCCCGGATGAACTGCACGCCGGCGAACTTTGTCGGACTACCGTACGTACTACGGTCCTCCTCTGGTGCTGCTGAGATGGGCAAATCATCTCTCTTGGTCTTCCGCAGCTGCTGGGGTGCTCCGATGGGGCCGGGAGGACCTGGAGGGTCCTCGACGACGTCGAGCACCTGAAGATCCTGTCCTGAGTGGATGAGCCTCCAGATGAGGCTCTCAAGCAGTGATACCTGCACAGGAAGCAAGAGGGGTCGAGGGAAAACTGCCTCGACCCATTAGCAGGCGAAGGGGGTGATCGGATGAGGCGGAGCGGGGTTCTCCGGCGAAGCGACGGCGGAGGAGACCTTAGTCTTGGTTCCAGGGAGAACCAAGTTGATCAGAGGAGTGTAGAAGGTGTAGAGGGGTCTCGTGAAGGTTGGTCGAGTTGGAAGGGGAAATGGTCGATCGGAGTGTGGTGAATTGGCCGACAAAGGCCGACGGCGCAAAATTGAAAAATCAAGATTAAAGCTACACTATGGTCTAAAGAGGCTACATGATGATCGAGAGTGTCTGTGGGGGAGATGATGCATCTCCTGGGATCCTTGCCTCAATGGAGCGACGCCACCAGAGGCTCGAGCTCGCCGATGGGCGTAGCACGGTGGCAAAGACCACTGGACCAGGGGTTAGAGCGCCTCTTTCCGCCTGCAACACCTCCTACAGCTTGCTGTCACTCAAGGCAAGAAGGTGGAGGTCCTGGGAGTCAAAGATGGTGTCCGAAGGTGCCTCAAATGGCAGAAGGAGGCGACGCTTTATACTGGTAGGGGTCCGGGAAGATGGGAGTCGGGCGCGAAATCCAAAGCTCGACCCCTAGAATGAACCTCGGGCGTGGATCATGGATGAATCGTGGATAATCGGGGCCCGGAGTTTTAGGAGATAGAGATCAGATCAAGGCACGATAATTCGGAGAAGTCGTGTCGGCGCGAAGATCCACCTAGAAGTGGTCCTGGGGGGAGAGTTGACGGGGGTCAACAATCTCTCGTGGGACCAATCAGATTATTCCTTTTATTAATTATTTGTAAATTCATTTTTAAAATAGTAAATGATTTTATTTCGAAAAATGTTCAACATGAAAAATGTTTATTATTTTTAAAAGTATTTTTTAGTGATTTTTCATTTTTTTTGAAAATAAATTAATGTTTGTACATGGGATTATGTTATATACAGGTATATGTACCTATGTACTTTTGATTTTTATTTTTAATTGCTTATTTTTGTATAACTATCCCTATGTTATATTTTATTTATTTATAACATAAAATATGGGATTCAAAATAATTTTTATTTAACTTTTATTATGTATTTACAAGGGTAAAATAAATATATATAGGTACATATATACATGGTATATGCAATGGGAAGAGAGAGAAATTGTTTTTGTTTTATTTTTTATCTTTCTTATTTTTATTTTATTTTTATAAATATATACACACTATGAGGGATACATAAATACTTTTATTTTATGAAATAAAATATATACATAAGAGGGGGTTTATGTACAAGGCTGAGTTACCCTATCTCTCTCTACTTGTTTTATTTTTGCGGTCAGGCCCATGTTGAGCCCTCCCTTGGGTGTAGGTCACTCAATATTTATTCTAAATATTCCCTCTTTTTCTTTATTTCTTTATTCCTTTTATTTTTGTGCAAAAACATGATAATTATGATTATTTTACATGAAGCATGCCTTTTGACATTTTATTATATTTACAATTATTTACATGGTATTTTACTAAGGTTTCTAGCTAAAAATAAAGGAATAAAGAGTGATGAATGGTGATTCATCACCCCCCTATACTTTACTTTTGCTAGTCCCTTAGCAAACACTTATTTGAAAAAGAAATGCAAAAGAGAAATAAAAAAAAAAGAGAGGAAATCAAGGTTGATTATTAAACTTTCTTCATTAAATTGAAATATGGAGCTCAGTCAGACCTTTGGATTATTAATTTGTCAGAACCTTATTTGGCTTTAGCTTAAAACTTAACAGCCTCTAAGTTCCACCAATCTATGGTCAAGACTCCTCAATAAACCAGATCAAACAAACAAACTCAAACTCACCAGATCATGAATCTTTCCTTGTATAGTGCAAGTGATATGCAACTCCCCACCTCAGAAATGACAAAGAAACAACCTCCCTCAACCTAGTAACTCTAATGCCTCGGTCTAGCAACTCTTTCCTCGAGGAGCGGGGTATTCCCTTTAAGTTCAAGTGCAACCGCTCAAGAAGGGGGGGAAAGAGAATGGACATGACCAGTGTAGCCGTGTATCCTTGGGAGCTCTAACCAGTGTAGCTGAGTCTCCCGCTGCAAGCTTCATGAGATGGTCATGTGTAACATAAGCTTTGCTTCATTTGACTATATACACTCCGGTGAGATTATGAAATTTTCAATCCGACCCACCACTTTTTTGGAGTTTTTCTTTCTTTGCACATTTTTTTTATGTGCATATGTACAATATATCACATGGTGCAGCATATATACATAAGGAGTTTTCCTCTTGAACCAGTAGACTATCCCTCTTTTGAAGCTTTATTGCAATCTACAACTCTGTCTTTAGACTTCATAACCACCAGACCAAGTTGAGACGCACTTCCTTCACTATAAGAAGAAGAAAGGTTGCCCTAGAAGTACTACCCTCATATGCTACCCAAAGCCAAAGAAATTGCCTCCTCACCACCTCATCTGCGGAGAGCTATGTGTAAAGTGTTGGTGCAAGTAAAGCCATTGTCTCTGAGATCATGTATGTGTGTTAAGTGCTCTACTTAGGCTCATCAAGATGACATATGTCTCATAGCCTAGTGGACTCAAAGAATTAAGTCCCAAATGGACTCTAAACTCTTAATCCTAAGCCATATAAGGTTCCTCTTATAATTAGGTGGATTAAGGTCTTGACCAAGCTCCATTTGTCAATTTAATTCCAGGCCAATTTAAATATCAACTATGATTTGGAAAAAAAACTTGTAGAAATAGTTACAAATATTCAAAATTTTACAAGATTTTACAAATGTGCAAAATTTTGAAAAATGTTTGAAAATATGGATGTATGCATGAATGTGAAGTTTTGCAAAATATTTACAAAAATTTATACAAGGTTTTTGCAAACTTTTTATTTTCCAAACATTTTACAGAAATTTTATACTATATACATAATTTTGTTATCAAAATATTTACAAACTATTTACACAAATCATTTTTACAATCATTTGTACAAAATAATTTTTATAAATAATTAGGTATGTGCAAGAAGAATTTTATGTACAAGGGAGAAATTTTTAAATTTTTATGGATTTTTAGCCATTTTATTTATTAACACACTCACACAAAGTACGAGTTATGGGTAAAGTATATATGAAATATAATACGACACCCCCTATACTTAGCTCGAACGATGTCCTCAGAGTGACCAAGGGCGATGAAGAAGATATACCTCGTGCTTAATATAGGGAAGTGAAAAGGAATGGTGTATACAAAGACGAATCAAAGAATAGAATGAAGAGGACTCGATGTTCCCCCTATACTTAGGATCAAGTAATCCTAAGTATGGCAAGTTGTACATGAAGGGAAATCCGAGTGGAAGGATGTACAGGGTCTACCCCCCCCATACTTAGGGTAAAATATCCCTAAGTATAAGCAGCAAAACAGAGGTAGAAAGAATCAATATAATACCCAAGAGTCCTACACCCCCCCATACTTAGGGTAAAGTACACCCTAAGTATAGCACAATCATAAGATGAGAAAGGGGTGTGGGACTAAAGAATGGAGTGATATTGACAACTGGATCTATACAAGTCGGAAGAACAGTGATAGTCAGGCATGAGATGCAATAGATGTGAGTCAAGAGACCACATCTCATGCAAAGTGAATCGGGGCAATGTCAACGACCCGCGGCTCATGATCTAGATATGGCTTGAGCCGTTGACCGTTGACACGAAAGGTAGCATCAAAAGACAACTCAGATATATCAATACTCCCATTGTCATGTACTTTTCAAACTAAATAGGGTCCCTTCCATTTGCTCTGTAGCTTCCGTGGAAATAAACGAAGCCTAGCATCAAACAACCGTACTCTCTGTCCTGGCTCAAACTGCTTGTGGTTGATATGAGAATCATGCCACTCCTTCACTCTCTCCTTATACTGTAGGCTGCTCGAAAAGGTTGTATCACAAAGCTCCTCCAGGGCTGCTAACTCTACCCTCCTCTGATCTCCTACACTCACTGGATCCATAAGTATATCAGTAATAGCCCAAAGTGACCTATGTCTCAGCTCAACAGGTAAATGGCAGGGCTTGCCCATAAATGAGGTGAAAGGGAGATATACCAAAGGAGTGTTGAAAGACGTCCTATATGCCCACAAGACCGAGTCCAAAAGCTGTGACCAATCCTTTCGATCAGGGCGGAAGACTTTATGCAATATAGTCTTGATATCCATGTTCGATACTTCAGCAAGACCATTCGTCTGAGGGTGGTATGGAGTGGCTACTCGATGGTCTATGTTGAACTCGCTAGCAAGGGCCTTTACCTTGTCATTAACGAAATGAGACCCCCCGTCAGATATCAACACTCGAGGTACCCCGAACCGTGAAATGATATTCTTCCTCAAAAATCTGCAAATAGTCCTAGCATCTGCGGTTCGGGCGGGGATGACCTCAACCCAATGACTCACATAATCCACAACCAACAGAATGTACTCAAATCCCTGACTCCTACGGAGTGGACCCATGAAATCGATGCTCCATGCGTCAAAAACCTCACATAAGTGAATGGGCTGCATCGGCATCATATCACATTGACCACAAGTGCCCATCCTCTGACAATCAGTACACCTCTTCACGAACTCATCAGAGTTCTTGAAGAGAGTAGGCCACCATAGACCGGATTGGAGCACTTTCTGTGCCGTTCTCCTCCCAAAATGGCGTCCTCCTACCTCAACTTGTGGCAGTAAGTAAGGACGTTGTGGTGCTCCTTTTGAGGAATGCACCGATACCAGATACAATCCCCTCCTTCATGATAAAGGACGGGATCCTCCCAATGGTAAAACTTGGCCTTCACGAGGAAGGTTCTCAAGTTTCTGCCTGGGCCAATCTTGTAGAACTTTCTCGGTGACAAGATAGTTCACAATATTAGCATACCATGGGAGAGAGGCGATAGCAAGGCTCGCCTCATCTGGGAAGGTCTCACATATAGGCTCAGTCTGCTCAGAATCCTCAAGATTCAGGAGAGATGATCTGCCACCACATTCTTGACTCCAGGCTTATCCTTAATCTCTATATCAAACTCCTGGGGTAGAAGGATCCATCTGGTCAATCTGGCTTCGGCATCCTTCTTTGCCATGAGGTACCTGATGGCATTGTGATCAGTATAGATGGTTACTCTAGATCCAATGATGTAAGATCTGAACTTATCTAGGGAAAAAAACTATGGCTAGCATCTCCTTCTCAATAACAGTGTAGTTCCGCTAAGTGGCATCCAAAGTCGGCTAGCGTAATGAATAGCAAAGGGACTCCATCCCTCCTCTGTCCCATCACGACCCCTACGGAAAAATCAGAGGCGTCCGTCATGATCTCGAATGGGAGAGACCAATCAGGCGGCTGGAGAACAGGAGCCTCTACAACACGACTCTTGAGAGTCTCAAATGACGATAGACACTTATCATCAACAAAGAACTCAGTGTCTTTCATCAGCAGATCACTCAACGATCGGGCAATCCTGCAGAAATCATGAATGAAGCGTCGGTAGAAACTGACGTGCCCCAGAAAAGACTGAAACTGATGCAAATTGGACGGTGGATTGAGTTTTCTAATGACATCCACCTTGGTCGGATCAATCTCCATGCCCCTGTTGGAGATGATATGGCCAAGCACCATCCCCTGAGTCACCATGAAGTGACTCTTCTCCCAAGACAACACAAGGTGAACCTCAATGCATCGCTGAAGGACTCGGTCTAGGCAGTCAAGACAAGAATCGAATCCATCGCCGTAAACCGAGAAATCATCCATGAAGACCTCCAAGCACTCCCCCACCATGTCCGAAAAGATGGACAACATGCATCTCTGGAATGTCACGGAAGCGTTGCACAATCCAAATGACATGTGTCTGAAAGCATATGTCCCGAAGGGACAGGTGAAGGTGGTCTTGTCCTGGTCCTCGGGCGCGATGGCCACTGATGAGACGATCTGAGCGACTAAGGTAAAGGTACAAAAATGGTCGTTGCGACCTCAATCACTCAGATGTGCTCAATCAAGAAAAATGAACCACTAATAATAGATAAAATCGATCAAAACATGAAAGCGGTCCTGCTATTAGATTAACCTGGTATAGCGACCAGGGTCGAACTCAAGGAACACGGGTTGGCCTCTTGGCCTACGAAGTAGTCAAAAAGAGATAAAATAAAATGAAAGAAATGTTTTTGGTGGTTTTTGAATATTTTTATATTTTTTGGGATTTTTTAATGAATTAAGAAAAATAAGAAAAGTAAAGAAACACGCACTTCAACAATTTATTAAAAGCAATAAAAATCAATCAAAATTCAAACAAAAATATTTTTATGTGTTTTATGATTTTTAGTGTTTTTGATGAATTTTTGAGAATTTTATGATGTTTATTTAATTTTCTAAAAATCAAAAAGTGACCAAAACAGCAGGTACTGTCCAGCCGAGCTAAAAGGCCTAGATAAAATATTTAAAGCCCCCAAATTAGCTGGGAGGTAACTTTCCTGCAAAGAGAATAAAACAAGGAAAAATTTAGGCACCAATTTTATTATTTTTGGGTTTTTGGTTTATTTACTAGAATTTTTATAAATTTTTATGTGTTTTTCGATTTTTAGTGGTTTTCAGTAATGAAAAATAGCCAAAATTGGCTAGAAAATCAAACACAACAAAATAGACAGTAGACAATGTTTTTGTAATTTTTAGACACTATTTAATATTTTTTTGTGATTGTTAAAGTTAGACAGTGAAGAAAATGGAGGTTTTTGAATTTTTAAAAATATCAAATGAAATCAAAAATGTCCTAAAAAATCCTCAAAAATTTCACACCATGGCAGGAGCCATGTATCCAATTTTCGTTGGATTTGGAGGTAATTTGCTATTTTATTCAAAAATAAAGAGAGGGCACAGTGCACAGGGACCAAAGTGCAAATACCCAAAAGTCTGGGGGTCTGGTGCGAATAACCCAGCAAAACACGCGCCACGCGCGTGCCTGGGGCACTCAGGGACCCAAATGTAAGAAAAATAAGTTCTGAGGGCTTAATGGTAACAGGTACCAAAATTCCAGGGGCTTATCTGCAAAATACCCAAAAATAAACGCACATGCTCAAAACTTTCACGCACAGGGGTATAAATGCAAATAACTAAAAACTTTCATTCATTGAAGAACAACCAGCACTACATGATAGATAATGTAAAAACACCCAGAAAATCACGTGTCGACGCACGTGTCTCACCACATACAGGGGTATCTCAGCAAATAAAAGCAAGCACCAGGGTCTCTATGCAAATAACCCTAAAACTAAACAACTAAACTCCATATTTACAAGTATAAACGCTAAATGAAAGAAAAGACAAGGCCTAAGGATAAATTACCCTTTATTACGCGGATAGGTTGGATGGAGGGCACGTGGCGCATCCGACGGTGGTAAACAGCGGCCGCTCCACAGCTGATGCCCTTGGGCGAATCCGATGGCTGGAATCGGTCCTCCTGATGATCGGGCGGTGGCTGCTGCTCCCCAGATGGACGGTCTCGATGAAGTCTGGAGCTGGAGGACTGATCGAACGGGAGAGGAGGGTCCTCGAAGAACAGATGACCGGCGAGGTTCGCCGGCCCGGTGGCTTCGCTCCGGGGCTCCTCTGCTGCGCCTGAAGGTCGGAGAAGCTCCGCAAGGGTGTCCCGCAGCTGGTGGTGGGCTCCGATGATCCAGCCGAGCTATGAGGAGCTCGGGCGAGGTCGGCGGAGCTGTGCCTCCTGGCTGAATGGCGAAGGACCTCATATGGCCTTCGTTCGACCTGCAAAGCAATCCAGAAGACTCGCGGGTCGAGGGCAAACTGCCTCGACCCGGTTAGACGGAGTGACGGTGGTCTGTGAGTCGATATGGCGAGCTCCGGCGAAGGGGGTAGACGGAGGAGCTCGACTCCCAGCTCCTGTGCGAGCTGGGTTGGATGGAGGGGTGAAGAAGGTGCGCGGGAGGAGGCGGATGCGATGGTCGATTCCGATGGTCGAACGGCGTGATAGAGTGGTCGGAATCAGCTAGAGATGGCGGCGGCACGGGGCGTAAATGAAAATCAGAGAAAAATAACGGCCTACAAGGTTACCTGGGTGGACGAAGAGACTGGGGAGGAGCTAAGGAAGCTCCTGGTCTTCGCCTCAAGGAGCGTCTCCCTCCGAGCCTCGGTGCTCCTACTGGTGGCGGAGCAACGGCGGCGGAGCTCACCGGATCAGTGGACACGCCTCCTCTCCTCGCTTCGACAGCGCCAAACGCGAGCTGTCACTCTCACGAGTATACTGGAGCTCACAGGGGTGGATGCGAATGACCAGAGATAGGGAAATGAGGAGGCGGAGCAACGGCTATATATGGCTAGGGGTCCGGCTAAGAGAGGTTCGGGCAAGCTTGGCGGAGCACGGATCCCCATAACCCACCCCGGGCGTGGGTCAGGGATGATCATTGATGGATTAGGACCCGGGGTTTTGGGTTTTGGCGATCGGATCAAGACGCAATAAATGGGAGAACATGCGGGTCGGGCGCAGAATCCGGCTCTGGTGGTCCTGGGGGAGAGTTGACCGGGGGTCAACATCCCCCGTGGACCAATCAGAGCCCGCCAATTATTCCTATTTTAGAAATTAAATAATAAATAGAAAATGATCGAATTTCACGAAACTCAAAACATGAAATATTTTTATTTTATTTTTTTCTATTTTTTTGTGATTTTTAAAAAATTTTTCGAAATAAAAATAAGGTATATACATAATATGTAATACATAGGTATATGTACACTATATAGGGTTTTTAATTTTGATTTTTAATTTGTTATTTTTATACAATTTTATTCCCATTTTATATTTTATTTATTTTCATTATAAAATAAGGAATAAAAAGGTATTATTTTTTTATTTTATTTTTATTATTTATATACATAGGTAAAATAAATACATATATACATTTATATACATGGTATATTTACAATATGTTTTTGTATTTTTAATTTTATTATTTTTATTTTATTTTTGTTTTAATTGTTTTTATTTAATTTATTTACATTATATAACATAGAATATTTACAAAAATTTTGGAAATTAATTTTATATATTTATAAGGTTAAATAAATATAAGAGTGGTTTATGTACATGATGAAAGTGGGGTTTTTATTCTTTTTTTTATTTTTACCCTTTTTCTTTTGTTTTTATACTTATAAATATGTACAAGTATTTACAAGCATATTTTGAGCTATTTTTGTGAGGAAAAATATTTTTTGTATTTATTTACATAAATATTTACACACATGAGCCCCTATCTCCCTCTACTTTGGCTTTTATGCGGTCAGGCCCATGCTGAGCCCTCCCTTGGGTTAGGTTGCTCAATATTTATTCTAAATATTTCCCTATTTTTCTTTTTAATCTTTATTCTTTTATTTTTGCACAAAAACATGCTAATTATAGGTTTTTACACAATGCATGCTTTTGGTAATTATTTGTATTTACACATATCTACATGCATTTGCAAAGGTTTTTGTAGCTAAAATATAAGAATAAAGAGTGATGAATGGGTATTCATCAGCCACCTGATTATAGCCGGAGTACCCATCCAAGAAACAGTAATGGCTCTTCTTTGCCAGCCTCTCTACAATCTGATCAATAAAGTGCAGGGAGAAATGATCCGTCTTGGTGGCCTGGTTCAATCGTCTGTAGTCCATACAGACCCGCCAAGAAGTGGTTACCCCGGTAGCCATCTCCTCTCTAGACTCACTAACAACTGTGGTGATGCCCGTCTTCTTGGGCACCACATGCAACAGACTGACCCATTTGGAGTCGGGGATGGGGTAAATAAAATCAGCGCTCCACCATTTCGAGATCTCCTTCATGACAACATCTCGAAGATTCGGGTTCAGCCGCCGCTGGAACTCACGCAACGGCTTCGCATCCTTCTCAAGATAGATATGGTAGGAGCATAGAGCCGGACTTATCCCCTGGAGATCGGCTACACTCCATCAAATCGCCTTGCGGTTCTCTTCAAGAACCCCCATCAGACGGGATTCCTGCTCTCCAGTCAAATCAATGGAGATAATGACTAGGTACATGTCATGCTCACCCGGAAATAATAAACCCTTTCCTTTATTTGCAGAAATATCCTGAAATACATGTACAGAAGGAGAAACAAGAGGACTAACAGAACTGAAAATGGTGGCCTCAGTACCACACTCGACATCTGGACTTGCGGCGTCAGTACCGCGCTCTAGCTCAGCAACTGAAATGGTGGCGTCAGTACCACCTCCTCCAACTGGTGAAGTGACGGCCTCAGTACCATCGACTGGATCAACATCCTTGGTGGCGTCAGTACCACCGACATCATCTCTAGCGGCATCAGTACCGCTCTCCTCCTCGCCTAGCGCTCTTGAAGTGGCGTGGGATCGTCGCTCAGACGAAGCGCCGCATGTTGGCATCCTACCGCTCTTAAGTGTAACAAAATCAGCATCAAACATGTATGCAGACATATCACCAAGTGAAGCACTAGGAGTGGTAATCTCAGCGAACTCTACCTGCTCAGACGTCCTCTCGAGGTTGTTTGGGTTCGGCTCAATCTGGGAAGGGATGGCGACCTTCCCTCTCAGTATCTCCCGCATCTTCTGGCAGAACTCATCCATCTCCTGTCGAAAAGTAGCCTGCTGCTCGGTCAAGAGGCAGGCTAGATCATCCAAGGCAGGGTTCTCATAGGTCGGCCTATGAGAACCTGACGGGTGGCCTCGCTGGTAGTGAGGCTGCTGCTGCTGGTGTGGGGGAGAGGGTACTGCTGATGATACTGTTGCTGTTGAGGCTGATCTCGCCTCCAAGACTATCCCTGCTGATAGGGACGAGGACCATACTGCAGGTGTTGGGATGGCTACTATTGCTGGTGTACTGGGGGCTAGGGTTGCTAGTGCTGGTCACGCTGCTGGCCATACTGGCCACCCTGAACTGGAGTTTGCTGCTAGGAACTAGTTCCTCCAGTCGACCAGCAGAATCCAGGATGGTCTTGTAGGATACCGGGCTGGGGTCGGTCATACCAAATCCCATTGATATCCATCAACGGCTCCTGCTTGTAGGTGGGTGGAGGGAATACTGCCAGGGGCTAATCCGGCTAGTAGGCCACCATCTGAGTGTCTTGGGATGGTGATGACTAGTAAAACTCGGTGGCTGCTGGTACGACTCCGCATGTACAAGGTGAACCAGTCTAGGCTGACCGGAATGCTAGGACGAGTTACCACTGCTGGTCGGATCTCCTCGTGACCTGAGACATGGCTGTGAAGCCGTCTGTGCCTCCTGGAGACACATGAGCTGTGTCTTCAGGTCACTCAGCGTTTGTGCCATCTGATCCATCTGGGTGATGTCCTGGCACTGCTTCTCCTCGATCAACTCAATCCGGTCCAGCTTCTCGCTGATGATGCCCATGTCTGCGGTTGTATACTCTGCCTGTGTGGCTGTCGCGGATGAAGTGGAAGGACCGGACATCAACCCGTGCTATCCTTTGAAACTGCACGGCCTGTGGCTGGGGACGTCCCTGAGTGTAGAGGCGGGCTGGGACATTCACGGTGTAGTTCTCGGCCATCTCCTCATAGATGGCCCAGACTTGATCCTCATCCTTAGCGAAGTAAGAACCGCCACAAGAAGCATTCACCAGACCCTGCAGCTGTAGTGTCAGTATGCAAAAGAAGATCTAACCTAGGTTCGGCTTCGTGATATCATGGTGCGGGCATCTGTCGGTAAGCTCTCTGAACCTCTCCCATGCCTCGTGAAACTGCTCGTTGGGGAGCATGGAGAAGTTGCTGATCAGGGCCCTTGCTGCATAGGTCCGCCCGAGTGGATAGTACTTGTTCAAGTACTCGGTGCGGAGCTGCTCCCAGGTATACACGAATCTCCACAAATGCTTCAACCAGTTGGCTTCTCTGTCAACAAGGGAGAAAGGAAAAGGCAATCATTCGAATAGTATCCTCGTCCACCTGCCCATCGTGTACGGTGCTGCAGATCATCTCAAACTCCTGGAGATGCAGATGGGGCTCCTCAGTGGTGAGCCCCGTGGAAGCGGGGAAGAAGCTGAAGTGTCTTTGGAGGGAACTTGAGGTCCCCCACGATTGCCGGAAGAACGATCCACCAGTGCGTAAGTGTCGATCCGGGGTTGTGCAACTCCCGCATCAGTATGGCTGCTGCTGCCGGCTGACTGGTTCCTCTGGATGATCTGGATCCCTCTCTCCCGCGGCTCTCGGCTGGTCTCGCGCTGTCCTCAGCCTCTCCATCTCTCTCCTCATCTCTACCATGAAGGCTCCCTGATCCCGTATCTGGCGCTGCATCGTCTCGAGGGAAGCCAATAGGGTTTTGATCGCACCTTGGTCCAATACGTATGTCGTCATCTCTGGTCGTTAACCCTCGGTGCGCTCCTTACTGTTGGCCATGGTCTCTACAAAGGCAAAAGATCTAAACTCAGGTGCTGATAAATCATCTGTCTGTTGTCTCTCATCTGGCACTGGTATCTCTAAACTGGTAGAAGGTTGGTCAAGGGGGAACAGGACGGAATCGAACTCGGGTTCGGAGAGCGTGTCTCGACTCTCACAAACCAACCTAGATGAACGGGCCGGAGTGCTAAAAGCGATGCAGCCAGAGGATGCCTAAGAGACCTTTTGCCCATCATCTTGATCTGGCAAGTCAGGTGGATGAGATCTGGAAACATACAAAATGAGTAAACAGACCCCCGATTCACCTACACAACGTGGAGCTAAAGACCGTAAAGGTTCGGGTAATTATCTTGTCAATTGTATTTAGGTGATCAAGTCAGTCTATCGGAGCTGTTACACGAGCTCATGGGAATCCAATCCTCCCAACAGACTGTCACGTATAAAAGGTGGTAGTCTTATCGGAGATCGGATATGGCTCTAGCCTAGTGTGCGGGTCGTTCTCTCACTCATCCAAACCAGACCATGAGGGGGTGGCTCTCCCCAAGACAAATTTTTAGGTGAGGTGTCTTTTAGGGTCAAGTGTGTTTAGCAGTCCCAATTTTATAGTTGTTCTTTTTTTATGTGTTTTTCAATGCAAACAATGCCTAACGAATTTTTCGGTTCTCCTGATTATTTTAAGTCCGAAAATAGGGGAGAAGACGAAAAAATCGATGCCCGATGAAATCAATAATGCATGCAGAGTAAGAGATGCGTACCTGACTCCAGCAGTCTATATGCAAAGTGATCCGCGCATAAAAGTAAATACTGAAAATAAACTACCTATATGATGCACGAGAAACCGACCGTAGACAGAGCAATTTCTACATGATAAGAACAGTAGCCGAGTACTCAAACCTATGTCCTGAGTCCTATCTTGGGAGCCACTCGGTGTCCGCCACAATGGATCTTGCGCGCGTTGTATGTAACTCCTCAAGGCACGTGACTAGAGTTTAAGTAATCCGACTTTTTGTTGGAGTTAATTAACTAGGTCCAATTACGATCTAATAGGTGCAGGGAGATAATTAGGGTTCGGATCCTAATCAATTACGTTACAATCAGAAGAAAATCCTAAGCTAAGGCCAAAACCGCGTAAATCAGACAGGCGGTATAATAAAATGCGAGAAAAATTGAAACCGGTGAAAAATGCGGTGAGGTCCCCCGAGCACAACGGTGCTCGGCTAAACAGACCCCGGTAGTCACCAATAAAGTCCAAGTGTCTGTCCCTGTATTATTACAATAATAGTCTGCTGAAATAATTCTAAACTACTCTACACTAAGCTACAGCTATCAGCAGTTATTTACGGCTATTCTGCGGCTCCCACACTCCTACTCAGCTCCTCGCGCTCTCCTGCGGCTCTATGCAGAAAAGAGCTGCCTCCGACTCCCGTCGTTGCTTCGGCTTCCGAAAAAGCCGTCTCGGTCATCGGGTCCTCGCAAGAAATCAAACAATAGTGTATCAGACATAATTATTATAAAAATATGTAAGAAAAATCAGAGCAAATTATCTGTACTATTATGAACAAAACGTCACGAAAAAGAAAAAAACCGTGAAAAATAAAAAATGACTACTAAGTCATACTCCCCGGCAACGGCGCCATTCTGATTAACCGAAAATCTCACAAAACCCAGGTAAGGGACAAATCAATCAAGTGTCGTTGCGACCTGGATCTCGCAGATCAGACTCAACAAGAAAAATAGACCACCAAAAGAGAATAACCAGTCAAAAAACCGAATAGCGGTCTTGCTATTTATTTAACTTGGTATAGCGGACCAAGGGCCTACGAAGTAGTCAGAAAATGAAATAAAAAGATAAAATATTTTTTGGTGATTTTATATATTTTTAAAAATCTTTTTTCTTTTTTCTTTTTTTTGTGTTTTTAATTATGAAGGAAATTAGGGAAAAGGGTAAAAGCACACAAGCAACAATTTATTAAACACTCCAAAATAACTCAGAAAATTCAAATAAAAATTATTTTTGTGTTTTAGAAGTTTTTAAATATTTTTGGTAAATTTCATAAAATTTTGTGATTTTTAGTTGATTTAATGAAAATAGAAAAACAAAAACAATTAACTAATGTGCAGCCAGATTTGAAAGGCTAATTAAAAATATATAATTAGTCTCTAAAAATCTGGAGACAATTTTTATGAGAGCTAGAGATTAAAACTAAAACTATTGTAGAAATTTTAATGATTTCTATGAGGTTTTTAGGGTTTTGTGATTTTTAGGTGTTTTACATATCCAAATGCAGTAAAATTTGTCTGAAGCAAGAAAATACTCAAACAAACTACACCTAATTTTTTGTAATTTTTAGATGAGTCTTTATATTTTTAGTTGATTTTTCAATTCAGACAGTAGCGAAAATAGATGTTTCTGAATTTTAAAAATAACAAACAACAATGAAAATGTACCAAAAAATAGTGAAAATTTTTACACAATGCAGGAGCCACATGTCCAAATTTCACAAGATTTAGAGTTTATTTGATATTTTATTCATCCACTACAAAGGCACAGCACACAGGGACAAAAATGAAAGAAATAAAGTTCTAAGGGCTAAACAGAAAATACGTGCAAAGAGTATAGGGGCTAACCATAAATTTCACACAAAATCCGCACATGTTCTAATTCTAGTACGCACAGGGGTATATATGCAAATAATGAAACTAAAGATTCATTCCATAACAGACAGAAAACCCAGCCTAAACATGCAATTTATCCAACAACTCACGTGTCGAAGCATGTGTTCCACACTCACAAGGACTAAATCGCAAATACGAGAAAGTATCAGGTCAATAGTGCAAATAAATCAAAATAAAAATAACTACATTTAATATTTACAGGACTAAATTATAAATGCAAAAAAACATGGGCCTAAGTGATATTTACCCCATTATTACGATCCATGGCTGAAGGAGTCCACGTGTAAGATCTGACGGCTGTGGATGGTGGATGCCTCTTCGGCGATGAACATCTCTGATTCGAACCTCAGATGGATCAACGGTCGCAAGCCTCCCGCAAATTAAGGGCTAAGATCAAAATTGGAGAGGGGAGGCTCAATCAACGGCTCTGGAGGGTCCCGGAAGAACTGCTCGTCGGCGAACTTCGCCGGACTACCGTGTGCGCTACGGTCCTCCTTTGGTGCTGCTGAGATGGGCAAATCGTCTCTCTTGGTCTTCCGCAGCTGCTGGGGTACTCCAATGGGGCCATGGGAGGACCTAGAGGGTCCCTGAGGAATCTCGGATTCATCACTCTAAATCTCATTTAGTAAGACCAAAATCCCTCAAAATCAACAGTATTTCTGCATCTATTCTGCATAATTAGCATTCATGCATGTTTTCATAATAATTGCATTTTAGCATTAATTTCTGCACAAAATAAGAAGCCAAAAATCCAAGACAAAATGACTTGTAAATAGCCTAACTTCCCAGATTTTTAACTAATTCATGCTAACTCCGAATAACATAAAACCACCTCCACTGTGTACATATCACTAATAGAATAAATGAAAAATACAAAAAAAATAACTAACCCAAATAAGTGGACCAGAAAACCAAACCCTAGTTTCAGGATTTCCGGACTGAAAACCTCATATCTTCCTCATACAGTGTCTATTTTAATCCTACTCACATTTGAACTAATGTACATTCAATTACCTCAAAACAAGACCAAGTTCAAGTGAATCGGAGCCCATATGTGAAAGTTGGGTTTTGGGCCTCTTTTATACATTTTGTATTTTAGCGGTTTTTGACCTGATATTTTATGTACATATTTTCTTAATTAACAAAAATAAAAAAATTAGATTAGTGTGTAATTATTTATCTTTAATTTTACTATATTTTTTCTGATTTTTATCTTCTTTAAAAATGACATAAAAATTACAAAACCCAAAAATCAAGGTATTCTATGTACATGAGATACCCAGAAAATATCACTTTATACAAATGATCGATTTTGATTTTAATGTCTTCATGATTGTAGATCTTATCGAGACGAGCAATTTTTGAGAAGAATTTTTTTTAATCTGAGGTCATTTGCTATTTATTTCATATTTTACAAAGTATTTATTCTCGGAATTTTGTGGCGCTAATACGTGGCAGCTCCTGGAGCTGCCACGTGTCAGTCTTTCTTCGCATTTTTATTATTTAGTTTTAATAATAATAATAATAATAATAAATAAAACGACCGCACGTGCAGGGCACGTGCCTCCCAGGCACGTACCACCTCTCTCTCCCTCCTTCAGCCACCACGTGGTAGATGTTGGGTCGTCCGATCTCGGTCGATCGGACGGCCATTGGCCATCTTCTCCACACACCCCCCTTTCCCAAATATGGCGTCGTCGCCCCCTCCAGCAATTTCTCCTCTGCAAAAATCTTGCCGCCGCCTTCTTAATCGAACTTCCTCGTCAAATCCGATCATCAAATCCCCGCGTATCCCTTCCAGATCTCCTCTCGATGTCGTGACTTCCAGAATCTCTCCGTCGACTTCCCAAAACCAACCATGTCCCTCGACCAATAAAAAAGGCACCACCGCCCTCACGTATGGTTCATCCGTCGAGTTGTGCTTCCAAGAACACCGGGGTGAGAGCCCGGGCATCCTCTTCCTCGACGAGATCCGGTCTCCCCCCTCCCGTGGCAGTAGCAGCGCCACCAGGCCTTGCTGCCCAGCTCCGGTTAACTGCCGTCGAGCCTACGTTATCTTCATCGTTCAGTCAACACCTCTGCCGCCAAAGCTCCATCGCTAGCACCGCAAGGCCATACTGCCCAGCTCCGGCCACAAAGCTGTCGAGCCACCGACTCCGCTGCAACCTTCGACATCTTCGACCTCCACCGCTTCACCGACTCCGCTACAACTTCGACATCTTCGACCTCCACCGCTTCTCCAATGACGCTCCAACCTTCGTCTCCGACGCCAACGCCGCTGCTCCAACTTCGCCATCAACAGACCTCCGCAAACACGCCATCAAAGCAGCGCCCCGCCGCAGATCCTCCGTCGCTTCTCCGCCGCACTACCGGATGCTCTAGACCTGAGGTCCTCCCATGTACACTACACGTGCGGAGGAAACGTCAGAGGAAAGCCACCCCTGATCACGTGACAAACACGTGCGGGGAGGGAAAAATTGTAAAGGGGCCCCCGACCATCCCTCTATTTGCGAAGAAGTCCAGACACTCAAGGAGCACGTGCGTCGTACGTGCTCCTTTGGGAATTTTACAGACAACACCCTCCAACTATAGGTAATTACAAATAGGTCCTTCCTCTGCCTTTTTATATTTATATTATTTATTGTAGTTATACCCCTATGTTCCTCCTCTATTTTGAACCTTTTCTCTGCACTATTTTATTTATTAAAAAATTAGCAACATGCTCTTCATTTAATTCTCTACTATTTGACATATTATGGACATTTTTGTGATTAATGCTTAGATAATAATAAATTATTTTGTGGAAAATTGTATAGTTTGCCCAGTTTGTGCTCTGAAATTTGTTTCTGCTTAACCATTGCTCTAAAAATTCCCGAAAAATCATATATTGTAGAGTAAATTGTGCTTGACATTGTGCCCAAAAAGATTTGATTTGCATTCATAGTTTGCCCTGTAAAATTCATTTTTCATATTTCAGTGTTTGATTTTTAATAGGTATTAAATATCACATTTTCAAGGTTTAGGTTTTTTCTAAGATCAATCATCTAGTGATAGATCTTAGATAATTTTGATCCTTGAAAATAATTAGGTATAATATTTATTGTAATTAAAAATTAAAATTCATTCTGTTTGCATTTGAAAATTTATAAAAAAATCATATTGCAACCAAAAATTCCAAAAAATAATGTGCATTCATTTCATCATATTTTACATTGTGGCCAAGTTTCATATTTTCCGAACATAGTTTGAACATACTTGACATTTTAGTCCCTAAAATAGGCCACAATTGCATTTTACATCCTTTATTGCATTAAAAAATTATCGTATCGAAAACCGCATATAAATTTCGATAGACATAATTCTAGGTTGTTCCTTTGCTTCCTTGAGTTCGACCTTGGGACTTGCCCAAGTAAAATAAACATAAAACCGCATCGATTAAAATTGACGAATATTTTGTGTGGTTATTTTCTTGACCGATTCCGATTGCCGCCTATAACGCACGACAAATTATGTTTACGCACGATCATAAGTACACATCTTTAACGCGAAGATTTTCGGACTCGTCAGATGTCGCCGTTGCCGGGGAGGCAAATGGCTTAGATTTTTGTCTTGAAAGTTTTTGTTCAGTTTTCCGAATTCGGGTAGTCTGCCCCCCCCCCCATTTTTCATTGTAAATTTCATAATTTTTCTGCATTTATTTTCAGCACTTATTTTTATATTTTATTGAGTCACTCTTTTACATTCTCTCTCTTATTTTTCTTGCGAGGTACCCGATGTACGTGGAGCGATTTTTCAAGAACCGAGGCAACCTCACTGAACTCCAAAAAGTCGCAATTAATTTAAGATCGAGTCGAGTCGTGAGAGAGTGTAGAGTCTAGATTTTTAATTCCTACAATGTTTAAATTTCTGTAATTAATTATTCATTTACAGCGGGGTCCGTTCGGACTCTCGCGTGTGTAATAAAACCTCTAACTTTCCTCTGTGGTGTGTCGTGGCCTGTTTCACTCTTCGGTGAGGGTGGGGCCCGACTTGAGTGGCAATTAGGTTAGACATGCACTTACGGCTCTCAGAGCATTTTTTTAATTTCTTGAATGTGCTCGTAGGATCTTAAGCCACACTTCACTATTAATCGAGACGTACATAGATTGTTCAACTTAGCCAAAATTCAACTCAATTCTTTCCCGCTAATAGAACTTTCTGCTAGGTACGATTTTTCATCGGCTTGCATTCATTTAGAATCAAGGTTTGAAATTTCGATTTCGATCTCGTTTCGGTAAGGTGTAATACCAAATTTTGCCGAAATTTCGGGAAATTTCGACGATTTCGGTGGAAAAGTCGGAAAAGGCTCAAAAATCTGATTTTTTTCCAATTTTTTTGAAAATTTCGATATTCCAAGTTATTAGAACAATAAATACCATACAAATACACAATTATTTCACACATATTGGTCATCTATACCCTTTATACAGATATATCGGTCATATCGGTCATATCGGCCATATTGGTCATATCATTAGTCATATTGCTGGAACCCAGGCAACATGTCTCGATCGATATGGGGTCGAAATGACCCATATTTTATCCATATCATTGCAATTGAGGATCTCCACCCCTCTATACAACCTATCTCAACCGAAATCTCATAAGACAGTTAATAACTTAATATATAAAAGTTGAAACCATCGTTGTAACATTGTTAATACATAATAAAAAAGAGTAATAGTCTAGTCTTACAAATACAATACAAGTTACAACAAGTGAAAATTATTAAGAACATGCATATTTCTGATAAATGCAATAAAAGATTAAAGGTTAAAATATAGTACTTGTCCTGGTGCCATGTTTTGTTCAGAACCAAGAGTTCCGTGGTGGATCTGGATGCCCCCCCCCTTCCTTGATGTCTCTCATAGCGCATCGCAGATTCTATGAACTCGCAGTAGTTCTCCCATGTCATGTACGAGTACATGGCCTTGTAATCCATGACATACTGCCTGTATTGGTGGTCATCGATGCCTATGAGCATCTCGAGTCGAGGATAAGTAGCACTGGATCTGGTATCACGAGTGGCACGACGAGGCTGCGAACTACTGCCCTGAGATCCTTGGGACGACGACGACAGAGTAGGAGAAGATCTTTGCGGAGGAGGAGGAAGAACTGGCGTGTAGTACTCAGAAACCGTAGCTGTCACCCCCAAAGAAACTGCCCTGGCTCTGCTCAGGTTGGCTACTTTTGTAGTTGTCTCCGCTACTGTATCCCCTATATCCACTGTAACCATATGAATATACTGGAGGTGCGTACTGAGGAGGAGGAGGAGGAGGTCCTAGAGGAGGAGCTTGAAAGTATTCCGGGAAGATGCCAAATGATCTCTCATCTTTGGGACAACACGTGCACTTGGCAACATTCTTGTTGTTGCCAACAAGATGTTGCTTCATCCTTGTGATCCCGCCTCCTCCCAACTTCTTCCCACAGAAATTGCATTGCGGCTTTGCCTTATTTCCATCAGGAGCGGACGCATACCTCCAGCCAATGTCCCCACTAAATTCTTCCATCTGATTATTAGAACTATCAGATCCAGAATCGGAACCAGAATGTGCCATGGTGAATATGCAAATTAAGAACCGGAACTGAAACCAGAATGTGGCAGAATGTGCCATGGTGAATATGAACGTCGAAATCTGCGAGGAAAATCAAGAACAAACATTAAGTTCGCATACAATGCAACTGCTTATGAATATGCAAATTATTTTACTTTTTTAATTTCGGAATTATTATATATTTAAATTTTCTAACACCTACTTTTCTGATTTACAGAAAAAGGACCTTGGATCTATACATTAGGATCTTAGATCTAAAAATTAGGGGACCATTTTCAAGAAAGACTACGTAATTGACACAAAATATGAACAAAAATGTAAATATTTAACAAATGATTTTCGGATTTTCTATATTTTTAAATTTTATTAATTGAAAAAAATTTCCTGACTATGATTTCTACTTCCAAAACTCAAGATCCGAATATATAATACCACAACTCAGTATCGTTCCACATTAAACCTCAAAAGCCCCAATTTCCTCTAACATAGATCCAAGAAAATGTTCTCCAACAATGTTTTACTTCATGTTAACTTCAGATCCACGATACAATCATCATAGCTAGCACTATTGTGCAAAAAAACACAAGAGCCCCAATTTTTTCTCCAAATTTATACCTAATTTTAGGGAAATATCTCAAATTAAACATCATGGCAAGCTATATCAACATCCTAATAGTGAAATCCCTAAAAAAATTAATGAATTTGAAGAAGATTTATCATAATTTGGCTTACCTCAATGGAAGAAGGTCTTGGAAGATGAAGGAGCAGCCTCTGCACGAAGTCGGGCGAAATGGAGATGTTTTGGCCGATATTTCGGTATATTTCGACTTTTCCCTGAATTTTCTATTCAAAGATTCCATATGTTGGCCGAAATATCGAGACGAGCCGAGATATCAGCAATATCTCGCGATATTTCGACCGAAACCCGGGAAATCGATATACAGTGTAGTTTCGAGACCGGATACCCATCGAAACCGAAATTTCGTCAAAATTTCGGCAAAATTTCACGAGATTTCAGTCCATGTTTAGAATAAATTTTTAATTTCTGTCTAGCATCCCACATGGAGATTGCGAGGATTCACTGTAAGTTTTCTAACTGAGCACACATCATTGTTTTCACGTGCATCGGCTTTTCCCGAATTTCTCCTTCCTGTTTTGCCACATAAATTGAAAGGAAATAGGGACTGGACAGTAGACATGTATTTCACCTAATTAAAATTGGGACTGCTAAATATAGCCGATTCTAAATTAACCTATAAAATCAAGAATTTTTGCGGGAGAGTAACCTTGACCTTGGATGTTTTTATTTTTCTGAGTGAGCGAGAGACGATACTTAAGCTTAAAACCAAGCTCTGATATTTTCATTCAGACTACTGATTTTAAAAACGATTAGCTACTTCTCAGTGAGGAATACGAGTAGCTGATAATCGGTCCGGACTTCCTTAGCAGAGTGGGTGGTTTAAAAGACACCACGTAAGGCTCCGTCCTTAAGTAACACGGGTAGCTATTTTACGATCCGTGCTTACACCTATACTGGCTGAAAGTAGATGCAACTAGTCGTACGAACTCGGGACAGTCTTTAAGAAAATTTCAACACCTAACAGCTTGCTAAATTCTTTCCAAGATTGATTTATCACCAACTTAAAATTGAAAAGATAATAGCCGAACTCTTACGGCTTCATTATGGGAGTTAGTGAACCCGGGGTTTGATTTGTGTTTAAATTTGTGTGTGTGAACTGATTTCGAATATCAAAAGCCGCACATTTGATAGAATTTCTTTTATCCTGTGCAATCATCTCTCTCACCTCTTGATTTAAATCTCATCATGGAATTTTTTCCAAATTGTAAATCCAACCCATTATCTCTTTCAACTCTTTCAAATATGGACGAACATTTATCTAAAAATCCATCAGAGCTATACCATAAAAATAAATCTGTCTCGGTTAGGCCCAAATCAACTACATCCTCTTCTTTCAATAATCCTCCAACATTTGCGGGAAACTTTCACCCGCGGATGAATTCGGCCCCTCATTGAATTCCTACTCGAATCATCCGACCGTACATGACCACCTACCATCTTGGACTAAACTGTCTTATTCTCAGTTTCTCACTAATGAAACATTTCAAGATCAAAATACCTTTGAGTCTCATGACTGGCCGAGAAACCAAACCCAGATGGAAAGACCTGCACTTAATAAACATCAACGTTGGATTAACCATGACAAACCCCTCATCAGACATGATACTCATACAGAGGACTGGACTAACCACATAGAAATTCATAAACCCTGTATGCTGACTCCACAATATCAAGGTCTGACCAATCATGATCAAAGGATTGAACTCTACTCAAACCAACTCCACAGGCATGGATCACATGTACAGCCTCCATCCATAATTTTTGAGGAGAAATTTTCAGAAAATAAGGATTATATGTCGGACATTTCGAGAAACTCTCCTCTCCGCACATACAGAAAAATGGAAGATGAAATCATTGAACAAAAACCTACTGCTCCCATGATTAATCCTGAACAGAATTTTGAGGATTATATTTTGAGGATAAATAAAAGATTCGAATCAATGGAGGATAGATTTATAAAATTTACCGACCAATTAATCTCATTCTATGGTGGCTCGGACATAAAATTGGATAAAGAAAAGATTGGATCTCATGATGAAAATTTTGAGGATATTCAAAAACCTAGGGACGATTCCAACATCGACACCTCTGCATATTACTCCCCTACGAATGGCTATGCCTCTGACGTTTACTGTGAACATCAAAGCCCCTGCTCATCTGAGGAACACATCACATGACCACACCACATCACACAGAAAATACCAAAAAATGGGAATATACAAAAACACCAAAAAATCGAAAATCCAAAAATTTCATAAAAATTGAGACTGGAGAAGATCTAAAGAATTTGGATCCTGCTTTACGGGAAGTGATGAATCCACATTTCATCATCTTTATTCTATCATTTTGGCACCAAAAACCCTAGCAAATGCCTGTAAATACCCTTTATTTCATCATCTTAGAATTCATGCATGTACCTGTAAATAGTGTATAAAACACTGTCATTAGAGCCAAAATTATAGAATAAATAAAATAAAAGAAAAAGAATAAAATATTGTAAATATTTTATAACTCGAAACCCCGAGACCTAGGCATCTTGATGAATAGGTCGACAAGGAATAAAGTAGGGGGAGATAAGGGTCAAATACCTATATTATTCTATTCATTCTTTATTCATTTTGGGACCTATTTTTCGTTCCACTTATTATACATCAAATAAAGAAACTTTGTACATGAAAGTTGTAGATAAATTAACAAAGAAAAATACAAAATTTATTTCACTCAAAAATAATGTACAGGTAAAAAGTTATGGTCTGAATAAAAATCCAGAATCCCAACTTCCCAGACCCGTATCTCACAAATGAAAACTCCAAATGCAGCATACTCACCTTTAATTGTATATAGAAGAAAATAAGCTATTTATTGGCGGTGGTTTCGCATTTAGCGGAGCTACGGTTTGAAAGTTGAGTTTTGGACCCTCATTGTATAAGTGTACAGAATAAAATATTCAATTTATTCTTTATTCATTATTTTATATTTTTATATTTTTATAATGTTGTAAACATTACTTATAATAATTATGTACATTAAAATAAGAATAAAAACCTAAATAAAATTCAAAATAAAATAGTTACATATTTGATACATAGGTAAACTATCTATATTCATACCTATACTTTTTATACTGATATTTTATTTAATATACAAAAGATATCAGAAAAATGAAATAAAATAAGAAATAAAAATATACCTATATAAAAATATAAAATAAGAAATAAAAATAAATAAGTTAAATATACAAAATAAAAATAAATAATAAAATATATAGATAATATACCTATATAGCCTATAAATAGCAACATGTAATTACATACCCCATAAAAATAATTAAAAATCATAATAAAATAATTTATAAAATAATAAACATTTTTTTAATAACCAAAAATCAATAAAATCATTATCTATTTTTAAATGATTTAATAAACATTTTTTCCAGGGTTTTTCTTGATTGGTCCACGTGGACCAACCAGGAGGGTCCGAGAGTTGACCGCGGGTCAACTCTCTGACCTGCCCCCTGCCTTGTGTCAGAATGAGTTTTGTCATCTTTTCGCCCATTTTTCTAGGTCAACCTTCTCCTCCTTTCTGACGAAGTCTTCATGACTTTTCTTCCTCGACTTGTGGTGATTCACGCCCAAGGCTCTCCTTGGGCTGTGGATCGTTGCATCGAGCTGACCGTCTCGATCTTGGAGCCTCGTTCTTCACACCATTCACCACCCATTCAAAAACCCATCTTTCCTTCCTTCTCGCTTTGAACCTTATTTGACCACTCTTAGGCACCCTTGCTTGTGCTCTGGACTGGTCTCAGTGACAGGGGGACCTCCAGCCATCTAGGGCGGCCTTGGGCGTGTGCATTTGGCGTCTCCACCCACCTCCGGTGTGCCGCCGTCAAGGTTTGCATCTCAGGTTCTTCAACCTTCGAGGTAGCTATTTTATCTATTTTTTTCGTCGCTTAGATAGCTGTTAGCCCTAGGATTCGTGTCGTGCACTTAATTTGTAGTTTACTCGATTACTTCGCCCCCCTTCCGCAACCGAACACCTCGCCGGAGCCCTTGAGCTCCGGCGACCATCATCCACTCCATGCCCCACCGTTTACTCACCAATAAAGGCCAAGTCTTCTGCCATTTGCGCTGTCGTTCTTTATCCTTCTTCGCAGGACTTGAAGGAGGCGTCAGAGCCTCAGGAACATCATCAACGTCGCCCAGGCCCGCCGGTGTTCGCGTGACCTCCGGGGATCATCCAAGGGTCCCTGGAGCCTTTTGAGGGTACCTGGTGCTTCGCCATCGCTGCAGGAGCATCAAGAAGGCGTCGGGGAGGAGCCAGGCGCACGAGAGCTCGAGCTTGGGCGAATCCAAACTCGTCAAGGTCGAGTTCTTCGCGTGTTCTTCCAGAGCCATCCGTAGCCATCGGATCCGCCCCAATCGCCCAGGAGGAGCAGCCACCGTCTGATCTTGCGTATCCAGAGCCGTCCATCACTCGAAGATCTTCTAATCTGGGCTGCACAGCGTGAAGCGGTATCGCGAGACCGGAGCGCGACACGTGGCAAAGTGAAAGCAGATCCGCCGTTCGTTCGCGCCCAAGGTTGGGTATTTTCCGCCTAAACCCAGCAAAGTTTTTGTATTTATTACTTAATTCGCAAACTTTCATCTGAGGTTATATTATTATTGTAATAATTACAATAGGACCCCCGTACATTTAACTATTTACAAGTTGGTCCCCGCCAGGTCACGTGCACAGTGCGCGTGACCTTGGCATTTTTGCAGGGACCCTCTTACGCCTTTAACTATTGATGTTTGGTCCATAAAATTGTTTATTGCATTATATATTTTGTGCGCATTTTGCATAGGGGCCCTATAACTTTCTGATATTTGCACTTATGCCACTACCAGGCCTTTAAATTGTGTTTGCTTGCTCCATTTATTTAAGGCCTCTTTTTAACTCCAAAAATTCTCAAAAAATAGGGTTAAGTTCCTGTAGGGTTGTTCTTTGAAGCTAGCATTTTAGTTTTTGATTTTATTTATTTTTATATTTATTAAAAATCAAAAACATGTTTTTTATTCACTGTCTAGCTTAGAACATACCAAAAAAATATGAAAATACCTCAAAAAAAATTCCAAAAAAAATCCCTAGTATGTATTTTATCATATTTTAGTGTCAGTCCAAAAATCACTAAAAATCTCAAAAGAAAAACACTAAAAATTCAAAAACACTCAAAAACTTCAAAAAAATATATAAAACCCTAGAAAACCTCAAAAATCACAAACTCAGTTCCTGTTCGTTTTATATTGTATTATCTTTATTTGAAAAATAGTTTGGACAAATTTTGTGGCTATTCGCTACATTTAATTCCAGTTTTATCTCCAGCCAGTAGCTTGCCCACTATTTTGCTTTATTTCAATATTTAAAAATACTAAAAACAGATTGAAAAATACCCAAAAATCATAAAAACAGTAAAAAATCCTAAAAATATCAAAAACATTTTATTTCTGAAATTTTGGCTATTTTTGCACATTTTTATAAATACTTTATCTTGTCTTTTATTACATTGTCCTTATTTTCCAATATTGAAAAAGAAAATAGAAAAATATACAAAATACAAAATTAAAAATTAAATATAAAAAAATATAAAAAAAATAAAAATTAAAAAACCCACAAAAATTTCCTTGCTTGCTTGCTTAGTGTAGACATCACACACATTCACTTGTGCACATTTATTTGAATTACCCTGTTTGCTCCCTATGTTCGAACTCTCTGCATACTTGCCCTTTACATCATTTGTGCAGAGTTAAAAATAAATTTTAACTCCACATTTATTTCTAATTATTGATCTTTAGTGTGGGTTAATTGTTGACTTTAATCGAGATTTGTGTGGTCGACACACCGATTGAGTTCACGCTTTGTGTTGAACTTAAGATCACCGAATTTCGGTTAAATCAGGAAGCAATGGAAAAAAGATTGATTTTTGAACTTCCCTTTATAAAGGCCATTGAACACTTCTCCGACCTTAAAAAATTTTTAATGGACAAATTAATCATCAAAAAATCGGGAAGGATTAGAACAAAAACTGAAAGGCATATCTTGTCAATGGCCTCCTCCTTGGTGTTGAAGAGAAAAACCAAAAGTCGCATAGTGAAGCGGTTGCCCAGATTTGACTGCGAAACCAAAGACACAATTTTCACCCATGCTCGAATTGATGACGATTCACCAATCAATATCCCCCGACCTCTGTATTTCACGAACTCAAACCCGGACCGATCAGAAAAATACGAGAGATTGTTCAACTAGTTGACCGATCAATAAAGCGGCCTAGAGGAATCATTTCTGTCATCATGAAATTCCAAGGTGCTCCGCTCAAAGTAGAATTTGAGATCATTGATATTGAGCATGAAGGAGAATTCACCCAGTCTCCAATTATTCTCGAAAAGCCATTCTTAGCATTGGCTAAGGCAATTATTGATTGTGAGACTCGGTAAATAAATTTTATAGCAATGGAATCAGTACGATCTAATACAGTCTTTGAGGAACCACGATTTTCTGAGGCAACCCACGAAGTCCCTGACAACCGTAACTGTGAAATGGTAGAAGAGCCCTACCCCGCTACGACACCTGAGATAGCGGTTGTTGATGAGACTGTTGGTTTCAAGAATCTCCCCCCTGCTCCATTCCCAGCTGCTCTCACCATGGAAAATCAAGCATATGAATCATATGATCCGGAGACTTATGCATGGGCACACCCTGGGTCAAGCTATTCTGACTACATGGATTACATCAACTCGACACAAGAATGATCCAACATCGAATTAATTAAGAATGAACATGCAGAAACTCTCCCCGGTATTTCAATTCCCGCGATCTCAAAATAGACAAATCCTTCTACAAGGATCGTGAGACATATGCATGTTTGCACCCAGGGGCAACCTACTCTGATTATCTTGACCAAATCATCCCAAATCGAGAGTGCACCAACATTCAGGAGACTAAGAAAAAACACGCAGCTTGAAAACCGACCAAGGAGAAGAATTCCAATGGCTATTCATCTGGGTACTCAAGTGAACCGATACCTTCACGAAACAGGAGAAAGAAAGTCACCTTTAACCTTTCGGAAGATGAATCGGCTGATGATCCCTCATCAGGTCTAGAAAAGGAAGTCTACATGAGTGAAGTCTGTTCGGCAGCTCTAAAGCCATATCTTCGTAAGGATCCAAAATTCGATTCTCGTTGGACAACTCCCGTTCCTAATTATTACTCAACCAAAGCTGATGCTCCTGCCTTCTACAAGTACACTAGAATTATTTTTCTTATGAGCTCACTGAGACTGGTGCTTCTGAGTATTCCTCTGAGGACAAACCGATTGATCTTAAAAAAGAACGAATTTTGAGGAAACAACTGAAGAAACAAAAGGACATGAATATCTGGAGTGTGTCCACTTTCAAATACTATTCTTCTGAGGATAATTCTGATGATGGCTACCTTTCATCTAACTCAAATTTTTCATCTACTATCCATCATGATTTTTCTGAGGAAGACACTGATAATAATGGGGAATCATATGCTTCATCTCCGTCTCATCATTACGATCTCCCATCACAGGCTCACAAGAATATCAGTCGACAATCGCCTTAATCATCGGCTACCCACCCTCCCTCCCGACCACATCGGTCTCCTTGTACAGCTTCTACCTCTACTTAGGCCAATGCCTAAGTATGGGGGGCCGATGCCATATGTATATTCCATTTCCCCCATCACATTCCTTCTCGCGATCACATCACTTCTACCCTTCTTATATACTTAGGCTGACCAGAGCCTAAGTATAGGGGGAACCGACATCCATCTGTATATACTCTCCTCATTTACATATCCTGACCGCCTCTTTTGCGCTTTTCTTCTATACTTAGACTATTCACAGTCTAAGTATAGGGGGATGGACCATTGTATATCAATTTTCCACTCACTTATGCTTAGCCCGAGCTATGTCTTCATTACGCTTCTTGTGCTCTGATGAAACAACACTCGCCAAGTATAGGGGGGTCTGTATATATACTGTGTATATATTCTAGCCATACCTCATACTTTCACGTAAGTCTATATGTATTTACGGGGTGGGTAATTAATTCAAAAAAAACTACAAAACAAAAGAAAAAGAAAAGGAGTTTTGCCACTAACTGTGACCAACCCAAAAATTTTGAAAAAAAATGGCTTCTTATTCATTTTTGAAAAAAAATCCCTTCCATAAAAATATCACAAAAAAATGTTTCTGCATTTCACACGCATCCACGCATCGCATGCATTTGCATATGTGAAAAGTCATCGGGTTCTGAACCGAGTTATGAGCCGAAACCGAGAGTGGTCTGGACTTGACCTTATTCCACCTAATTTTCAGAGGAACTTTACGGAGAAATAGGATTTTAGAAGCTTCAGGTCTTTGACTTAATTCTTTAAGTTCTACACAACAATGTGCAGCATTTCACTCTTAGCGTCTAACCTGGTCTCTTCATCCTGGGTACAATTTTGGAATAAGGAATTAATTTGTACTCTCGCACTATACACTTAGCTCAACTCAGACGGGATGTTGGAAGATGGTGTGAGTTTCTTTTCTGGTAGTGTGGAAATCTAAAGACCGGAGTACGGGTTGAAATAAAGCTTCGGAAAAGGGATGGACGGCTAGGCACAATTTTTTCTAAGACCCCAAAAAATATATGGAAACAAAAAGATTCTATATCCGTAGGGGCACCACAAGATCCAAGCAGAACCATCAAAAAATTCCAAATACAAAAAAGCATTCTACCAAATAAATATCTGACCAAAAAGTCCGAGCTTCAAGAAACCTGCAGATCTTGGTGGAGACTCGGCTACACTGGCCAGCTTCACAAGGAGAGGTGACTACACTGGCCACCCTCCAGTTCTTTTCTCTTTCTTCTAACTTCTCCCCCCAATTCGATTGTGAACACAGCGTGACAGACCTTAGAAGGAAAGTCATGACTCCCAGAGGACGAGTTACTGGAGAGGAGGTTTGCGCGGTATTCCGGCATTATGGGTGGGAAGAGCTAAAAACTTTCACACACATGAGTCGGTTGTTCAATGTTCATAGGGTATGCTTTGGGAAGAAGATTGATCTATGATATCTTCTGAGCCGAAACTGTAGCAATGATGTGTAGAACTTGAGGGTTGTTGATTTCAAAATTCTAAGTCTCACAGAAGTTCCGCCACACTAGTAATCCAAAGTTCGAGTCTAGATTCACTTTCACCTTCAGCTTATGGTTTTGGTATGGAACCCAATCTCATTTCACTTCATGACATTTCTTTTTGATGCTTAGGGACGAGCATGGTTTAAGTATAGGGGGATGATGAATCTCGGATTCATCACTCTAAATCTCATTTATTCAGCTCAAATCCCTCAAAATCAACAGCATTTCTGCATCTATTCTGCATAATTAGCATTCATGCATGCTTTCATAATAATTGCATTTTAGCACTAATTTCTGCACAAAATAAGAAGCCAAAAATCCTAGCCAAAAATGACATGTAAATAGCCTAACTTTCCAGATTTCTTAACTAATCCATGCTAACTCTGAATAACACAAAACCACCTTCACTGTGTACATATCACTAACAAGAATAAATGAAAAATACAAAAAAAAATAACTAACCCAAATAAGTGGACCAGAAAACCAAACCCTAGTTTCAAGATTTTCGGACTGAAAACCTCATATCTTCCTCATACAGTGTCTGTTTTAATCCTACTCAATTTTGAACTAATGACAATCAATTACCTTCAAAAGAAGACCAAGTTCAAGTGAATCGGAGCTCATATGTGAAAGTTGGGTTTCAGCCTCTTTTATACATTTTGTATTTTAGCGGTTTTTGACCTGATATTTTATGTATATATTTTCTTCATTAATAAAAATCCAAAAAAATAGATTAGTGCGTAATTATTTATCTTTGATTTTACTATATTTTTTTCGGATTTTTATATGTTTTAAAAATGACATAAAAATTACAAAAACCAAAAATCAAGGTATTCTATGTACATGAGATACCCAAAAATATCACTTTGTACAAATGATCGATTTTGGTTTTAATGTCTTCAAAGTTGTAGATCTCATCGAGAGGAGCAATTTTCGTAAAGAAACGTTTTTAATCCGAGATCGTTTGCTATTTATTTTATATTTTACAAAGTATTTATTCTCAGAATTTTATGGTGTTGACACGTGGCCACTCCTGGAGACGCCACGTGTCAGCCTTTTTTCGCATTTTTGTTATTTAGTTTTTTATAAAAAAAATAGAAATAAAAAAATAAAACAATCGCATGTGCGGGGCACGTGCCTCCCAGGCACGCGCCCAGCACATGCCACCTCTCTCTCCCTCCTTCGGCCACCACGTAGCAGATGCTGGTTGGTCCGATCTCGGCCGATCAGACGGCCTTTTGCCATCTTCTCCACACACACACCCCTTTCCCAAATCTGGCGCTGCCGCCCCCTCCCACGATTTCTCCACCGCAAAAATCTCGTCGCCGCCTTCCTAATCGAACTTCCTCATCAAATCCGATCATCAAATCCCCGCGTATCCCTTCCAGATCTCCTCCCGACGTCGTGACATCCCAGAATCTCTCCGTCGACTTCCCAAAACCAACCATATCCCTCGACCTATAAAAAAGGCACCGCCGCCCTCTCGTAAGCTTCATCCGCCGAGTTGTGCTTCCAGGAACACTGGGGTGACAGCCCGGGCATCCTCTTCTTCGACGAGATCCGGTCGCCCCCCTCCCATGGTCGTAGCAGCGCCACCAGGCCTTGCTGTCCAGCTCCGGTTAACCGTCGTCGAGCCTACGTAATCTTCATCGTTCAGTCAACACCTCCGCAGCCAAAGCTCCATCGCTAGCACCGCAAGGTCGTACTGCCCAGCTCTGGCCACAAAGCTGTCGAGCCACCGACTCCGCTACAACCTTCGACATCTTCGACCTCCACCGCTTCACCGACTCTGCTACAACCTTCCACATCTTCGACCTCCACCGCTTCTCCAACGACGCTCCAACCTTCATCTCCGACGCCAATGCCGCTGCTCCGACTTCGCCATCAACAAACCTCCGCAAACACGCCATCCAAGCAGCGCCCCACCGCAGATTCTCTACCGCGCGAATGGGCGCTCCAGATCCGAGGTCCTCTCATGTGCACTGTACAAGTGGAGGAAACGTCAGAGGAAAGCCACCCCTGATCACGTGACAAACACGTGCGGGGAGGGCAAAATTGTAAAGGGGCCCCCGACCATCCCTCTATTTACGAAGAAGTCCATACCCTCAAGGAGAACGTGCGCCGCACGTGCTCCCTTGGGAATTTTGCAGACAACACCCCCTAACTATAGGTAATTACAAATAGGTCCTTCCTCTGCCTTTTTATATTTATAATATTTATTGCAGTTATACCCCTGTGTTCCCCCTCTGTTTTGAACATTTTCTCTGTACTATTTTATTTATTAAAAATTAGCATGATGTTTGTTATTTAATTCTCTACTATTTGACATATTGTGGACATTTTTGTGATTGATGATTAATTATTAATAAATATATTGTGGAATATTGTATATTTTGCCCAGTTTGTGCTCTAAAATTTGTTTTTGATTAACCATTGCTCTAAAAATTCCCGAAAAATCACATATTGTTTAATTGTGCTTGCCATTGTGCCCAAAAAGATTTGCATTTGCATGCATAGTTTGCCCTGTAAAATTCAGTTTTCATATTTCAGTGTTTGATTTTTAATAGGTATTAAATCTCACATTTTCAAGGTTTAAGATTTTTCTGAGATCAATCACCTATGATAGATCTTAGATAATTTTGGTCCTCGAAAAAATTAGGTTTAATATTTATTATAATTAAAAATTGAAATTCATTCCATTTGCATTTGAAAATTTATAAAAATTCATATTGCATCCAAAAAATCCAAAAAAATTACAGTGCATTCATTTCATCATATTTTATATTGTGGCCAAGTTTCATATTTTTCGGACATTGTTTGAACATACTTGATATTTTATCCCTAAAATAGGCCACAATTGCATTTTGTATCCTTTATTGTATTAAAAAAATGACCGCCTCAAAAACCAAGTACAAATTTCGATAGACATAATTCTAGGTTGTTGCTTTGCCTCCTTGAGTTCGACCTTGGGACTTGCCCAAGTAAAATAAACATAAAACCACATTGATTAAAATTGACGAATATTTTGTGTGGTTATTTTCATGACCGATTCCGATTGCCGCCTACAACACACGACAAATCATTTTATGCACGATCATAAGTACACATCTTTAACGCGGCGATTTTTGGACTCGTAAGTACCCGTCGACGTTGAGCACCTGAAGCTCCTGTCTTGAGTGGATGAGCCTCCAAATGAGGCTCTCAAGCCGTGATATCTGCACAGGAAGCAAGAGGGTTTGATGGCAAACTGCCTCGACCCATTAGCGGGCGAACGGGGTGATCGGATGAGGCGGGACGGGGTTCTCCGACGAAGCGATGGTAGAGGAGACCTAAGTCTTGGTTCCGGGGTGAACCAAGATGATCGGAGGGGAGTAGAAGGTGTAGAGGTGTCTCGTAAAGGTGATGGTCGAGTCGGAAGGGGAAATGGTCGATCGGAGTGGGGTGAATCGGTCAACGAATGCCGGCGGCGCAAAAACGAAAAATCAAGATTACAGATATGTTATGGGCTAAAGAGGCTACCTGATGATCGAGAGCGTCTGTGGGGAGATGCTACGTCTCCTGGGGTCCTTGCCTCAATGGAGCGACGCCTCCAGAGGCTCGAGCTCGCCGATGGGCGGAGCACGGCGAAGAAGACCACCGGACCAGGGGCTAGAGCGCCTCTTTCCTCGCTGCGACACCTCCTACGGCTTGTTGTTACTCAATCAAGAAGGTGGAGGTCCTGGGAGTCGAAGACGGTGGCTGAACGTGCCTCAAATGGTGGAAGGAGGCGACGCTTTATACTGGTAGGGGTCCAGGAAGATGGGAGTCGGGGGCGCAATCCAAAGCTCGGACCCTTAGAATGAACCTCGAGCGTGGATCATGGATGAATCGTGGATAATCAGGGCCCGGGGTTTTAGGAGATAGTGATCGGATCAGGGCGCGATAATTCGGAGAAGTCGGATCAACGCGAAGATCCGCCTAGAAGTGGTCCTGGGAGGAGAGTTGACCGGGGGTCAACAATCTCCCATGGACCAATCAGATTATTCCTTTTATTAAATATTTGTAAATTCATTTTAAAATAGTAACTGATTTTATTTCGAAAAAATTTCAACATGAAAAATGTTTATTATTTTTCAAAGTATTTTTTAGTGATTATTATTTATTTTTTTGAAAAATAAATTAATGTGTACATGGTATTATGTTATATACAGGTATGTGCCTATGTACTTTTGATTTTTATTTTCAATTGCCTATTTTTTATAATTATCCCTATGTTATATATTATTTTTTTACAACATAAAATAGGGGATTCAAAATATTTTTTATTTAACTTTTATTATGTATTTACAAGGGTAAAATAAATATATGTAGGTACATATACACATGGTATATACAAGGGGAAGAGAGAGAATTTATTTTTGTTTTATTTTTATCTTTCTTTTTTTTATTTTTATAAATATATACACATTATGAGGGATACATAAATACTTTTATTTTATGAAAAATAAAATATATACACTAAAGGGGGTTTATGTACAAGGTTGAGTTACCCTACCTCTCTCTACTTGTTTTATTTTAGCGGTCAGGCCCATGTTGAGCCCTCCCTTGGGTTTAGGTCACTCAATATTTATTTTAAATATTTCTCTTTTTTTCTTTATTTATTTATTCCTTTTATTTTTGTGCAAAAACATGCTAATTATGGTTATTTACATGAAGCATGCCTTTTGACATTTTATTATATTTACAATTATTTACATGGTATTTTACTAAGGTTTCTAGCTAAAATAAAGGAATAAAGAGAGATGAATGGTGATTCATCACCCTAGTATCGGTTCCTCATATTATTAGGGTGATATTGGATTGCGCATAGCAAGTTCCATTCCTGTTGACGGTTGGTTCAATTAACATCGGGTCAACATCACCTTAGGGGTGTTGGGCTCGGGTGTTAAAGACCGAATTGCGAAATGCAAGTTGGATTTGCAAGGCGAATGAGTTCCCGCTTCTTTTTATCTGAGTTATAGTTTCTCATATTATTGGGATGCAACAAAGATAAGAAAGGAGATCCCAGATCTTGCTAGAGATATAATGGTAAGAATATCTCTTACATTGAAAGTGATTAAGGGAAGGAACTTTCAATGTTGACAAGGCAAGACAACTTTGATATAAAAATTCCTAAATTAAAGTAAAATATGTATATATGCATATGTATATATATTTGTGCAAATTTCTTATTTCAGATAATCCTCATTAAACCCACTCAAAACTATACTAAATAATAACCAGTGTATTATCATGAATTGAATTCATGATCAAGATATTATCCTTGCTATTAGAAACATAATGTATGTGGTTACAATATGAAAGTTTCCTCATCAAAATGAGGAGTGATAATTAAATAAGACAGTAAGACATTACCTCAGGTTTTGTATGTCTCTATAGTCTTAATCCCTCATCGAGTGTACTTTGAAAGTGACATGTCGATGATAATTGTCGAATTAATCCTTATAAAATCAAAGAAGATGTTTTGGCATACATATGTGCTCTAAACATTTAATCATGAATGACATGGTTCACTGCATTATGCATAACGGTAGCTCTACAAAGAGATGATGTATTCAAAATATTTGAATACATGCCTGGACCAAAGTATTTAAGAGTTTAGATGGATGCAGATATGATGAATTTCATCATTCTACTGTCTATACTCAAGTCATTCATGAATCTTCATAATATTTATGTTGTATGAATTAAATGAAGCATGTATAAATGTTGAAATAGTCTTACATTGAAATCTTTTAAGTTCAAAATAAGAGAACCTTTGTCTTAAGAAATGGTTGTTTATAGTTAATGGGAGCGCAGTGGAAGCATGGGTATGACCCAAGTAAGAAGGAGTGTCAAAGAGTTGACTAAACTTTTGTGACTTCCATATGACATCCAAAGAATAGGATGAATACCAATACTGCAATAAACTGATGTATTGATAGTATGACTATCTGGACTATCGAGGATCCTTAGAGAAGGACTCAGATAGTGCATCGAAATAATCTACATTTAATCATTGAAATTGACTTTCTTATAAGATAATAATAAAGTCTAATAATTGTATCTCATTCTTCTAATGACACTTGCAATTGTCGCATATGTTGTAGAAGATTAGTAAATTTGATCTTAAGGATTAATAGTCATCTATATGGGAATCGATACAATTGTTGCAACAATCTCCCATAGGATAGATAGACTTCATATTTTCAGTGGGAGAGCCCTTGGTCTTTGAGAATGCCTCTATGACCTATATATTAGAATACATTCATTGTTGGAGATGAACATGTATTCTGGAATAGACCTATCATAAAGAGTTATGATAGTGGACTCTACTGAATTGGAATATTAATGGAAGGTTCATTAACATTTCTAATACTGAAAATTAAACCTTAATAGATCAATAGGAAGATGAAGATCATTTGGCAATGATCTGGAATCGAGTCTTTGACATATGTCTATTGATATGATCGTAGACTAGTGAGATATTAAACTTTAAATTGTCTAAAGGTTCAAATCTTACATACTTGTGAATATTGTATTCAAAGTAAATATATCCAATACATTCTTCTTTGAGAATTGTGTAAGATGCCAAGGTATTCAATATCTTATACATATTGATGTACGTGGACCATCTGTATCATAATAAACATTGATGATATGTGATATCATTCGATGATTATTTGTGATATGAGATTTCTTCCTTTCACCTTAGAAACCTTTGAAATGTTCAAAGATTTCACAATTTTGGTTTAGAACCAAAGTTTAAAGGAAGATGAAATGAATTTCATCTAACCTAGGTAGCAAGTACCTATTAGATGAATTCAAGGAATACCTTATGGAGATAGGAATATCATTCCTATCTCACTTCTCCTAATACACCTAAACTCAATGGAGTTGTAGGGAGATACAATTAGATCATGTGTGATATTATTTGATAAAATGATTAATCTTAGCATATTTATCTCTTAGTTTCCAAGGTATATATGTAGTAGAGACTACAATATATATCCTTAATAAGGTTCCATGCAAGTAAGCTGGAATCTAGCACCAGAGAGTGCTACTTCATTAGAAAAATAAAGAATGGTATTAGATGCCTACTTTATGACCTTGAGATTCTTAAAGAATTTCATTTCTAAGAATATGATTCTAAGATGATGACTTTCTTGAGAATCAGGATGAAAATGAAGTGAAGGAACTCATTGAATCTTGAGAAGATAATGAGGCTCCTTAAGTCGTAAACTAAAAGGACAACTAAAGATGGAAAATTAATACATCTTCAAATGAGTTTGAAGATGAATTCCATGTGCCAGATAAGTCTAACAATGATCTGACTTCATATATGAAGCTTCTGAAGATCATGACATGGAGAGATGGATCTTAGCAGTAAAGTATAAATGTAGACTTCATATACAAGTGTTGTATATAGACCCTCGAGGATCCACCTAAAAGGGTGAGATCCGTTAAGATGTAAATGGATCTTCAAGAGAAAGAGGGAACCTGATGAGAAGGTAAAGACCTTCAAAACACGGCTCGTATCCACAAGATACACATGAAAAGAAGACCTCGCTTGCAATGAGACTTCTCCTTCAGTGACCATGCTTAAACCCATCAGAATATTGCTAACTATAGCTGCACAACTTGACTTTGACATCTTCGAGATGGAAGTCAAGATTGCATTCCTCTATGAATACCTCTCCGAGGATATTCATAAGTAGTAGCCCCATGGCTTCATGGTTGAGGAAAACAAGGTGTGCAAGTTGAATAATTCCATCTATGGACTCAAATAAGCTTCTTGTATTTGGAACATACGATTTGATGAAATTATAAATGTTATGATTTCAAATAGAATCTTGATGAACCATGTGAAGCTTAGTGGGAGTACCAATGTCTTCATTGTGCTAAATGTAGATAATATCCTAATCATTTAGAATGATATAAGGATGATAATAAGTGTTTTATGATCTGGTTATTTCATACCTTGAGATATGATCTCAAGGATACCTCTTAGATCTTAGTTCTGAAGTTGTTCAGAAGCAAAGAGAAGAGAGAGAATTGTGATTGTCACATTATTGGTACATCCTGGATATATTCTATCCAAGAAAGGCTCCTTTCCCTTAAAATTTGGTACTGAACAATATGAAGGGATAGCATATCAAGTATTTATGATGCTAAAACTGCTTGCCCTTGTGCATTGGTTGCTAGAATCCTGGTATGTGCTAGATATGTACGAAAAGCCAGATATCTGCCATACAGATGGAGTAATAAATTGTTGTTAATCCTATTATGGAGATAAAACACTTAATTGCAGTAATAAAATAATATCTTCAAAGATGGCAAGACTTATATATAATGATCTCAAAGTCTCATCATCAAGAACCTAAGACTTTATAGATAGTGATCTAAAAGGTCTTAACCGCAAATACCTTAAGAGATAGAGATATCTGGGAATAAGGGTATTCTGATAAGGATAATTGAAATTACACACTAGTTATAACGATGAGTTGTAGTGTCAAAGACATTATGACTGCCTCAATATTGAGTATTAGTTGCATAAGATGCAACACTCGCATTGGATGCAAGCACTATCGTTGAGGGATATGCAAGTGCCGTAAAAGGAATTGGCATATTCTCTTGGGAACAGAGTGACTGATCAGCTTACCTGGCTATATTAAATAGCCTATGATTGTCACATGAGTATGGATTTAAATGATTATCCCATTAATGGCTCTTTGGGCTAGTGAGAGATTGTTGGACATGCGAGCCCACAGTGAGCCATTATGCAATAAATGTTATTGCAGTTTACTCCTTAATCTAAAATGAAGAATAACTAATTTGCATAATAGTTCCCTAAGTATAATTAGGGTTATGTACCATACCCATCTTAATGATCATACAGTTGTTGATTCAATTACTGAATCATAGAGGTTGGTGCTTGGATGAATATCTAAAGAGTTAAACTGATGACTTATCAAGCACCGTCAAATGATTGTTAATATGTGATCTCCAGCCTGAGTAGGAGATGGAAATCCTTATCTCTAAAGGCTGATATCTGACCGACCTCTTAATGCAGGTCCTCTGCATAGGAATAGAGATTCGGAGGTGTCAGATTAGTTAGGTCAAAGAGTTGACTTAACGAGATCGAGATAACCAACGATCTATGTCGTATGTTATCATGGTATAGGCATGCATCCTCTGATCGGAGACAGATGTGTTACTATATGTCTGAGTATGTACATTTGGTAGACCGATAGGTTGATGGCCTAATCAAGGTCTATATACTGGCGAGCTGTTGTGCATATAAGGGCATATGAGTAATACGATCTCTCAAAGGGATCATACAGGTTCATTTACTGAACCGGAAGACATGAGATCACTCATGAGATATTGGGAAGAATCAAATTCTGTGCACGGTCGTCTCGCTTTGGAAGCTTGACTGAATTTGTAGGCTTGATATATGCTTTTGGAAACTATATATCAGCACCCAGATATGATATGTGCTTTTGGAAAGTACATGATCGATATCGACTCCCGTTGATCTAATGAGAAACTTAATGATAAAACCCTGAAGGAGATAGTCAAAAAGAGATCTAAAACTTCGGGTTTAATCTAGGTCTTCCAGTATGCAGGATATACAGGTATTAGAAATACCTGAGGGTAATGTGATCATAAACGATTGTATAACCGTGACGCTTCCATTCTTAGGGAGTGATGGAACATGTCTAGATTTTAGTGACTCCTCTCAGTAGATAAGTGATCTGATCTTGGTCCAAATGTTGGACATTGATCTGAATGTGATTCAGATGCAATGAGAGGATTATATTTGTGATCTTGATTTAATCAAGAATCTATGGAAGGTCCGCAGATCTGGATTTGAGATGTGATATCAATATCCAAGTCACTATATGTGGAACAATACAATCGCCCTGTTCTTATCTCCAAGTATCCACGGAGAAAGCACATTATCCTTGAAAGAGTTCAAGAATGATTCTATTTTGGATTTATATATATCCAAGCATTGAGATATGCAAGATTAAATGTGATTTAATCGTAAAATATAATACGAATTTGATTCGTATTATTTATCCATATAAGAAGAGCTATCTGAGATAATTAAATGTGATTTAATTATCAAATATGTGGATAATGTGAATGTGATTCATATTATTTGGGCATATGAGAATAGAGATTCAAGATGATTAAATATGATTTAATTATCATGGATATGAATAATGTGGATAGCACTATCAATTAATCATGTATATTATAAATGTGATTTATAATATATTAGAGAGAGCATATTGTGATTTATATTTATTAATTAATTATTGATGTGAATTGGATTCACATTGGATGATTAATTAAAATATAATTTACATTTTGTTTTGGGATGTGAATGTGATTCACATTTTTGCAATGGCATGGCTGCAATATTTCATAAGATAATTGTGAATTATTTTTGTGAAATAATTTACAACAAATGTTGTTGTAAATTTTGGAGATATCATGAGGTAATGAGATCTCATGAGATAATGAGATATCATGAGATAGTGAGATCTCATGAGTGGATGTCCCCCCTTTTAAGGGGATGTGGTTTATCTCCACATTATCTCCAACGATAATGAATTGATTTAATTTGAATTTAAATATATTGATTTATCGATATATATATTAATTTAATTTAAATTAATTATTGTTGTGTTTTCACGACAAAATCATGGCCATTAAAAGAAACATAAATCAATCTCATCCATTGATTTTGCATTGTCCATGGATTGAGATCTATGGATCCCAAAATACTATTTAAGAAGAGGCACCCTTGCTCTTCAAGTGAGATGATCGAATATTTTATATCTTTTTCCTAAGATTTTTTACAATTAAAAGATATCGTACATCTTTTCTGCTACGCCTCTAGATTATATATACATATATATTTGCATCTATTATACACGCCAAAGGTGCTCTCCCTCTCTCCCATTGTGTCCATCCACCATGGAGCCCAAGAGAGAGTCGTCATCATCGCAGCATCGTCATTATGCTGCCGGATCATCTACTCATGGATCTCCATCTCCTTCGGTACGCCTCGCTCATGAAAAAGATGTTGGATCTTGTGTGACGAGATCAGGAGATCCGCTGCTTGGATCATCAACATGGATTGCGAGGAGCACGTGTCTCATCAACGTGCCTGCAAGTGTCTCCTCCGTTGGATCGGACTTGAGACAGGAGGTCTCTTGGTTTAGAGACTCGATCACAACTACACTTCAAGAGGTAAACCTTATACCTATTGTGATTTAGATGAAACGATCCGAGAAAGGTTCTTGGATCATGTGGTTTCATCACAATTAACATTTTTAAATTCTGCTGCATTGAGCGACTAGTGCGACTAGTCGCTCACGATCATATACAATGCGATCCACATGCTTCCATAATGCGCTTGAGGATCTCCCCATATCCTTCAAGAACTCAATGAAAATGATGGTAAAAAAATGTTCTATTAACTATAATATTCAAGATATATGCGATTTTCATTTTTTACAACTAGTTTCTATCACTTTCTATCGCACTAGTAAAAATACCTACCTTCATTTCAGGCCTTTCTTCCTTTTAAAACTAGTGAATGTTAATTATCATGAGCCCACTTTTGAATTTCCGATTCATCATACTATTTTTCTTAAATGTTACTCATCTTAAACAATTCCTAACTAGTTTTGCATGATTTCAATGGTATTTCCATCAGTTACTGATTTGAGAGGGTCGATGGCTTTTATTTTATATATGTGTTCTCATTGTTATCTGAGTATCATGTTTATTGAGGGTTGATATCATGCATTTCATGACACGTGGATAGTCTGTAGAGTTCATCTCATATTTGAGCCAATGCCAGTCATCACCACCTTGCATAGTCATCACCACCTTGCATAGAGCCCCTCTTTCTAAACCTGTATAAACCTAATCACCAACTTAAAATCCTAAACCAAATCCTACTACCTAATTCTCGAATCTATCTAATTTACCCAAATAGTGTACAACATCCCCACACAAACCATCTATCATTCCTTCTACATTAAAAACCACCCCAATTCCGTAGTAAAACCCTAATACCATTGAAACTTTATTTTTGTTTCCATTGAAAATTTTCTAGTTTCTTTAATCTTATATTTTTCTAGTTATTTAAGGTATATAATATTCATAAAAAATCAAATTTTAAAAAACATATTTGTTTAAATTCACTATTATTATTATTTTTATGTAAACTTTAGATTTTTCTTTGCATGTTTATTTAATTCTTTTGAAGAAAGTAAGGTATTGATATTGAAAACTTGAGTTTTAATGTGATAAAAAATATAATTATAGGCTTTTTATGGTTTGAAACCAATTTTACAATATAATATACATAGAAGACATGAAATGAAATTTATTTTTAACTTTTTAATTTTATATGGTATTTCTAATTATTTAACTATTTTCGAGTATTTAAGGTGTTATTATAAGTTACACTATATTATAGTAAGTACCTAAATTCCAATGGTAGTTCACACTATTAGTTACATCATACAAGGTAACTAATACATACAAACCATATTAGATTAAAAAAATATTTTTTAGCACTAATGTTGCAACTTTTAAAAATGACCAAAGGCTTTCAATTAAATTTGTATAAATATGCATGAGGTTATGAGAGGCTGAACACAAGGAGATGCTCCTGTTACTATTTTATATGTTGGCTTTTATATTTTCTTTTTCATTTTAAACATAAAAGGACAAATTAAGTAATCTCTTTGTGTTTTATCATAAAAAAATCAAAATCAAATAAAACACAATATTAGAATCTACCTAATTATTATTGTTTAACAAAAAAGGTTAATTAAAAAACAAGAAATAAATTTATTTTAATTCAAATTAGGAAGCAACATTTAATTTTGAGAACTACTTGCACATGAAAATATTTATGAATACTTCACTAAATAAACTATAAATCAAGAGCTACATAAAATTTTAAGTTGTATTTTTAGGATTTTCATATATTTAGTCATTACTAATTGAATTTAAACATGTGTTTTATACTAAGTATAAAATAAAATAACATTAGAACATAATAAAACCAAAATAAGGCATCTGGATTAACCATGATTTGACCAATACTGACCACATGCGGGGTTGTCTTTCGCAACTAGAAAGTGCAGGGCTTTGCGTAATACCCATCTTCTCCACATATATGTCCACAAAGCTTCAAAGCTTGTTCCCCAAGCCTGAGGACTTGTGACACCTCTAACTTGAGGTAGTTTATTGGTTGGATGTAGGCATGAGATACAATGCTTCTCGACTATGCCTTTAAAGAATCTAAACTAAGCCTCTGCCCCCTTTCATGTAGCCAACACATTCTCATATCTTGTTGCTAAAAGATGCACATAAGCCCATAATATGTTATCTTCCAAATCAAATTCCAAGCACGATTGGGAATAATTCATGTTGATTTTAATTTTGCTAAAAGGTTGTTTTAATTCTCTATACAGTGGATTCAATTATTTTGAAAATCCATCTTGAGTTGACCTTGGCTCATGATGTCAAATTTGGCAAATTCGATATGAAGTCTTAAATTGTACAAAAACAGCACACAATCTTCTAAAATTGATTGCATTTCTTATTAAAACCCCCAGAATTTTTGAAATGCTAAAAAAATATTTAGCCACTATACATTTATTATGAAATATATTTTGCATTCTCATCATGTGTTGAGCCTTCAAAATTCATCTCAAGGTGACTCTCTTATGACAATCTTACTCTATGGAACCATAGGCTATTTATACGTCCAATTGATATTAGAATTCACGTTTTATTGAACCCCTTAACAAAACTTGAGGACTTTGCTTGCATATGAAAGCTAATTGATAGGGCTACAATCTTTGTAAAAGATATTTTATGATTCAACCTCGTTTGGCCCTCTATTTTTAAGTGCGAACAGACTCGTGCATGCCCGAAAGAATTGCACATACTACCTTCTTATATTGAAGCGATTTCTACATCTTACCTCCATGAATCTTCACTGATGTAGCTTTATTTGAAGCTTCACATGTGAGCTTAAAAACCTATGATCTTTAGGTGGTCATAATGGGGAAGCACTCGATATTTGCAAGTTGCATAGACTTGCATCATGTTATTTTCTCTATAACAGAATGTCCATACCTCATCTTCTCGTAGTGGTAATGTTACCATATTTTTTTATACTAGCTATGCATCATTAGCAAGAATTTGTTGCATACTGCAAATATCTTTTCCCTTACACAACAACATTATCTCTGTAATAGCCATTATGCTCCATTGCTTAAAATATTCACCAACACCTCAGCTTAAACCATGCCTTCTCTTCTATTTAAGCCATTCCTATTGCCTCCAAAAACCTCATATTGTCGGTGTGGACAGAACCCTCCGAGGAGAGATTGACATATTGGGGAGTTTGGTTGTTGGATACTGCATATTATGGCCAAGGGTGGAGAATGTTCATCAGCCCTTGATGAAGATAATTCCATTCAGCATGCTTGCTTGCATTCTCAGATGCCGTCCCCCGTCTTGTTTTTGTCATTTGCATTTTGATGTCCTCTTCTTGGATCTTAGTAGTTGTAGTTTCAGTAGTAGTAATATTTTATCCTACTGCACTTGTTTGAATGTTTTTCTTTGTAGGCAACACATCGATATCTAGTCCTTCAACACATGGTGGGAAGTATCATTTGACTTGAGAAGAATATCTGTCTACAATACTTTGGGGGTCCGCACATAGCTGCGCAAAACGAGCACCATGATGCCCTCCTTGCAGCGACCTTTGGCCTTTGACATGAAGATGCTCATGCCTTCTCAACTGAACCAACCACCATGCTTCCCTCCTTTGTTATTGCTTGAAGTTTCATTTTCTGTGAACCTTCCAAGAGCAATCTCTTGTGTTTTAGTGTATTTCTTATGCATGTGTCCAGGTTTTATGTTTCTCTTCTAAAAGTTGTAGTTTTTTTGGCTTCTCGTCTTTAGTTGAACTAAGTAGAACACAAATTAAAGCTTAAATTCTTATTTCCCATAGCTTGCCACCCATACATGCACTTTTATCATAATTACCATTTCCATAAAAACTGGTGCATAAATAGGACACATATGCATGCATGTTCATCTTTTTGTTATTAGACGTTAGGTTCATCTCTACATTTTTGCACCCTCATCACATTTATGTCAGAAATATACAATAACAGTAAAACAAGAAATAACAAAAAAGAGTGAAGCACGAATCACGTTGTAACACCCCGACTCCAAACATAGTGCCATACCTAAAACTCACCAAGTATGAGTGTGGTTTATAAGTGGTGGGGATTACTACTAGACAACTTGTGCTTAAGCATTTTGGGTGGTTGTCAACGGGTCAAATTGGATCCGAACCCAACAAGTTGTCAGGGTCAGTTTTCTTCGATAACGGACCGGGAACCTAATCCCGGGACGATACAAATGGTATCAGAGTCATGTTCCCTTTAATAGTGGAAAGGGTTACCCGAGAGGTGGAGCCGCCCTTACAAAGAGGTTGGAGGAAAAAGTTACCCGGAGTGTACAGTCGTCAAGTGATGTGCCATGTCACTGGGAAAAGGCTACCCGAACCTAAGCTCGGGACGTTACACACGTCGCATATACTTCCTTGTTGTTCGTCCTATTATCACCACTATACACTCACACACATGTGTGGTTTGTCCTTTTAAGGTCAGTTTTTATTATTGATTAATTGATCCATGTCACGCAACGACACATGTTTTTACGCATCTTATCATACACGGATTTCACTTTGATCACCCACTCATTTATGTGTACATCTTTACATTTTTGATTTTTTTTGTTTACATTACAAATACAAAGACAATGTTGTTCAATTCTTTTTATTTATGGCTGAAAACACCCACACAAAGAATCCGTGTAAAGAAAAAACTATTTATATTTCTTTTCATTGTCCTTTATTTCGGCCTGAACAAGGATATCAGATCACAATGTTTTCAGAGGGACAAACACCGCATATATCAAGTATTTAGCTAATCACGAACACTCGCACCAACGGAATATCAGGTATTTAGCTAAATACGAAATTCGCACCAACGGAAACTAAATTGGATCACTTGGACTCGAAGTCCCCACGAAGGGCTCCACCGACCCCCCGAGCGGAAGCCATTTCGACGCACGCCGATCCGCCTTCCAATTTTCCCAGCAGCGCGCCCACGGCCTCCGGAAGCTCCAGGGCGATGGCCGCGGGGGAAGCAGTGCAGGTCCACGTCTCGGCGGCTCAGGCGGTGGGTGCCTGCGCCGCCATGGCCTTCTCCTATGTGGCGGTCCTCTATCTCCCGTCGGTACTGCTCCGCCTCCCCTCTCCAACCTCCCTCCGCAGCTTCATGCTTCGCCGCTTCGCCTGCGCCATTTTCTCCTCGATCGCGTCGGCGATCGTCACTTGCGCTCTACTCGGGGTAAGTAATCGCCGAAACTTTCTTATGTAAATATGTTGACTTAAGCACGTCTTGAGTAATGCAGCCATATTTATTACTAAGATTACCGTGCAGAGAGTGATCAAGATGTTTACATACGATCATGACATTAAATGACACAACATATATAGGGCGAAGATCAAACACTAGACCCTGATTACGCCTAAGAAGATTCCTCGAAAGAAAGGGCCTGATAGATGGAGATAGAGCGGGAGTGGGAGCGAGAGCGTTGGAGCGAGAAGTTGGAGGGATTGAAGCCGAGTACAAGAGAGAACGTGAAGGTCCGGGAAAGCGGGAGCGGGACTGCCAAAGGGTTATCAGACAAGGCGGGTCAAGAGGAGGGCGAACGGAGAGAGGTATTCGGAAAGAAGAGTGTGATTGGGGTGCTTTCGTTCATCTGGTGCTCTAGACCGGTTTCCTGCTTTTTCTTCGGTGAGTTCTGGGTCATGATGGAGGGTGATTTCATGGAGACTTTTAATGATTTAAGATCGGGCAATCCTGGGTCTAAAAGACTGAATAAGGCTCTTGTCTTTTTGTACTGCCCCAACGGGATGTTGCCACGCAGGAAGAAGACTTTAGACACATTGCCTTCTCTAGTGCAATTTATCTCATCGAGGCTAAGGCAAATCAGTTTAGGTGTGTTCTTTATGGCATCGTCTCTCCAGAGCAGACAACTTTTCTTTTGTACCAACTTATGATGGACAATTCAATAAGCATAAATTCAGAAGCTTTGTCTATGATTATAAACTTATATATGTAGATACAAAAAAGCAGAAGCTGCCCCCACACTATCCGATGTGTATGTACATCATGTATACAATACCATGTGTATATTTTCGAAGTGCACATAATACTTTCAAGGGTAACTTTGTAGTTATGATTCATCAGTAGGGACCTGTTTTCATGGTAACCTTGTTATTATGGCTGTTTGGGGTTGATGAAGTCGAAAGGCTAGTAAGTATAGGCATCCGACAATAAGGATTACGACTATAGGCATCCAACAGTAAGGATGTGCATTCTCTGGTAAGATTGTGGTTGCGTTGGTAATCAAATGCACGAGGGTAAAAAGGCTTGTCCGTATTAGTTTATAAGGATGGATCAAGAATGGCAAATATAGACAACTATTGGCAAGTACATGCCTCCAATGGTAAGGATATGCATCTATTTTTTTTGAAAGAAAACTGGGTGGCATCCCAGTTTGGGTACCACCACTAAAAAGGTATTTATATATTAAAACAAATCTAATATACAATGATAAACGGAGTTATGATCTCCAGGAAGCAACAAGAATCCTACAGTGCTATTATATTCTCCAAGTAGAATTTCGCTCTCCCAAAAATGACTTGATTTCTCACATACCATATAGCCCATATCAATGCGAACGGGCAAGCAAGGTCCTCGTGTCCAGAACAACACACCAGCATGATGTCCCTCCAAAACCTTGAGCAATCTCTACCTTGCAGCCATGATACATTCGCTAATCCCCACACTTGATCTGAGTAAGGACACGAGAAGAACAAATGATCCGCCTCCTCCACAACCGCGCCACATCTATTGCACACCACATCCCCCAGCTTACCCTTGCTCTCCTTGGTGAGGATCCTGCCTAGTATCACTTGCTAAGGCATATGAGTATGTCAAGGCTGGTAAATATAAACAACCAATGGAAAGTATGTGCATCCATTGGTGAGGATGTGCTTTCTATGGTAAAATAGTTTGTGCTGATGAACGCATGAATGAGCGGGTAAAAAGGTTTGTTAGTATCAATTGGTAAGCATACGTCAAGGATGGTAAATATAGAAGACCAGTTGTAAGTATGCGCATCCAACGATAAGGATGTGCTTTTAATGGTAAGTCATGTTTGTGGTTGTAAACGAGTGTATGAGATGGTAAAAAGGCTTGTCAGTTTCACTCACTTGCTAAGAATGTGTCAAGGCAGTAAGTATGGACAACTAATGGTAAGTATGTGCATCTAATGGTAAAGATGTGTTCTCTATGGTAATATAGTGTTTTGTGTTGGTAGACAAGTGTCTAAGATTGAGAGAGAGAGAGAGAGAGAGTAAAAAGGCCATTCCCATCACTTGGTAACGATGTGTTAGGGTTGGTAAGGATTTGCATTTTGTGGTAATGGTGTGTATCCAGTGGTAAAGATGTGCAGTTTATAGTAAAGTTGTGTTGTTGTTGGTATCTATATAGGCATACAGATACAACTAAAGGAGTGAGTTTGATGTCATGCTCTACTATATCTGACATATATTGCTGAGTGTAATTACATCGTCACATGTTAATGAATGGCATATTGTTTTCACCTCTTTTAGTGACCTGGTTTGATCGTAAATACCAAGGACATAAAAAACAAGGAGTGTATATCGTACGTGCTAGGAAGGAGGATAATCAATCTTATAATCAGGGAAGGATAGCAGCAATAAATTTACATTTTGCGCTTGGGGAAGGAGAAGCAAATCAACATGCAAAGGAGACATCAGGGGATCCACTTGCGTGATAAAATATGGATAAATTGGTAATAATATGTACACAGAATTTTATTATAATAGATATGTTATGCACCAGTGGCAATGTTAGATGTTATTAATTAATCAACATATTTTTCTGGTGTAATTGTATGTTTTAACAGTTCTAAGTTTGGTGTTCATAAGAAGCCGTTGTCGTAATTTAGGGGAGGGGAATGATGGTGCTAGAGAGATTGGAGTATGCGATGAGCATGTAGGGAAGGAAGTCCATCGTTGAGTTTTTGGCGGAAGGAGAACATTAGGGGTAGGTGAAAGGAGAAGTATTGCACAAGGATTTTGATGCATTGGATTGGCACGAGCGGATTTTCCAACTCGATATCCTCTTCACCTTCTTGCAATGATGGTTTGCTCTTTGATGTCCTCATCCGTTGGATATGCGAGCAATAGTCATAATTAGCTTAGTATAGGCTGCTGTATCACCACACACGTTTTTGCATGTTGATAATGAAGGGGATGAATAATGCTCTTGTTGCGAAGGGGGTGGTGGGAATATGGGCCATTGAGAGGGATAGTATCAAGTCACCTTCTAGCTTCTGGTGGGAGATTGGCTCTATCTTTCCTCAAGTTGTGCCTTTATGTGGCTTGTGCTGGGAATGCTGAATCTTTCAAATTGTAGACAAATGATTGGTCTAAAGATGGACTTTATATGATCCATTTCAAGGCTCTTTGATCATGATGGTGATAGATTTTTCTCTGACGAATGAGGGGGCATGAGCCCCTACCATCCTTGATGGTTTTCTGAAGGGAGATGCATGATTTCTTGATGTTGACGGGACTCCTCTGAGAGGATGGAGGTCCCTTCTGATGGGTGCGGCTTATGGCATGACGTACCCCTCTGCGAGGATGGAGATCCCTTTTGATGGTTGTACATTTGGCAGATTATTAGGTTGATGGGGCTTGTTAGTATCTTGATTGCATATTAATTGTATCATTAATTTGATGACAATAAATCTTTGTGAGTATATATAGCTTTATAGATTTCATGACAAGTCTCTCCAAGTTTGAAGTACAAAAGCTGTGGACAAGTTGAACTCTGTAGATAAAGTGAAGAAGAAAGAATACCTTTTTAATAGGCATATGTGAAACGTCTCAAAAAAATGCATGTGTATCATGTTGGCATATTAAGTCCATGTCCTATTGATCGATCAACCTTCATGATCTGATTGATCAATTGCCTCTGATCGACCATTCTAATTAACTTGATCGACCACTACTGATTGACTAGCCCATTTGACTTGATCAATCACCCTTGATCGACAAACTGCCTTTTATGATCGCTCACAATTGGAAACCTTCAACGACTATATTGTGATCGATCACCTTGATCTACATGATCGATCAACTTGAAATGTTCGATTACCTTCCTTGTATAATCGGTCATATGTATCAGATCTTGATGTTTTATTTCCGAATTTGTTTTCAACAGCTATACTTTTGAATGGTCGTTCCCTACCACTGTAAATAGGATCCTAAATTCATTGTCGAGAACACACATTCCAATGCAAAACCTCTCTCTCTTTCAAATCTCTATTCGAGGCCATGTCTCTCGCTCTCTACTTTAAGATCACATCTTGAGAGCCAGTTGTCTACATGCTCGGTTTGCAATACCATTATTTATTATAGCGTGCATTTTTTAGCCTCACTATTCACATTATGTATTTATATTTGAGGCTTTATAGATTGTTGTACTCTTTACTTTACTGATGTACTGTAACACTTGGCGTTTAATCCAAGGTGTACAAAGGACTTGATGCTTGATCCAAGTTGTGGTAAGGACTTTGGTGTGTGCTCTAAAACACATGTAAATGGTGAGTTGTCTATGGTGAAGTAAATCAAAATAGTGAAATAGTTAATTGACTTGATCACTCTGCAAGGGACTTCGGTCGTGAGTTTACCTTGTGGGATTTCCACATTAAAATATTTGTCTCTTGTGGTTGTTCTTGTTTTGTGGTTTGCTTGTCTTATGTGTGGTGATTATTATCTGTTTATTGGTCATAACATTTTGTTTAGCGATATAGAGGAAACTCTCAAGTCTGACAAGGTATATATATCAACAACCTTGTGTGAATTAAAAGTATATGATGTGCATAATCTCTTAAAGGAGTGATACACGTTTATACTTACTAAATCTGGAGACATAAGCCACTCATGAGACATTAGGTTAAAAGTGAACTATACTTGTGGTCATTTATTTACTTATTATCGAATTATAGCGGGGTCATGATGGAAAGGAGAAGCGATGATGAGAAAGAAACAACTGAGATGCGATGATGGGGAGGAAATGGTTTCAAAAGAAGTTTTGGGAGGGGAAGGAATGATTTAAGGAAAAGAATATACAAGATCATATTAAAATAAAGTTACTAGAAACCGAATCAATGGCATATATGTGATATGCATAAGCAACTTATGCGACTCGATAACGCCCATAAGGTGTATATGGCCTCGATTCAAAAGTGCGGTTCAATGAGATATCTGTATAAGCTTATAAGGCCACATATGTAGTAGATGCAACCGCATTCCTGAACGCTAATTCGAGGTAAAAATGTCTAGGGCACCTTTTTCAGGGAATGATGTGGGATTCAAAGGTATTCTAGATCTCATGCATGCTGATGTATATGGTCCATTATGTACAGCAACACATAATGGATATCAATATTATGTAAAATTAACTGATGACCATTCTTGGTATGAATTTCTCTTTCTATTATGTCTCTAGTTAGAAACTAATGAAAAGTTCAAAGAATTCATGGTTTCAGTTGAGAACCAAACATGATGGAAGATAAATCGAACTCAGTCTGACTGATATGGAGAGTATCTCTCTAATGAATTTAAAGAATACTTGATGGAAAGAGGAATCATTTCCACTCTCACTCCTTCAAAAATTCTCCAACTCATTGGAGTAGCCTAGAGAGACGACCACACTATGTTGGATATGATGAGATCACTGATGAGTAAAGCGTGACTTCCACTTAGTTTCTGGGGACATGCGATAGAGACTGCGCTATATGCCCTAAACATGATTCCAAGCAAGTCAATCCCAAAAATCACTCTTAAGCTATGATTTAGAACCAAGGCAAGTATCAGACACTTGAGAATTTGGCAGTGTTTGGTACACGTTAAAAACATGAGTGGAAGCAAGCTAGAATCCCACACTAGAAAATGCTACTTCATTGTGTAATGATATTGGATACATACTTTTTTACCCCGAGACTTAAAAAGTATGTGTTTGGAGATGTAAAATTTTTAAAGGATGTATTACTTAAAGCCAAGATAATAATGAATTAAAGGAACTTATCAAGTCTGGTGAGACAAATAATGTTCTTAAGGAGGAAACTAGAGGCTATGTGATTGTATCAATTGAGAGGTAGCACTTGATGATGGTGCTAAGCGAGGAAACGGGGAAGATTGATGATGAAGAAGAGAGATGTTCCATCAGAATCCTCTTTGCAAAAGAAGTCTTGCTCCCTATTGCCAAGGGAAACAATACGAATCCCAGACGATATGCAAGACAAACTACGGACATCGGTGCCAGTTGCGTATTATGATGGCACCGAAATGGGAAACATTTGACATGTATTATTGAGAAGGAAGCGATGCCTTCGAGTGTTTTACGTGGCAACAAAGATTGTTGCTCATGCCGCCAAATCAGTTTAGGAGCGATGCTACAATAACGACATAAGTGGGCTACCGTAAGCACCGTGCGGCTTTGCCATTGCTCCAATCGACACCAATGTCAATGAGTAGTGTAGGAGACATCGTTACAAACTGATTTCTTGCTTGGAGAATGTTATCGTGATGAAGAAGACGAAAGGATATGGTTGAATATCTTATTGGCCTCGATCAGGTTTTGGTTAGTTACTATTTTTGGTTTTTGTTTGGGTTTTTTGCAAAAAGGGTATTTTTATGTTCTTTTTTGGTGGTTTGGACCTAATAAGGTCGATTGCTGTTCTTAAAAAAGGAATAAGAAGGAAAAGAACGTATACATAAATATGAATAGTTGTGAAAAAAGAAAAGAAAATTACGTGTTGTGGTTGGCTAGAATTGCTTGCATATTAAGGAGTGAACGATTTTATTCCCGATCATGCTGGGTCTCTCTTAGAGGTTTGGTCTTTATAACCTTATGTATCCTATTTACTTTTAATAAAAGCATAAGGTGCACATCTTCAAGGATGTACACCTTATGATTTCTCAACAGAAAAGATAATCATGCGATATATCACGATATTCCCTTACATTGTAAACAAGGAAAAAAGAGTAAAAAAAGGTGGATGAAAAGAGGTATTAAAAAGAAAAAAAGAAGAGAAGGCCTTTGACTCCACATTTATTCATCATTTAACTTAGTCGATTATCATCATGTTTGGATAAACATGAGAGAAAAAGGGTGTAGTAGAGGGGAGGCTATTTTCTGAGGACTCTAGGGAGAGAGGGGGGAGAGAGAGAGTCTTGTCCAATGTTCATGAAATCGGCCGCACGGGCCACATATGTGGCCGCATATGCTTGCACGACATGCATAACCCACCGATTATATGAATCAGTGCATTATACGTCCTCCCCGCATATGCAGCCCGCATATGCCCCGCATACTGCTCCAACAACTCTAACTTTTTAATCTTCAGGATTTTACTTCCGTAACTCTGCCTCTTCCTTCATTTTATTGTAAGAATATGACATGCATTTGTATACAATTACAATGCATTATGCCATTGTGTATATGCATTGTTTTATGTTATCCTCATCTATTGTTTTCACGAGTATATGCAATATATCGTCGAATATTTTTATGTATGACAATTGAGGTTTTGCTCTTGTAGTGCATGTATATGTATTGAAGTTTTGTTATCACGAATCATCTAATATATGATGCTTTTATGGTAAATGTTTTTGTGATTAAATATGTGGCAATTAAAAGCATATAAATACCCATCTAACATGAACCGTTTTTCTTAGATCTTCTTTAACTCCACTAAGATACATAAATTCAGTGGTAATGCTATTCATAGATATTTATTTATTTCTAAATTAAAAATTAGAAAACTGCGTACAACCGCATATACCCCGCATATGCCCCCGCATACTGCTTATTTAGTATTCGGTGACCTGTCCGAATGCATATGCATACCGCTTTCCTGAACCTTGGTCTTGTCTATACTGCAGAAGGGACATGCTTCATATCTGTTTATGTAGATGAAACTCATGCTCCATTGTCCATAGATCGTAGCCTCCATTACGAGGTCCTTTGGAGGACCCGTGAGAGGACATGCTTTTGAAGGAACACTCGCTTTCTGCATGTGGAGTACTAGCATGATGATGTTTACTGGTAAAACTTTAATCAAGCATGCCACAATCAAGGGGAATGGCGATGTGTACCACATGTTAAATTAGAAACTTGATCAGTCAAGTGATTAAATAAGATATATCGGTTTAAGGTGTACCCTTGTAAATGTATATATCTATGTGCTAGCAGTGCAAATAAACAGCTAATAAGAGTTGATTTTCAAGTGTTCACTTAATGCACATTGCTATGAAAGATCGTAATATTGTATATTGTGTAAGTAATTGCTGATATAAATCTAGGTTTTATATGTATAAGATGTATCTATATAGGCTTGAAGTGTACTGGTGTATATAAGGTCTCTAGTAAACGATGGAGTTTTTGGCCTGATATTATATTTAAGACATGTAGTATTGCGAAAGTCGATATTCGGTAGTCAGTCAGTCAGACGGATCATTGAATAACAAATAAACGATATCAGGTGACTATTTGGAATTATTTGATCATATAATTTTGAATTATTATAAATATAAAAATTATGTCAATTACATGTATTCTTATAAATCTGTACATATATCATTATCAATGAACATGATAAAAGTACCAATTCAATTTCAATCAAATATTGTGCATCTTATATATTTATACATATTCAGAATGATATACGAGCTTTGATGGAATACAAAGCTTAATAAATTTTATTCATGAAAACAAAAATTAATATGAGAAACAGCATGCACCATGAAAAATTGCGGTTGATAAAATAATTTCTTCGACATTAATGTAGGCCCATTTGAGGAGGTGACAAATGTTTCAGAAGTTATGTATGCCTCATATTTGATTAATATTTAAGTCTAGATGTACAAGTTGGATGGTTTAATTCAAAACAGAAAAGGTAATCCATCATAACTTCTTTTAATCATGATAGTTAAAGCCATTAAAAAAGCGAATGGGGAAAAATGGGATTAAGTTTTTTTGACATTTTGGTGATACTAGGATAAATTAAAACCCTTGAAAATAAAAACATAAAAAATGTTTTCAGTATTCTTCCAATAATCGTCGAACTGTCAGGCTGATTATTGGCCGATTAAAAATTATACAATCGGTCTAATTGGAAGCTGATTACCTGCACAACACAATTAGAACAACTAGTCGGTTTGCTCATCTGACTATTACAACAATGAAGACGTGAATGCTTATTACATGAAAACTAAACTATTACAAGTTATAAAAAAAATGAAAGTAGTACTTCTAAGAAAATCTTCACTTGTGGCATTTAAAATTTCCCGTCCCTAGATTTTCTTAAGAAATCTTGATTATTATGAAAATCCATGTGTCTGGAGCATCTTGACCATCCATAGAATGCTTACATAAACCCATTATTTCCTTTTGCTTTGTTATCACCAAAATCGGGGCAACAATAACAGCAACAATGAGGGAGCAGTGAGGGTCCATTTGCACTTGAGTCCATCATCAACATTGTAGATTACATTTAGGCCTTTATTCATTTGGGTCATTTTTATATTATTCATTATTTCTTTTTTATTTTTCATTACATTTACATGTCTGGTCAATAGTCAAGCGCTACGTGGCGCTCATTCATTTGCCTTCACCTCACTCACACACTCTATGAGGCATGTTGTTCTGTGTGAGACTGTTAGGACGACGACAATTGGATCCCACTCTTTTGTATTGATGTATTATATCAATGTTTTGCAGAGTTCCATCTTTTGGAGGTATTTCTAGTTTACGAGGGACTTTTTGACATTGTGGATCACTGGTCCTAGGCTGATATATGCTTCACAGTGCAGAAGGCATACACGACCTTCTACCTGATGGTGATCTTTGATCCAACTTGCACTATATTCTAGTTTAGGGACATATGGAGGTGGAAGGTCCCAATGCAGGTTCAGATTTTCATTTGGTTGTGAGAACATATCAACTTATGACTGGTAAATGAAGAGCTAGGTTCTTCTCATGGATTGTCGGCACATGTCAACGTTGTTTGGCAATATAGAAGGATGTTTAGTATCACTTTTTTGGTTGCTCTATTGCAAGGGAGGTGTGGGTAACTTTTCTTGTCGAGTTGGTATCAACTCTGATTGATTGTTTTTTGGAAATATTTTTATCAAATGGGACATGGGAGCAACCCCATCAAAATTTGAGTGACGGCTATTTTGTGGTCTTTGTGGTTTGCGCGTAATTGATCTATATTCGGAGTAGAAAAATGTTTATGGAGAATATTATAGAGCATAAAAAGGCTTAAGGACCTTTTGGTTTGTGTAATTATTGTTTTTATATTATTCATTATTTCTTTTTTATTTTTCATTACATTTACATGTCTGGTCAATAGTCAAGCGCAACGTGGCGCTCATTCATTTGCCTTCACCTCCCTCACACACTCTACGAGGCATGTTGTTCTGTGTGAGACTGTTAGGACAACGACAATTGGATCCCACTCTTTTGTATTGATGTATTATATCAATGTTTTGCAGAGTTCCATCTTTTGGAGGTATTTCTAGTTTACGAGGGACTTTTTGACATTGTGGATCACTGGTCCTAGGCTGATATATGCTTCACAGTGCAGAAGGCATACACGACCTTCTACCTGATGGTGATCTTTGATCCAACTTGCACTATAGACTAGTTTAGGGACACATGGAGGTGGAAGGTCCCAATGCAGGTTCAGATTTTCATTTGGTTGTGAGTACATATCAACTTATGACTGGTAAATGAAGAGCTAGGTTCTTCTCATGGATTGTCGGCACATGTCAACGTTGTTTGGCAATATAGAAGGATGTTTAGTATCACTTTTTTGGTTGCTCTATTGCAAGGGAGGTGTGGGTAACTTTTCTTGTCGAGTTGGTATCAACTCTGATTGATTGTTTTTTGGAAATATTTTTATCAAATGGGACATGGGAGCAACCCCATCAAAATTTGAGTGACGGCTATTTTGTGGTCTTTGTGGTTTGCGCGTAATTGATCTATATCCGGAGGAGAAAAATGTTTATGGAGAATATTATAGAGCATAAAAAAGCTTAAGGACCTTTTGGTTTGTGTAATTATTGTTTTGGATAATGTAAATATACAAACATCTACAGGTGGATGTCTCCTCGATGTTACCCCCTCTTTTTGTCCTCGACATCCCACCTTTTTTTTCTAAAAAAAGATGGCGACAACAAGGTTAGGAAGTGACTGACAAATGTAACACAAATAGGCTGGTCATGTATTGGTGGCAGGGACAATGAGGAAGTCGTGGTGATTGGGTGGCAGAGAAAGTGAAAAAGTTTCCTTTTTTACATTAGGAGCACATTTCTCCTTTTCAATAAAAAAGAATTTTAAAATGACCAAAACATATTTGCCAGGGTAGACCCAACACAATATTTTGCAATTGCTGGAACTGCTCAATTTTCTTTGGACATGGACTTAGGATGCATCAACTTGGATTAGGATTGGAAGCATATGTGTGGAAAGTAAAAATGAATCTATATTCCTCGTAGCCCTAGAGATCTCTTAATATAGGAGAAAATCTCTATGGGAAAATTACATAAGAAAGACCAAAGAATAAATAAACATAAATAAAAATCATAAAATAAAATAATCTCAACACTCCCCCTCAAGTTAGAGCATATATGTCTATCATGCTTAGCTTGGAACAACAAAGGTCAAAAGGATCCCTTGCAAGAGCTTTGGTAAACATGTTTCCACTCTGATAGCTTGAAGCAACATGAGAAGCGGAAATCAACCCATTTTGGATCTAATCACGAGTATAGTGACAATCTACTTCTATGTGTTTTGTTCTCTCTAAAAGGTTGGGTTGTTAGCTATGAACGATGTTGCTTGATTATCACATTTGAGGTGCATAGGAAGAGACACCTCAATAGGTAGGTCAGTCAGGACAGACTTGACACACATCATTTCTGTACTCCCTTGACCTATATTCTGATTCAACATTGGATCGAGCAACAACTGTTTGTTTCTTAATTTTCCATGAAATCAGTGAGCTACCAACAAACACAGTGAAGCCTGAGGTGGACTTCCTGTCCTTAGGACATCCAACATAATCCACATATGCACATCTAGAACTTGTGAGAGATGTATCTCTTCTGAAAAGGAAACCTACACCTGGAGAAGATTTCAGATATCTCAAAATCATGCAATCCATATGCACTTGTCTGGTCTGCTCCATAAACTAGTTGACTCTGCTCACAACAAATTATATATCATGTCTGGTAATCGTGACATATAACAACTTCCCTATCAGCTCTCTGTATCTTCTTTTATCCCCCTCTTAAGAGTCATTATCATAAAACCTTGCATTAGGATCCATTGGTGTAGTGACAGAACTGCATCCGGTCATGCCTGTCTCAGATATAAGATCAGTAACATACTTCTTTTGTGTCATAATCATACCCTTCTGATTTCATGCAAACTCTAAGCCAAGGAAGTAACGTAGTGTGCCAAGCATGGAAGGAAATATCGATATCGATATCGTTTCGATATCGTGTCGATATCGATATATCTCCGATATGTCGCCGATATATCGCTATATCTAGGAATCTTTATGAAGAAAATGCCTGAAAATCAGATATATCGATTTCGATATCGGTCCCATGTCGATATCGATATATCAGCGATATATCTCGATATATCACCGACATAGTCTTCCATGGTGCCAATGTCCTTGGTCACAAACTGTTGTCCAAGGGAATCCTTAGCTGCATGAATGCACTGTTCATCGGTGCCAGTAACAATGATGTCATCAACATAAACCAAAACTATAACAGGACCTATCTGAGTTCTCTTAACAAAAAGAGAATGATCTGCAGTGGATCTGACTAACCCCTTTTGTTCAATCAACTCTAAGAGCTTCTGAAACCAAGCCATTGGACTCTGCTTAAGGTTATATATGGCCTCATGAAGACGACACACCATACTGGACTCCCCCTTAGCAGCAAACCCTGGTAGCTGCTGCATGTAAACTTCCTCCTGCAGATCACCATACGACATCAACAACAATAAGAATCCTTAGTGTAGAGTGGCGTGCAACAGGAGAAAAAGTGTCCTGGTAATCCATCCCATAGGTTTGGGTGAACCCACGAGCAACCAACCTGGCCTTATAGCTATCCACAATGCCATTAGCTCGATGTTTCATAGTAAATGCCCACTTGCTGCCAACAAAAGAAGTAACTGGTAGAGCCTGTACAACACTCCACGTACCTCGGGACTGTAAAGCTGCCATCTCCTCCTTTATGGCCAGACGCCACCGGCTACTCTGCATCGCCTCTTGATAGGTCCTTGGTATCTCTACAGCAAAAAACCACAACAAACCTCTGAAAATCCTTGGAAAGACGGTCCAAGGAAACATAGGAAGTAAGGGGATGCATAGTGCATGTCCGCCTCTGCCTTCGTAGAACAATCAATACGTCTAGGTCCTCAGTATACACAGAAGGTATATCAACTAAGACATCCTGTACCTCAGTCTGTACATGCAAATTATTAGTGCCATCAACAGAACTCAAATGTTTAGAACACACCTTGAACATGCTGGATGATGGAGGAGGCACATGAGCACATGGTCATCGCTGGTAATCCTACATATATAAAGTAGGTAGTGGTGGATGTGGTGGTGGAGGCGGCGACGACAGTGTAGTAGACTGTGGTGAAGACGGTATAATGGAGATCGTAGGCAGAGGCATACATACTTCTTCTCCATCCTCTGAATGAATGAGCTTGTCACATGTGGGAGAAAAATACATAATGAACTCGCACTGATGTAGTACCTTCGTCGAACATGGTCGAATCAACGATATCCCTTTTGGGTCTTGGAATACCCAACAAACACATATTTAACAGCTCTGGGAGAGAGCTTGTCAAGACAAGGAGACATCTGATGAACAAAAGCTACTGAACCAAAAACACGAGGTGTAAGTGAGAAAAGATCCGTCTCGGGAAATACAATCAAGAACGAGATCTTCTCCCCCAGAACCGAAGAGGGCATACGATTTACCAAGTAGCAAGCAATTATAACCGCATCCCCTCAGTAAGAGTGAGGGGCATGACTCTTAGGGCCTGTTTGGTTGCAGGGTTGGGCAGGGTTGGGTTGGGCAGGGGTACCCCTGTGAATAGTAAATTGTGAGGAGGATTGGGCTGTTTGGTTGGAGGGTTGGGAAGGGTTGGGCCAACCCAACCCTTCCCAACCCTGCAACCAAACAGGCCCTTAATCAAAAGAGTTCTGGTAACATCTAAAAGATAGCGGTGTTTTTGTTCAGCCACCCCATTCTGTTGAGAAGTATATGTACAAGATGTTTGATGCATAATAACAAGAGATCTAAGGAATTGGGAAAGCTGAATACTGCGAAATTCTAGTGCATTATCTGAACGTATAAACTTGATTTTTGCTGGAAAAAATGTTCCTTATTTCATTTATAGAAGACTGAATAACATGACCATCATCAGACTTGTTCTTAAGAAGAAAGACCCAGGACAACTTTGAAAAACAAGATAAAGCCTATGTTCCCTGATGATTTGGGACACGAGTGAGACCCCAAAGACCAAAATGAATTAATTCAAAGAGACTATGACTACTCCGACCCTGACGACTCTGGAAAGTGGATTGATGATGCTTCCCAAGCTGGCATGCCTCGCACTGAAAGGTAGAACGAGGGGAAATCTATGGAAGAATGTGACAACTTTTGCAGAGGAAGATGACCAAATTGAAAATGCCATATATATGGAGAAACATATCCAGTACGAAGAGAAGAAGCACCATCATAAGGAGATTGCACCAGTCTGTAGAGAACTCCTTGCTCACGGCTGGATCCAATCACCCTGCCCATAAATATATCCTGAAACACAAGAGGAGAAGGATCAAATATGGTACGACAGTGTAAATCTTTTGTGATTTAACTAATTGATAGTAAATTTATAGAAAATTCAGGAGCGTAAAGGACATTCTGAAGCCTCATTATGGAGGTCAACTGCACCTCTCCCTGACTGGTAATGGGAGAGTGTCCCATATGCTATCACGACAGATCATCTAGGCCAAGGTTGCAGAAAGCGGTGGTCGGTATTCAGTCGGCGGGGTCACTGACTAAGAATTAATCGGCAGTCGGACGACTAATCGGATTTAGTCGGTCATTAGTCAGTTTTGAATTTTTTAATTATTTTAAATATATAAATAATTTTTCTACATAGATTTGTACATTTTCTATACTTTCATAATGAAATAAAAGAAGTAATTGACCTTAAATATAACATTATTGCATATTAGAATAAGTTTGCTTATGCATTAACATAGATTTGTATATTTTCTATACTTACATAATGAAACAAAAGAAGTAAATGACTTTAAATATAACATTGAGCATATTTAGAATAAGTTTGCTTTAAAAAAGTAGAAAAGCTTGTTGTAAAAGTTGGCCGAGTAGTCAGCTGACTAGTCGGGCTGACCGACTAATGGCCGACTAGGCCTAGTCGAGTCGGCTACCCCCCCCCCCCCTTCGGCCTAGTCGGTCGATTTTTGCAAGCTTGATCTAGGCCTGAGTCGGATGGAAGTCACTAAACTGGCCTCTGTCACCATTGAGATGATGGGATGCTCCTGAATCCATGATTCATTCTGACAAGTCTGCCCTGTAACAACTAGTAAAGGCATAAGCTATACCTGATGTAGATGCTGATGGAGAGTATGTAGCGTCGAGAGTGTCCCACATAGCCTTTGCAGTAGGCTGACTTAAAATATCATTAGCCATCTCTGTGGACACAGTCCCAGATAGCCACACACATGTATATGCATCATCTGCATTCCATGAGGCGTTTCTCACAGTCTTGTCATGCGACTCCTCCATTGTGAGGTTGTGCTTCTTGCCATTGCATTGCATTAAACTCATGAACTGCATGGACCATTTGTTCCATCCATTTTGACGATGGGTGCTAGACCTTTGAAGGCAGCAGAGATGGAACGTTAGCTTTGTTGTCAGACATGATGACAACTATCTCCAAGACTGGGTCAACAACAAGAAAGACCTGCGCCTACACTGATTACAGGAAGATGGTTGTGGGTGTAGACTCATACCACAACCTCTTCCATTTTTTTAAGACTACTTTGGGTAACGAGGGTGTTTTAGATAATGATGTCATACCCTAAGCACCCAAAAGAACACGATGTTGGAACCTTAGGGGTGACGGCTTAGAAGGCAATGTCACACACTGAAGTGACAGGCCGCTTCACCAAGCAACCGATCGACACGGCACACACGGACAGTTTGCGCTTGATGCGGCAAACGGGGGGGGGGGGTAGCGCGGGCTGTGCGGTAGCGGACAACGGTCTCGGGCTGCGCAGGCAGGCGCGGGCGACGTAGGAGCGGGTGGCTCAGGTGGACTAGGGTTTTGGTGGGGGTAAGGCTCTCGGACACAGGCTTTGGTCTAGGACTGTCGCTCTGATACCATGTGGAAAGGAAAAATGAATCTATATTCCTCATAGCCCTAGATCTCTCTTATATAGGAGAAAAGTGATCCAGCGGGGAGTTGAAGCAGCTTGAACCGGTGACCCTAGGGCTCATTTCATCTTTCTTTCCAGGTGTGGAAAATGGCGCTGCTTGCTCCGCCGAGCTAGGACTGGGGCTGACCTGAAGAACCACTCATTCGGGTGGGAAAATTACATAAGAAAGACCGAAGAAATAAACAAACATAAATAAAGAGCACAAGATAAAATAATCTCAACAATATAAATAAAATTTCCATGAGTAGAAATATGTTGGGAGTTATTTACTATCTGGATGCATTTAAATTTGATTGGTATATCTAGAAGCACTCAAGCAAGTAATTATGTGCCAATATTTCTCCACTGACGTCTGATTGCATCATAAAGCGAGATACCTAGTTTATTTTTAAACTTTTGGTAAATGATGTGAATGTGCCAAGTGATGAATCACAGTACATCAAATTTAGTCCCACCTAAGTACTGAGTTGAGAGGAATATCGTACAGGATACGAAAGTTAGTAGTTCCTACATATCATTTAGTCATGCTCCCTTCCCCTAGAGCCAACTGGTTACTATTGTAAACTTGTCTTAACTGAACATAGTTTGGCCCAAGTTTTCACAAAGTCTGATCTTGTTCTAAATTTGACAATATGTAGACACCCTCGATTGTGTAATTTTTTCATTGAGTTCTCATATCTAACTAAGTTTTTCTTGATTTGCCATCAGGTGGGGAACGTGGGAAATACTTCATTAATTATTCATCTTTTTGGCTTAAAAAGGGACCATTTGGTACAGCTTCCTATCAATTTGCCTAAAATGGTTGAAAGATGATTATTTTGTAATGTCAAAAGATTCAATACATCACTGAAGGCCATTTTTTGTTTTTGTTATGTAGTTGCAAGCTGTTGGTTTTCCTGTTATACTGACAAGTATTTTATACTCTGGATCCTTGGTACCAAGATTCTTAACATTTGCTCATGCACGCGGAGACAACGATGGATTTGTTGAAATCTGCGGCTGTAAAAATCTGCAAGAAAGGATATGGAGTCTTGCTAGCAACATTTTGACATGGCGTAACTTTGTGGTGGTTAGTGATCTCCTTTAGACTATTTTCCCTATGAAGTTTGAGATGTGTATTTTCCTTTGATGAGTCTTTCTTCATCACATGTATCTAGAAATAATGATGACAAGTCATCTTTTCTTTTCTTTAGACAAGAAGGTGTAATTGCCAATTAAAATTCTATTACCTATTCCATCTCCGAAGGATATATAGAGCTCTCTGCTTTTTTATTTGTATGCCATAGTTTAATCCTTTCGGCTTAAACTCACGCCTTTTTCCAAAATGAATAGAGGTATACAATTCTATGAATAAATAAACTATGCCTGATATTATGAGGTGTTATACATTTGTAACATATACTAGTTTAGTGTCTAAATCTAGCAAGTAATACTGTTGACAACTTACTTCTTTAAGAAAAACACTTGCAGTATCAGGTGTATATATAATATGGCTCATTACAACTAGTTCTACGAATAAATCACCTACCCCTGATATTATGAGGTGTTGTACATTTGCATCATATACTAGTTTAGTGTCCAAATCTAGCAAGTATTACTGTTGGCAACTTGCTTCTTTAAGAAAAAAACCCTTGCAGAATCAGGTGTATATCTAATAATGGCTCATTACAACTAGTTCTACAAGAACGGAGAGCTGATATTTCACTAATTTGTTTATGTATTCCACTAAGGTGAGAGTATTTAAGAGTTTCCGGATGAAATGGGAAATATATAGAATTTTCTTTTTCCAAAAATGGTAGATTTCGGCGCTATTTGTAAAATTGAAGAAAGATGATTTCCTAAAAATGGTGATTTTGATACTGTAGGAATCTGGAACTCAGAAACAAGCATGTGCTTATTGATGCGAGTTTAAAACATAAAGCTCTCTTCTACACTTCGGAGCATCTCAATTTTCTGACATGCGAACTGCATTTGTTCCTTGATTTATTTCAAACAGCACCTGCAGCTTCGAAATAGACAAATCTCTCTCCCCTACAGTTTAATGCTTTGACCGTTGATACTGTTCCTTTGTTTTTTTCCTTCTTGAGTGGAATGACATGTTATTTGTATTTATGCTTACTTGGACTGCAGATATTTTAGCAAACATATGTAATTTATTGATTTTTAGTTAAAGCACGTGGGACCCCGGTCAGGTTTTCCTCGATTTTGAATTATTTCTATTGCATAGAATTACCCAAATGTATCAAACAGTCGTAATGTTCAGAACTATATATTTTATTGGCTGAGTGACGATTCATTTCTTCGTATTAAACCAGCTTTTCAACATTACCAGTTGGCTTATCAAATATGCTATTTGTTTGGTTGCGGGAAACAATCAATGTAAATATCAGCATAGTTCTAGTTCTGCTGCACTATCGTGGACCCAATCTCACACAATATCCCTGTTGTGCACATTTTTTAAAAATATATGTTGCATTGCCATGGAAATGTTATTCTGCTCTACTTTTTCCTAGGCAATGGAATTTGGACTTGACCCGCTTTTGAGAAGTTTCCGAGGTTCTGTGGCAACTTTTAAGGTGCTCTGTAAACAAAATTGAGTGGGATTGGGGTAACCTTGTGATTGGCCTGAGGTTCATAGGGGAATGATGTACAATGATAGAGAATATGACAATTTTGACTTTAGTAGTGATTGCAGAGCAAGGAATAAGGAAGAAACAACCATTTCCCTCTATGTTTTGATTTAAATGGTGAACATGAAAGAGAAGCATGGTTGCAAAAAATTTATTGATACAATTGACGTCACAATCCAAAAGTACCCACCTAAATGGTCTGGTGGTAGTGCAGTGTGCCTGCCACCCAAAATATCATGATTCACATCCCCTCTTGTGGGGGTTGCATTAGGTAGTCGACGCAACAACAACTACAACAACAACAACAAAGCCTTTTCCCACAATTAAGTAGGGTCGACAACTAGCGTAAAAAACATTCGAATCTTTTAACATGGATTTGAGCAAGAATCGATGTAGCCGACCCTACTTATAGTGGGAGAAGGCTTCACCATTTAATTGATGTCACGATTAACCACTCTAATAAAGATGCATATTGATTTTTTGATATGTTTGAGATCTCGAGGATTAATTTTTGGAAATTTATACTTGTGTCCTTCCAAGTTTGTGCATTTACTTATGCCCCTACCTTTTTTGCAGTAACACTTGTATCCTTATCTTCTTAAATCGTTAGCAGTTGTGCCCTTCCATTAGTTTGACCGTCTATGAGGTGAACCGAACTATTGTTTATTCTAAAGCTTGGTCAATAGTTCTATTATGTTTGTACCCTTAGATCTGTTGACCCGATGCCATCTCTCTCTCCTCAATGGGTGTGTGGTGGGTGATCAAAGGGTGCCGAAGAGGTGGTAGCCCATACGGGGCTGGAGGCAGGTGGGTTGACCATATGGGGTTGGGTGTCAGAGTGGGATCGTGTGAGGGGTAGAGGTGGTTAGGTGAGTGATGAATCTGTGATTCATCACATCAAAAGTCAAAGATAGAGCCTTGTTCTCGAGAAAATAGAGGCATATTTCCTTTTATCTTGCATAAATAACAATCATGCATGCATCCATAATTCATGCATTTTAGCAGCTCATCTGCATTTAAATAAGAAGCCAAAAAAATCCCCTGCAAAATACATCTTCATCAAATAACTTCTTCTCTATAATATATATGTATATATTCCTTAAAAACATAGGGAAGAATGCCAAAAATCACCCTTGTAAAATAGCCCAAATATCCTGAGAACCCTTGTACATTAAACACACATAAAGCCCTCATACAAACCCCTAATTAGGTCTACTCACTCTTAGAATACTACATATTAAAAGACCTTCAAAATGAGACTAATTTCATTGCAATTGGAGCTTGTATGAGAAACTTGGGTTTTTGGGTCATTTTGTATACTACATATGTACATTTATGTATCCTTGTATTTATGTACCATATTTGACCTTATCTCCGTCTTCGGTCAACATGAAACTTGTAGATCTCATCAAGATCTACAACTTTCATGTTTTGAGTTTTTCCAAATTCGGCTTCCTCTTCTCTCTACACGCATTTCTTCCTCCAGCCATTCACAGCAGGCCACGTGGCGCCCTCTGATTGCGCCACGTGGCCCGCTGCCCTTCGCCTCGTCCGCCCCCGCCTTCCGCCGTTGGATAGCCATCCTGACCCAACGGCCTAGCCGCTGCCACGTACGCCCTTCACATGGACCGTAGGATCAAAGCCCCCGCCTCGCATCCATCGTCCGCTCGCGCCTTAATCTCATCACGCCACGTGGCGGCGTGTGCGCCCTTCGATAGCGCCTTCATCTCTTCATCTGCGCCGTTAGCCTCGCAGGTACCTAGACCACCCGATCAAACACATCTCAGCCATCCATCCGTGCCGAGCCCTTAGCACACCACGTGGCGCTCGCTACGCCCTCGGATCGCCACGGCCAGATCTTCATCCAGCCGCTCCATCTCGCTTCGGTCACCACCGTTGGATCACAAGATCCAACGGAGGAGACTTCGTCTCCTACCTCGGGTGCCCCCTCTCTCCCACGATCTCTGCCTTGCGGGAGGGGCACCCCCTTCCTATTCTTGGAAGCGCTCCCTCCACCGTCGCCAAGCACCACACCCTCCACGATGGCCCCCACTCATCCCTCATCCTCGCCGGCCACTCTGTCAGCCACGTCGACCTCCACCTCTCTCCCACGAACTCCATAAACCTCGCCTCATCGCCATTCCAGCCGTCACCTTCATCCTTTAAATACCCCCTCTCCGGCCACATTCATGCCCATCCGCCACTCCAGGGAGATCACTCGAGCTCCAAGCTTCCTATTGGTGACAGCAATTGGCTGATTTGTCGAGCGACGACAGAGATCCACTCCGGCGAGATCCACGGCTACATCCGCCGTGCCGCAGCCTCCCTCGAGCAGCTGCTAGAGCTCGGGACCTTACCGACCCCTTGAGCGACGACCTGGAGCTCAAAGCTGAGCCCCAATCCCCAGGTAACTCCCTCCATCATCCTCCAATCTTCTTCTTCTTTTTCTTGGATTTCCGCCGTTTCTATCCGCCGTCATCAGCCATCTTCGCGCCTCCTCAACACTTCGACGAGCTTCGCGACGAAGTTCTGATCCTCGCTGACCTCTTTACACCTTCAGACCCTCTACTTCACCAGCCATCGACCTTCAGCTCCGCCACCTGGCCGGAGCTCCGCCATCCGACCACCTCCCCTCGCTTCAGGCCTCGCCGATCACTTCACATTCCACCACGAACACCTGCACGCTTCGGCTACCTCATCTAACCCCTGCAGGCTCTCGTTCCTTCATTGGCCGGACCTTCACCGGAGACAACTTCGAGCTTCGTCGTCATCCATCTACAGGCACCCTCTGTTGCTCCTGAGACCATCAGCGCCTCCGCCGCGTCGTCACGCTCCTGCTGGGATATCTCCGACACCTCGGAGAGCTTCATCGGCACCTGGAGGAACGGGCGGAGTTACCGCCCCTTCGTCGGAGCACAGCCATCTCCTCCGCAGAGGGCGGAGGCCCGTTGAAGGAGAAGCTCCAGCTGCCGTTCGATCAGTTTGATCGAACGGTTGACTTCGTGCCACGTCGCCACTCAGCCGCGCCTCGCCAGCACCGTTGGATCGTCCATGATCTAACGGCGATCAGCCCTCCGCGTCATCAACATTGGAGAAGACAGGAGCCGTCCGATCAACGCAGATCTGACGTATCTTGATCGAGCCACGCGTCTTCATCAACATCCCTTGGATCCATCTTGATCCAAGGGCCTTCAGGCCGCCACGTCCCCTTATCCGAGCCTCGGCCTCCAAGCCTAGGCTCGGGTGACCCGAAGCTGCCCCGAGGCTAGTCCGAACCTCCAGAAGGACCCGAGCCTTACTTCGAGCCTCCGACGCCTTCCGAACCTAGGTCGCCCCACGTGAGGAGCACGTGCGGCCTGGGTTATTTGCACAGACGTCCCTGAAGCTTTCAAAAATTGCGAAAAGGCCCCTGTGAAGCAGACATCACGTGAGGAGCACGTGTCTCGTGGAAAAATTGCATAGAAGTCCTGCATATTATCGGTAATTGCATTTTAGTCCTTGTCAGCATATTTAATTGTTGAAATTTTTAATTTCCAGTATTGCATTTACACCCTTGTGTTTACAAGTGTCCCTAGAGTGCATTTTTCATCATTTTGAGATTCTAGAAATTGCATGTTGTTGGAAATTTTGTCCTCTATCTGTTAGTACACGTGTCTGATTTTTGTTGGCTTAATTGAATTATCAATGAATTAATTGGTTCATTTGTGACATATTTTGCCCAGTGATGCCTTTTGATTTTTAATTACTTATCTGTGCCTTCAAAAATCACCAAAAATTCACAGTAGCTTAAGGACATCATTTTCAACACTCCATAAAATTTTCATGTCATTTGCACGCATAACGAGGCCTGAATAAATAGTTGACTGATTTTCTTTAATTAATTTTAATTAATTCATTTCACAGTAAATTTAAGTTCTGTTAATTTTCCTAGGTCCCTGATCATTGGACCTTCCTAGGATAATTTTAGTTCTTGGAAAAATTGTGATTTGATATTTATTAAAAATTAAACACTGAAAATCACTCTGTCTGTTGATTTAATTCACAGAAAAATTATTTTGAGTCGAAAAATTCTAAAAAAATTAGTGTAGGTCATTTTCATCATAAATAACCATCTGGCCAATTTTCATTATTTTTGGACTTCGTTTGATACACCAATTAAAGTTAAAGTTAAATTGGCTAAGATCTGTCTGCATATGTCTTCATAAGAAAGAAAAATACCAAAAAAAAATATACTCCTTGAAAGTCAACGCTTGAATAATTGCTAAAATTTGACCTAAGGAGACAGTTGCCTCCCTGAGATCGACCTTGGACTTCACCAAGTAAAAAAATTTGCCGCTTGAAATTAACTCGAATTTAATTAAAGTGGTTTTTGATTAACCTCTCGTATCCGACTGCAACGAATTACATTAATTAATTTGGACATTAATTTGACCGAATTAACATAGGGTGCGGGAGCGATGTCAGTGAGCAAGCAGGGAGGATGCGATCGAGTGGAGGGGGTTGGGACATGAATGGGATCGTGGGAGAGGCGGAGGCCGTTCGGTTGGCGAACAAGGAGGAGAAGGTCGGATCAAGGGGGTTGGAGGTGTGAGGGGGATCGGGGACATGTCAGCGATAATCGGGCATGTGGAGAGGAGGAGGTCAAGCGGAGAGGCAGAGATTGAGAGGGGGAGGTTGGGTAGGGTAGGGGAATGGAGGGGAAGGTTGGGCAGACAAACGAGGAGGAGGTCGGGCAGAGGGGGTTGTCGAGCAGGGGAGGCTGGGGTTTGTGAAGGAAGCAAAAGATGATGGAGGAGGAAAAAGAATAGATAACTACACTTGTATTTCTCCTTTTTTATCGAATTGGGCTTGTTCCATAAGTTCATCAAATCAAAATACCAAGAGGAACACTGAAGAATGCCATCTTAACTTCTTGGAACTGCATAATACATGTGACTTCATTGTCTTGGACATGGAAACTCACGGAGAGTTATCCCAATCTCCAATAATCCTATGAAAATCATTCTTAAGACATGCTAAGGCTTTTATTGGTTATGAGGCTTGGGCTAATCTCGGAGCTTGTTAAAAACCGAAGTCATGAGAATGTTGATGGAAGAATCATCATTTAAAAGGTACGAGTAAATGTCGTCCCATGAATTGTGCAGATCGACTATATATTTCTCTCTTTACCATTTTGGTTTGATATTTCTAATGGCCTTGGAGTTAATTGATGTCATCCTCTGATTGGGTTGGTTATTGAGAATCTTTGGATGAAATGGGACATGGAACTAGCACCGCCAAGATTTGGGTGGCAGATATTTTATGGTCTATGTGGCTTGTACGGAATGTATCAATATTCCGAGGAGAATGAATGAGCATGGAATATGTTATCGAGCATACAAGAAGCCTAAGGATATGTCGACCTTTCTAATTATTATTTTTTGGATAATGTAAATTTGTAGAAGCTTATGGGTGGGAGCTCCTCGATTCACACCCTCTTTTTCCTCAAAAACAAATTTAAAGTGAGCCTATATTTTGTACCAACGATAGAATAAATACCCGTATAGTTTCTATAATTTGGGGTTCATGTCCTGCTCCCTCCTAATCATTTATTCTTTTCATGGAGATGAGCACTAGTTGGCACGACTTGTTATGTATTTACATGTAGTGGAATACTGGATTGAATTTCTACACATTCATTGAATTTCCTCTATGGCTGTGCTAAAGAAGCCCTTGCTAAGGAAGATAAAAGCCCTCTAATGTCCATTGTTTGAAGATACTACACGGTATAGAAGCGTAGCTGAAAAATTGCTATATCTCGTCATCACTAGGATCGATATATCATATGATATGGACACTCATTTTGAGCGGTCAGGCTAGAGTTCAATAACTCATCAACTAGAGGTTGCAATGGAGTGTTGGTGGAGAGTGCGAAACTCGGGAGCGTAGGCGGGTTCGGCGAAGTCAGTTGGTCTTGCTCCGGGGAGGTTCCCGTCGCTTCGGGGAGGGGAAGGCTGCGCTAGTGTGTTTCATGAGGGTGTGGCTTCTCCTTGAGAGGAGGGGCTTCGAGATATCGCTGAAGGAGGGGTCTCGGCGGAAGCTGGCGTTAGTTCCCTCGTTGATGGGGAAGTCGGGAAGGGGAAGAGGGTGGGGTGCAGCGAGGAGGAAGGGCGACGGGAAGAGTATGGAAGTGCGTTGCATGGCGTTGGGGTTGGCGGGGAGTGGGTGCATGTCTCCCACAAAAAGCCTGAAAGGAGATGCTTCCGTTGTGGGACTCGGGGACATGTTGCGTCTTTCTGTAGCGCTCCTCCAAGATGTTTCGCCTACGGGAGGGTGGGCCACTGTAGGGCCACCTGCAGGCTCGGTTTCGTTCATTATGCTGATGATGGTGCTGTGCATGGTGATGTTGGTCAGGCCAGGCAAAGGATATCCTCTATGATCGTTACACGTCGGGAAAATCGTAGCTTCGTGTTGGTGGTTGCGGGTGGCTCGAAAGTGGAGGGTGTTTCAAAGGTTGCGGGTGATTCGATAATGGTCGGTGGTGTGGTTGGAGGGGGTGCTACAATTGCTGTGGCAGGTGGGAAGGATGACATGCAGGGTGAAGACACCCATGCTGTGATCGGTTACGCGCTGCGGGGATGCATCTCCATGGATGCTATTAAGGGACACATATTCGGTTTCCTGGGTTCGCGGTTTCGGGGGACGTCGTGGCTCTTGATACTCGGCAATGCTGCGCTCGGGGACTATCCAGGATGCAGAAAGAACGCTTGATACAAAGTAGTGGGATGGACGATATTGTTTGGCGACCTCTTCGCTTTGCTGATGGCGCGACTACGGATGTCGAGGTGTGCGTGGCGGAGGTTCGTGGGGTTCCTTTCCTATCCAGATTGGTTCACTGCTTGGGGCGGGTTCTACGGCGTTGAGGGTCGGTCCTCGCGGTGGTAGATGATGGGTTGAAGCCCGGCTCGGCTCCAGATGTCACGCGCGTACTGCTGGAATGCAACAAGGGTTTGATTGATACTGCAGGTGGCCAGGTATAATACTGATTTGGCTGTGCACGTCCTATGTGGCTTCCTTCTGTGGATCGATGGTGGCCAACAGGAGCAGAGATAGGCGGGAGCTCCTCGGGCCTGTGGCAATTTTATGGGCGATATGGTGGGCAGGAATGCAACTTTATTCTCTGGGCAACGCTTCTACAGGGAAAATGTAGAGATACAATGTGCGAGATTGGTCGATGAGTGTGCTTTGTAGGTGCTTTGCTGGTTTTGTTTCCCCTTTCCCCGTGTATTTTTACTGTGTACTGTTTCCTTAATAAATTGTGGGGCGAACACCACTGAGTGTCTCCCCCTGTTTTTGGCTTAAAAAAAGCTAATGAGCATGGTGAAGACTTACTCAATGTTTTTGAAACTGAACTGGAAACTTTGCTGAAAGGTCCGATTGGGTTGAACCATGGAATCGATCTGGTTCATCCGGATGATGACGTCATCGTTCTTAAAAAATCGGATTGAACCCAACCAGTGGGGAAGAGGTGGTTGAACCGGCTAATCGAATCGGAATGGATTAAAACATGTATAAAATACATACTCAAATATAGTTGAAATAGATATAAATTACATAACCAATTTATTTCTTAGAGTACATGTAAAATATATTGTTAATATGAAACATTAAATATTACACATATGGATATATATAATATTTAAGAAACATACTCAATGAAGGACAATAGTTTAAGTTACACTTAATTTCCATTTAATACAAGATCTTGTGGTGGAGTTGTTGGTTAGAGGTTTGATGTGGGTTGTTGAAGGTCATGAGTTCAACTCCCAACAATGATATTTATTTTGAATAAATTCAAAATAACTAGGGTTTATTTTCGATTGAATCTGGTTAAAACAAGTTTGAAAAAGTCAATTAATCCGGTGATTTGACAAAAAATTTGACATTTGGATCAAACTGATGCATACCAGTCTATCAGACCGGTCCATGCATGGTTCACCGGCCCAACCGGTCGAACTGGCTGGTTTAGTCCGATTTCAAAAGATTGGCCTTACTATAACCATTGACATGATGTTCTTTTAATTCTTTGATACCTGAAGGACTCTTCATGAAAAATACCTCTTTTATGAGGCTAACAACCATACTGATATCACCTCCTATGCATATGCTTATTGTGCTAGTTTTCTTGAGGATATGCGACCTACTACTGGTTTTGCCATGTTTGTAGATGGAAACCTTGTTACATAGTGAAGCAAGAAGCAGATCGTAGTCTCTAGATCAAGTGCAGAAGTAGAATACTGAGAATTGCATAACTTTTGAGCTATATCTCTGTTCCAAAAAAGCTAGGGCTACGTGTGAGATTACTTAGCTCATCTTCATTCTACAAGAACTTCGGCTCCCCACTGCAACCCTAATTCCTCTCCCTTGAGATATTAGTTATCCTTTATTCTTTATATGTATTTTCTTTCTTTCCATCTGTACTATGTAATTTGCCAAACATGTTTCTTCTCAATGTAAGAGAACCCTAGGGCTTCATGAATAAGCAACTCATTATTTTCTCTACACATGGTATTAGAGTGACGATCCTAGATTGGAGTTCTCGTACCATGTGTCCTAACACCCACTCGATGCTCCTCTCTACCCCACGTCGTACATTGTCACCCACCACTAGGGGTCCTCGTTATCGCTCTGATGACCCTCTTACATGCCTTGGGCCACCGTCCCCCCATGGGACCCTCATGCGCTGCCCCTAGCCCCTAGCATGCTGTTCCGGCCCTCCAAGGGGCCTACGCACGTTGCCCAACCTTGACAGGGGCCTTCTCGCTGCCGCTGGGCCCATACAAACCCACTGAATGCTGTCGAGGATAACTGTAGGCCCTCCCCACGCACCACACTGCCCCTGTTTAGGCATCTGCACCTCCGCCAGCACCCCTATTACCCCTATCGACAATTGTTAGGCACCCAAGACCCCTTCTTATCCTCTTGGACACCATCCAGATTTGCTTAACGATCTAATTTTGACCGAAAAGGTGATCGGGCATATATATATATATCACCTTTTTCGTGTATTGAAGAATGACGAGGATTTTTGTAAGAGTCTACACGTACAACCAATCCTCTATATGATTGTGCAGTCTCACTCGGATCGGTCTACTATCCCAATCGAGTTCTATTTTGGCTTCTTTTTTTCATAATGTTAAGGAGCAAGGGTGACATCTTCTCTTTGTCTGGTGCCTTCAAGTGATCGACTCCCATCATGAAGATAGATGTGACCAGCTATGAATTGTGGTCCTTGTAGTTATTGACCATCATGTAGTGCAATAACATGGAGCACATTCTGACATAGCCGGAGTCGCTGGATAAGACTGGAGATAATGCTTCGTGGAAGCATGATGATGAATACACACATATTTGGCACTCTAGTACTCTTTTTGAAATCAAAAAAGGGGGAAACACATGAAGGTGCCTGCCCCATATATATTTATTTATTAGAAAGACAATCGCTACCTCATAAGTAGCCAAGAAGCAACTAGATTCTTGACGTGGATGATTACATTTTCAGAAGAAAAACAAGTAAACAAGAAAATAATGCCATTTCTAGAGAGCAAGAGCGCACAGATGATAGCGATTGGTCAAGGTAGATCCGTGTCTTCTCGATATCTTGCATGGTAGATAGAGTCCCAGAAATTAACAAGAGCACTGTTGTCTACCCAATCAATCTCCAAATCTTGCCAGATTGTCTTTGCCCTTCTGCAATCAAAGAAGAGGCGGTTAATGGACTCAGAAGGCACTTCACAAAGTGGGCACAAATCCAAATTGCTACCACTGAACTTAGGCCGTTGATCTCTCGTGATAATTCTTCCCCTACACATCAACTACAAGGAAAATTTGTTACGGTTTGTAACTTCATCTTGCCAATAAATTTACAATCTTTATCTAAAGTGCTAGGCAAACTAGAGGCATATAAACTCTTCTATACGCCTTCTTCACGGAGAAGTCCTCATTACACTAAATCTAATGATCTCTCCCAAATCAAGGAACTGAGTGAGAATATGGTACCCCTTGGACGTCTACAAAGTCTGAAACACGTTGATCCAGGAAAGTTCCAGTAAAGATAGGCGCTCACACATTGTCAATCCAAGCATCTACAACATTCACATCTTGAGAATCAGAAAGAGCAGACGTACGACCGCCTCTCTGACATTCTAAGCACTGAGATTGCTTATGACATTGTGAGCTAGCCCACCACTAAAGCGATGTGGGATATCCTGACAACAATGTATGACCAAGCGAAGGATGAGGACATGAATATTTAGTTACAATTCGATATCTACATGACCAAGCAGAATGGTCGCATTCTGCATGCTCTCTACTCTTCGCTTCGTGGCATGTTCGAGAAGCTTCATGCTCATGGCCACATCTATTGAGCAACTGATGTTGCATACATGAACTCCGCCAAGGTTGGGGTTTTCTTGGCTACTCTAGATTCGAGTACGAGGTAGCATACACACAACTTCTTACCGGTGCAACCATACCTCTCATGGAGGAAGCATATAGTCGCCTCAACTGGATTACTGTCACACCTCTTGCCACTACACAGACTTCCTCAGCGATGACCACATCTTGCGATAGGAGAGGCTCTATTTAGTTCAATGACGAGGTCCCTATTGTAGAGGAGGCGGGCGTCGGCGTGACCCTTGCACCTATTGCCGTTGTCATGGTCATTATGTTGATACATGCTATCTGAAGCATGGATATCCTGCATCTGTTCGTGTGGCCGAGCAGATTGAGCCTCCTGACAGTTTGGCTCTTATAGATTCACGACTTAATGACATTGGCTCCCGTCTTAGGGGACAATGACTCCTACTGTCGCGACCACTACAGGTCCCCCAAATGTTGCAACCTCTTCTAGTGCTTTTCGAGCTCCTCAGGTATAGCTCTGGTGCTTATACCAGTTGTAGGAAGGCTGATATGACATAGTAGATCATGAACTCTGGTGCTTCTCACCATCTGTGTAGAGACATAGCGTAATCCAGTTCATACAGATCTATATCCCATGGCATATTGGTCATCATTGAGAACGAAGTTCATTTACCTATTACATGTCTTTGAGATGTTCATTAGATGCCATTCATGTGCATGCAATATGTAATATGCCTCTGATTTCTAGATGAATTTACTTTATATTAGTCATATCACTAAGGATATGTATTGTCTTGCCATTTTTGACCCCTCTTTTTTTGTGTTTCAGGACATACTTATGGGTAGGGTGATTGGATTTGGCCATGAGCTGTAGAGGTTTACAGACTGCTCTGGTCTCCCTGTGTTGGTGCCTCTACCGTTCCTACTAGATCAATCTCACCATACTCGTGGCATCATCATTTTGGCCGCCTTTCTCTACATAAGCTGTGTCATGCCATCTTACAGATCTCCACACATTCTACCGTCTAGTGCGAGACTTGCTAGTTTGGGAAACATCGCCACTCTTCTTTTTGTGGTTGTCAGAGTCATAGCAGTGATCATTTATTTAAGCTTGTCCATTTTGGCATTTGGGGTCCTAGTCTTGTTCATGATCATGAGGTACATCGTTTTTATCTTGTATTTATGGTTGATTCTTCTATATTTACTTGGGTTTTTCTTTTGTAAAATAAGCATGAAGCTCGGTTTGTCATTAAATCTTTCATTATTGAAATAAATAGTATTTTCTCCGCTACCATTAAGTTTATTCGTTCCGACAATGCCTTGAGTTCAACACATTACATCTTTCTAAGTTCTTCTGGTCGCTTGGCATCGTGCACTGGATCCTCGTTTGCTTACACTTCTCAGTAGCACAGTGTTGCTGAACGCAATCACCGTCACTTACTTGATGTGACCATGACACTTTCGATCCAAAATCGTGTTCTTCACTCTGTCTAGGGTGACGTGGTTCTCACTACTTGGTACTTGGTGAACTGTATGCCATCTTTGTCTTAGGAGAGAAGGTCCCTTTCTCGTTTGCGTTTCTTGAAAAGGACCTGTTCTCCCTTACACTTGGTGTGTTTGGATCTGTGGCCTTTGTTCACCATATGATGCCTGGTCATGAGAAGATCTCCCATAGAGCTGTCAAGTGTGTTTTTGTAGGCTACTCTTGTACCTAGAAGGGGTATGGTTGCTTCGACCCTGTTTGAAGGGAGTACTATGTTACTGTTGAATGTTGATGTCACCTTCTTTGAGTTTGTATGTATTTCTCTCCTACATGTGACTTGTTGACTCCGTCTGACTCTAGAGAGGAGGTATATGTACCTCCTCCTCGTATGGCAACACCAGCTCATGTACTACCACCACCTCTGTTACTATCGCATGCTCTTATGGCTACTACACCACCATCGCATGCCACTGCTTATGCCACCGCACGCTCCCCGCAGCCGCATACCACCATTGGTGTATCCTGCGCCCCCGCGTGTTACCGTGTGCGTGCCTGTAGCTGCACACCGTTGCTGACATCGCTTACATCTCCAGTGCGCCCTCGTGTGCCTTCATGTGCTACTTGCAGGCTTGCAGCACCGTAGGTCCTTGGTTCGTCTCGTCTTTGTTTTTCCATGGTGTAATGAGATTATCTAAAACACCCTAGCCACCCAAAGGAGCCTTCAAAATAATGGAAGAGGTTGTGGTATGAGTCTACATCCACAATCATCTTCCCATATGTCCATGTAGGCACAAGTCTTTCTTGTTGCACGACCCAGTCTTGAAGATAGTGGTCACCATGTCTGATAACAAAGTTGACGTTTCATCCCTAGGTGCCTTGAAAGGTCCAACACCCGTAGTTAAGATGAATAGAACAAACTATGAACCGTAGGCCATGCAGTTCATGAGTTTAATGCAGTGCAATGGCAAAAAGCACATCCTCGCAGTAGAGGAACCGAGTGATAAGACTGGGATCAATGCCTCATGGGAGGCTAATGTTGCATATGCACATGTGTGGCTATATGGGACTGTCAACATAGATCGCTAATGATATTCCGAGTCAGCTTACTGCAAAGGCTATGTGGGACATTCTCGCTGCCACATACTAATGAGTCGACAATATTGCAGCTCCAGCATGATATCTTTATGTCGAAACAGGATGGTTGTCCTCTCCATACCCTCTACACCTCGTTGAGGGGTATGTTCGAGATGCTACACGGTTACATTCCCTTAACTGCTACGCCGGAGCAGCTCAAGGCATACAGAGACTCTGTTATGGCTGGGGTCTTTTTAGCCACTCTTAATCTTGAGTACGATGTTGCTCGAGCCCGGATCCTTACTGATGCCACCATACCCCCAATGGAGGAGGCATATCTCCGACTGAACAAGCTCTCTATATCATCTGGTGGTCCTCAGTTGTCTCAAACTTCTTCTGCCACGGTAGCTTCTCGTGGTAGAGGAGGTACTTCATAGTTCTGTGGTTGAGGTAGCCGTGGAAGAGGAGGCAGTCGACCTCCTCGTTAGCCTTGCACTTACTGCCACAGGTTAGGTCATTCTGAGGAAACATGTTATTCTAAGCATGTGTTTCCTGCGTCAGCACGTGTGGCGTAATAGATCCATCGGGGCAGCAGACATCTGATCAAAGATTCGATAAGATAGTAGTGTGACTCAGAGATATTATGCCCTCTCCTGGGTTATCTAGCTCTTCGTCAGGTTCATCAGAAGTAGCAGCTTCATCCTCTGCGTCTACATCGGGTATAGCATATGCTTTTACTAGCTGTTACATGACAGACTTGTCGAAGTGGATCATGGATTTGGGAGCTTCTCATCACCTCAGCGATGACAAAGGGTAGTTTAGTACCTATAGCCCAACTCAGTCAGGAAGATCGGTTGTGATAGCAGATGGGACCCACTCTCCCATTACTGGTCATGGGGAGGTGCAGTTAACTCCTGCAATGCAGCTTCAGAACGCCCTTTACGCTCGTGACTTTTCTATGAATTTACCATCTATTAGCTAAATCACTAAAGATTTACACTATCGTGCCATATTTGATCATTATGCTCTTGTGTTTCAGGACATTCTTACGGGTAGGGTGATTGGGTCTGGCCGTGAGTGTAGAGGCCTCTACAGACTTGTGCAATCTCCTTAAGTTGGTTCCTCCATTCTTAGCACTGGATTCGTTTCTCCATATATATGACGTCTTTGAGTTGGCCATCTTCCTCTGCAAAAGCTGCGTCATGTTCTTCCTAAGATTTCCCCTCGCTCTACTTTTTAGTGTGAGGCTTGCCAGCTTGGCAATCATCATAGGTCCACATTCCAGAGTCGTCAGGGTCAAAGTAGTCATTGTCTTTTTGAATTGATTTATTTTGATATTTGGGGTCCCAGTCATGTCCCTGATCTTCAGGGACACATGTTTTATCTTGTAGCTATTGATGAGTTCTCTAGATTGTCGTGGGTGTTTCTCTTAAGAATAAGTCTGATTCTGGTCATGTTATCCAGACTTTTATTAATGAAATAAGGACTGTATTTTTTGCAAATATCAAGAATATACGTTCTAATAATGCACTTGAATTCTATAGTACACAACTTTCTCAATTTCTTAGATTTTATGGCATTGTGCATCAGACATCTTGTGCATATACTTCTCAACAGAATGGGGTTACTGAGAGGAAACATCGTCATCTTTTGGATGTTACCTGAACTCTCTTGCTAACAGAATGGGGTTGCATATACTTCTCAACAGAATGGAGAGATGTTAGGGAAATATGTTATTGATACGGGTATGACAAGATGTAGATCTGCTACTACTCCCATGGATCTCAATGCCAAGTTATATGGTGATGACACTGAGGAGGTGGATAAGAGACAATTCGGAGAGCTGGTAGGGAAGCTATTATATGTCACTATTACCAGTCATGATATATCATTTGCTGTTAGCAGGGCCAGTCAATTTATGGAGCAACCTAGACAGGCTCACATGAATGTAGTCAATATGATCTTGAGGTATCTCAAGTCTTCTCCAGGTGCAGGGCTTCTATTCAGGAGAGACACCTCTCTCGTTGTTTCAGGATGTGCGGATGCAGACTATGCATGGTGTCCCAAGAGTAGAAAGTCTACTTCAGGCTTCACTGTGTTTGTGGGCAGCTCATTGGTTTCATGGAAAAAAGCAAGAAACATATGGTTGTGGCCAGATCCAGAGCTGAATTAGAATATAGGGTCATGGCCCAAGGAAGTATAGAAATGATGTAGGTTAAGTCCGTTCGGACTGACCTAACTATTGAGGTGCCTCTTCCTATGCACATTAAATGTGATAATCAAGAGGCTCTATTCATAGCTAATAATCCGGCTTTCCATGAACGAACAAAGCATATTGATGTTGACAACCACTATACCTGTGATTTGATTCAGAAGGAGTTCATATTCACTTCTCATGTTGCTTCAGACAATCAGATTGCTGACATGTTTACCAAAGCACCTGCAAAGGGGCCTTTTTATCGTTGCTGTTCCAAGCTGAGCATGATAGACATATATGCTCCAGATTGTGGGGGAGTGTTGGAATAATTATATCTCTTTATATTGTTATCTTGCGATTTTCTATTTTCCTCAATCTCTTTATGTAATTTTCCCTTAGAGCTTTTCTGCTATATAAGAGAGCTCTAGGGTTACGGTGAAATACAACTTTTCATTTCACACATTTCCACAAAGATAATGGGAGTGTTAGTGAACACCTTTTTGTTTTGTACGATGTCCATATTTCTCATCTTTTGTAGAGAGATCCCCAAACTCATGCTTGGCTCAAAGTGGGGTTATATAGGTCAAAGACCCATGGTAGAGGCTCGATACAGAGAGATATATAGGAACTCTTGAATAGAGATCCCATTCTTTGAGTCAATATATGAGAGAGTTCTAGTTTGGGATCTTGTGTAAGAGAGATACATTGCACAAGTTTAATGGTGAAACCCATTATTTAGATCTTTATTTGATAGCGACGCTCGCATAAGCTTCCCGTGCGGAGGCCCATTGCAGTCTTCGTTTTTAGAGAAGTTCAGAGTGAGTGTATCGGTTGCATATTTCCTATATTACAAGCGCAAGCCGATGTTTTCTAGACATTTTGAGTGTTATGTGTACATAAGATTGTACTTGGTTTGTTGGTTGAGAGTTGTACTGTCCAAGCTAAACATGTGATGCTATAGCTTGGTAGGAATGTTGGAGAATTGTAAGAATTTCCTAGTTATATGAGAGTTGTTTAGTCCCATATTGCGGAGTGGTAGAGTTTGATTATGTTGGCGGGGCATATGAAGAGTCCCACATCCATATACTCGTTGAAAATGTAACACAAATCTAGCCCATGGTGGCTTTATCCCATGGCTTCATCCTGATCCTTTGGAGGAGGATTCGATATAAATACATGTTTTTTTGTCGTTCTTTATTCCACATGTTAAATTTTATGTTTCAACACTCTCCATGTTAATTTTTGTGGACGAAGAATCTGTCTTTTCAAGTATATTTTTGCCATCTGTATGAGAATAATTCACATACACGGCATTTGCTTCGAGAGGTTGGTAGGCAACTGGCTATATTAACTATAAAAAAAATCATGAGGCAAAAATACAAGTTTGACAGCTTTCTATCGTTTTTCCAGCTCCCCTGTACGTCCATTTGACAGGCAAGTATGCTCAAGCAACATCTTAACCTCGTATTTCCAGCAGACTTTTCTAAAACAATTTTTACATCCGATAATTTTTGTTTGAGCTGAAGACATCGACACAACCTCCGTTAAAATAACAGGGGAATAATTTTTTTGTTTACCCTGAAAGCCCTTGTGCACCCAATCCCATTTTGTTAAACTGTTTTAAATACACAGTAAAAAACATCGAAAATAGTCATATATAAAAAGTTTCAATACCAATCTCAAATTGATACTTTGATGGGTAGGTACTTCGTTTTTATCGTACTCAAATATCTTTGTTCTTGGACAGGCACCTATTACAGAAGAGTTGGTCTTTAGGGCATGCATGATTCCGCTACTCCTATGTGGAGGATTTAGAAGATACAGCATCATTTTCTTCAGCCCAGTCTTCTTCAGCTTAGGTATGATGTTGGTCTACTCCAAACCCACTCTCCCCTTTTTTTTCTCTTGAGATGAATTACCTATTTTTTCTCTTCAGATGAAATAAAACATGTGAGTGATCCTGAAAGTTGTCTTATCTGAACTGTTAAACAGTCTTGATTAAAATGAAGGCTAAAAAGCAAACAAACCTTAAATGATACTCATTATTCCACATTGCAAAATATAAAAACTACAAGAATATTATTATAAAAAGGAACGTTCAAAGTTTGTGAGCTGTTTCTTTCTTATTGAGGTGAGGAAGATTATGTTAATTTTTTGATGTATAACCATTGATTTTGAATATTGTGATTCTAAAATAGATTTAATTGAGTTGGGAATGCAGAAATTTATTTTTTCACATGTTAACTATGCCTCTCTGAACCGTTCAGATGATTTTCTGTTCGTTTTAATTTTATGTATCATTGCTATCGTATTTACTAGATTGAAGGTTGAAGGTTCCAAGACTTTGACGGTATTGGTAAGTAAGAGGATGCTCATCTTTCTTTTTCTGGTGACTTCGATTTGTAGGCCGAGTCACCTGTTAGTGCATAAGGAGCTATGCTTGCAACTAATGGATCAACTTAAGTGCTTAAAATTTTCCTTGGTTGGTTGGAGATGATTTCAGTCTTTCCATTCGGATCTACATGAGGTGTCCAACTACATTGCATTGCCAGAATCCGTGATGTATATTTGAAGCAATTTGACATCTTTACTTCTCTTCTCTCATGGTACAACCCTCTTCCCACTGAGCCTACAGAGACAAAATGTCGGACTGGTATCAACAATTCATCTCATAAGAAAGGACTCACCGAACCGGTATTACTAATACAACTAAAGCTAATACTAATTAATATTATATTAGAAAGGATCTGTCTTTTCTGTATATTTTCTTCGATTCCATTACTATCTCAGGCTTATACAATCGATCAAATCGTATGTCATCTTGTTGGCATGTGATTCATTTGGGTAATCTAGAAGACAAGACCAAGATTCCTTACAGTTACAGTCCTCCTGACACCTTTTGACACCCCCTATATGAAATGATATTTCTCCAATTATATCCAACTATTGTTTGTGAAGAGTAAGCTTGGGCCCTTGTCAAATCACATCTTGATGTTGCGGGAGTTTGGGGAGGGACCACACTCCTTCGTGTTCTAGAGGTCTTTGCTATTGGAGCTATGTTTAGGGAGATAGTGTTGATTGGGTCAAGATGATAATAATTATGCCACTTTTCAGATAGTAACAAAGCATACGACTATGAGAAAGCATCTTTAGACTTTGAGGGTGCATGCATGACAATATTGGGAGCATAATGTTTGAGGCTCAAAAAGTGATTTATGGATTGGATAATGTCGAAGATTCCAAGGAACTTTCGGTTGAGGAGCTTGAGGGTGGGGCTTTAACATAAAAGGTGGTAAAGGTGCACAAGACGCCGTATGTAGAATGCATACATCATTATGGACAAATTTGGCTCTAGGAAGGGGATGTTGACACTGCATTTTTACACTTTGTTAGTAGTGGTCATATAATGAGGAATGCTGGAATTTCATCCACTTATTTAGGTGTATGGTTCCCAGTTTCAGGGGAAAATGCAAGTACGGAGGGCAATCTTTGATAATTTCAAGCAATTAAGTATGTCGAGTACAGAGATCGGCTGAAGGAGGTTGGGAATGTGTGCTAAGAACCTTCGTTCTAAATAATAAAAAAGATTGGTTTGAATCTTTTCAAAAAAGGAAGTGCGAAAGGCGATTGGGGAGGATTTCTTGACCCTGATGGATTTCCATTATTCTTCTTCAATGAATTCTTAAAGGTGGTAAAAGTGGATATTTTGGAGTTATGGAATAGTTCATGGAGCGATATTTTTACACTTAGTTACTAGTGGTCATATAATGAGGAATGCCGGAATGTCATCCACTTATTAAGGTGTATGGTTCCCAGTTTTAGGGGAAAATGCAAGTACGGAGGGCAATCTTTGATAATTTCAAGCAATTAAGTATGCCGAGTACAGAGATCGGCTGAAGGAGGTCGGGAATGTGTGCTAAGAACCTTCGTTCTAAATAATAAAAAAGATTGGTTTGAATCTTTTCAAAGCAGGAAGTGCGAAAGGCGATTGGGGAGGATTTCCTGACCCTGATGGATTTCCATTATTCTTCTTCAATGAATTCTTAAAGGTGGTAAAAGTGGATATTTTGGAGTTATGGAATAGTTCATGGAGCGATATTTTTACACTTAGTTACTAGTGGTCATATAATGAGGAATGCCAGAATTTCATCCACTTATTAAGGTGTATGGTTCCCAGTTTTAGGGGAAAATGCAAGTACGGAGGGCAATCTTTGATAATTTCAAGCAATTAAGTATGCTGAGTACAGAGATCGGCTGAAGGAGGTCGGGAATGTGTGCTAAGAACCTTTGTTCTAAATAATAAAAAAGATTGGTTTGAATCTTTTCAAAGCAGGAAGTGCGAAAGGCGATTGGGGAGGATTTCCTGACCCTGATGGATTTCCATTATTCTTCTTCAATGAATTCTTAAAGGTTGTAAAAGTGGATATTTTGGAGTTATGGAATAGTTCATGGAGCGATGTTTGGGTTATGATAGATGAGAGAAAACCCTTATTTTTTTGGCTACCTAAGAAGGTGGTACAAATATGGTTTCTCATGTTTTGAATTTCAGTGATGACCCGAAGTGTCACAAACCTTTATCACCCGAATTTGTGCAACTGCAAATCTCCTGAATTTCCTAGTCAAGGGATCAAAGGAGACCTGGGATGCGAGAGGCTATGATGCACATGTATGCTTCTGCTTCCGAAGCGTAATATGTATGTCCGGATCATTTGAAATTTCCTCAACTTATATGTTGTCCTCTATAAAGTTCCCTGCTCAAACATATCACCAGGCCCATTTCTAGGAACAATGTATTCTGAACATACCTGAGTTGTGCTGGATGATGGGCAATGACCATGAGTAAGAGCATGCCGACAAGTATAATAATGTGACAATGATGGGACGTGGATAATGTGAGGTGTCAGTATAGAAGAGGTGATGGAGGTGGCACGGGTGAAGGTTGTGATGGATCCGTTGGAGGTGGTGGCATGTATATTCATCATCAGAGTCTGATAAATTCAACCTATCACGTGTAGGAGAAAAATACATCATCAACTCGGAAAATGTGACATCAACACTAATATAATATTCTTGCACAGTAGATCATATCATCTATACCCTTTTTGTGTCCTGGAGTACACAACAAAAACACATTTGATAGCTTTAGGAGAGAGCTTGTCAAGACCTGGAGACAACTGATGAACGAGGGAAATCGAGCCAAAAATATGAGTGAGAACAATTCTTTTTCTGGAAATGCAAGGGAAAAAGGATTTTTCTTACCCAAAACAGATGAGGGCATGCGATTCATAAGATAACATGATGTAAGAATAGCACCCCAAAATGATTGCGGGGCACGACTCTGAATGAGAAGAGTTCTGGTTACATCAAATAAATGTCGATGCTTTCTCTTTGCAACACCATTTTGTTGGGAAGTATAAGCACACGATGTCTGGTGAATAATACCTTGGGTTGAAAAGAATATGAAGAGAGCATGCATACAAAATTCCAAAGCATTATCAGTTCTCAAAATTTCACAGAAGAAGAAAACACATTCTGCACTTCATTGATAAAAGTTTTGATAACATCTCCTGCTTCAGATTTGTTCTTCAATAAAAAGTCCCATGACAGACAATAGAAGTCATCCACAACAACTAGATAAATCATGTGTCCCTAATGATCAGAAACATGATTTGGACCCCAAATATCAATATGAAATAACTAAAAAATGGAGCTACCGCTCTGACTCTGACGACTAGGGAAAGCAGACCGATGATGCTTTCCCAACTAACACGCCTCATACTGGAAGGACGAGCGAGGTGAAATCTGAGGCAGAACACGACACATTTTCTGGAGCGGAAGGTGACCAAAGCACAAGTGCCATGTAAAGGGGAGAATTGTCCAACAAAATGAGAGGAAATACCTGCATAAGAGGTTCTAACCAAGCAATAGAGGCCGCTCTGCTCACAGCCACAACCAATCACCTTACCTTTAAGGATGTCCTGAAATACAAGAGACATGGTTCAACAATAGATCGAAAATGTAAATCCTTCATAATCTGACTAACTGATAATAAATTCATAGACAAATCAGGTGCATGCAATACATTATGCAGACGCATCGAAAGTGTCAAACTGATCTCCCCATGTCGTGTGATCGGGGAATGAGTCTCATCTGCTATAACCACGGTTCTTCCTGGAGTAACATGTCTGTACGATGTAATCTCTGTCTCTACATAAGTGATGTGTAGCCCCAGAATCCATAATCCATTCTGTTAAATCAGATCCATTACAAATAATAAGTGTATATGTACTACCTGAGGTGCTGGAAAGTGTCAAAGCAGCAACATCTGAGGGACCTCCTGAGGTAGATGAAGAAGCAATGGGGCTTAGCATGAGGCATAATGTCCCTCAATCATGCTACAATGTCGTCAAACCTCTTATCCGGAGGAGTAACCAGAGATTCAACGTGTTCCGATACTCTAGCCGATGCAGGAAAATCATGCTTGGAGTAGCATGTATCCTTTGTATATCTTGGACGATAACAATAAGTGCAGTGCTGACAAATACGGTCTCCTCTACCACGAGGTCTACATCCACAAAACTGAGAAAAACCTCCTCTGCCTCAGGAGGCTGCCATCGCCGAAGAAGTCTGACTAGAGGCAGTAGAAGGAACACTAATCCTGCTGAGTTTGTGGAAAGCTTCCTCAATGGGAGGAATAGTAGCATCCACCAAAATCTGGAAATGACCAGCCTTATACTCGGGATCAAGGGTGCAAGACATAAACCAACCATGGTAGCATTCCTATATGTCTTCTGCTGCTCAGAAGTAGATATGAGGGGCATGAAACTGTGCAGTTTCTCAAACATCCCACGCAGAGATGTGTACAGAGAATGGAGGGGCCGCCTGCTTTGCTTAATGGTAAATATATCATGCTGTAGCTGCATGCTCTTAGTCTCATTCATCTCTTGAGAATTGGTGGCTGAGAGGATATCCCACATCGCCTTGGCGGTGAGCTGATGTGATCATGGAAGGTCATATTGTGATATATCAGTGATATATCAACGATATATCGGTACCGCCATGTGATCGATATATCGCCGATATGGCCGATGTTTGGCCTTCTAAGGCTATTTTATTCACAAACTCAGTTCGATATTGATGATATGGCATTGATGTATCAACGATATATCATATCGACATGGTACCGACATCGATACCGATATGACCTTCCTTGGATGTAACACATTATTGCCGATCTCTATCGTCAATGCACCAGATAGCCAATCCTTGGCATACACATCACCTGCCTCCCACGAGGCATTGGCCCTAGTTTTCTCAGCCGGCTCTTCCTTGGTAAGTATACATTTCTTACCTGTAGATTTCATTAGGCTCATGAACTGCATGTCCCATACCTCGTAATTCATCCCATCCGTCTTGACAATACGTTGGACCTCTGAATGCGTATGTGGCGGGAATATCCGCTTTGCTTTCTGACATACTTTCGGACGGAGAAAAATATGGTTTGTAGACCAAAAGATAAATGTGTCTACACATGCATACATAGATTTGGTTGCATGTGTAGACCTAAGATGCAATCAAGTCTATTAACAAGAAACGAGCCACGAGAAGGAGTGGTCGACGACGGCGTCTCCCAAGGAGAGAGGGGAAGCCAACAACACCCAAGGAGAGAAATGGGTTGCCGTTGGCTTCACCAAGAGAGAGGTGTGCTTGACGGTGGCACCCAAGAGAGAGGGGTGTCCGACGACGACACCCAAGAGAGAGGGGTGCCCGGCGGCGACACCCAAGAGAGAGAGGTGCTTGGCAGCGACACAAAAGAAAGAGAGAGAGGGGTGTTCGATGGAGGCACCCAAGAGAGATAGGGGTTGGCGGTAGCACCCAAGGAGGTTTTCAGGTGGGGATTAGAGTTAGGGTTTCTTAGGCACGAGAGCTTCGGTTTAGGACAGCCACTCTGATACCATGTCGGGAAAAAGAATGAAAGATGTTTATTCCTTGAACCCTAGGCTCTCTTATATAGAGAGACCTATGGGTAAATTACATAAGAGAGACATAAGAAAAGAAAGCAGAGAAAACAATACATAAACACAAATATATCTCTACATCATTCTTGTAAGCCTTCTACTGCTCAGGAGTAGAAAAGAAAGGCATAAAACTGTGGAGCTTCTCGAACATGCCACGCAGGGACACATATAGAGAATGAAGAGGCCGTCCATTCTGTTTGACAGTGAATATGCCATGCTGTAACTGCAGAATCTTTGTCTCATTCCTCGCTTAGGAATATGTTGATGTGAGGATATCCCACGTCGTCTTGGTGGTGGGCTGATGTAAAACATCATTGGCGATCTCTATCGTCAATGTACTAGAGAACCAAACTTGGTATATGAATCATCCGCTTCCCATGAGGTATTAACCCCTATTTTCTAAGCCGGTTCCTCCTCGATAAGAATATGTTTCTTACCTGTAGATTTAGTGAGGCTCATGAACTGGATGACGATAACTCGTAGTTCGTCTCGTCCATCTTGATGATTGGAGCTGGACCTCTGAATGTGCATGTGGCGGGGACATCAACTTTGTTCTCTGACATATTATCGGATGGAGAAAACTAGGTTTTGTAGATCGAGAGAAATATGTCTACATAGACATACAAGGATTTGGTTGCATGTGTAGACTCATAATGCAACCAATTCAATCACCAAGGAGCTGACAGAGTCAAACCCGCAGAAGATAATCGTGGATGCCACAAGTGATGACTGCGGACAACACGGGGTAGCTGCATGGACCGACGACGATGAAGGAGAGAGGGGCCGAGGGTGGTGGCTGCAGCAAAACATGTGAGAGAGAGGCTGGCAGTTGTGGTTGCATCGACAAGAGAGAGGGAGAGAGGAGCCAACGACGATGACACCGAGAAGGAGACCCTGAGAACGACGAGCAAGAGAGAGAGAGAGGACTAGAGGGTGGCAGCTAGGGTTAGGGTACGAGAAATCCGGTCTAAGACCGCCGCTCTGATACCATGTTGGGAAAAATAACGAGAATTGTCTATTTCAGGAAACTCTAAGGCTCTTTTATATAGAGGAGTAGCCCATGGGTAATCACATAAGATAGAAGAAACAAAATTAAATAGAGAAAACATTACATAGACATAATCATATCTCTACAGTTGCAGACTGCATGAACAGCTGGAAATGGAATGTTCCAACGCAGATAAAGATCTTCTTGTGACTATTCAGAAGGGACAAGTTGTTGACTGGGGACAGATTGGCTCGATTTATTCTTGTAGTTGATGATTGATCCCATTTGTTCCTTATGTCGGGTGGTGGTTGAGGAGGCGGATCACCTATTCTTCAAATGCGTGAGCTCATGTGAGGCATGGAACATGCTAAGTAATCATGCAGTATGTATTGATGGTGAGTCTGACTTCTGGGGTTCCATTGGGCCAATCTGGTTTGGTACGAAGAGGGAGAGAGACCGGAGCGCCTGTCTATGCTTTGGGCGATTTGGCTAGCAAGAAAAGGGGCGATGTTCTGCCAAGATAGATTTTACGGTGAAGCGTGATACCACATGCTAGGGCATTAGCTGAGAGTTGGAACTTGTAATAGTGTTTCCGTCAATTACCTAATTACAAGCGTGTAATGATTATTGGTGATTAATGGTGACATTTTGGGGACACACCTATACGGTGGAAGCCTTTCTTTCTTTCAAAAAAATAATGTGTGTCCCAACGAGGCGAGATATGCCTTTTAGATGAATATTTCCATGCAAAGACTGCGAATGTCCAAGGTGATGATGAAGGTGTTCTTGAATTCTTTCAAAAATATTGGTTAATTGCATTTATTGCCGGGATGTGTCGGAGGATGGAGAAGAGAACATATTTTCTTCTCGTCGTTTTGCTCAGGAGGTGTGGAGGGAGGTGTCAGTGTATTGGTTTGGATACTTCTAGTTCTGGTGTCGAGGGTTTTTTTTTCGCTCCATGAAAGCAAGTGAGGGACCTTTTGCATTTCATAACACTGTGGTTAGCCATGAATTCTTGGATGTTTCGAGAGAATGTCTCTATTTTGAGAACATTTTTCTTCACAGATTACTTTTACTTGATTCCTTGTTGTTGTATTGGGTTATGCTTGAGTAATATAATTTATGGGTTAACACCTTCCTAGTGTGGTTACCCTTCATGGGTTTTGGACTTTATTTGTCATACATGTCGAACTTTTCGTTTGCAAGGCGGACACATCAATCTTCTATTAAAAGGTTTATAGGAAGTTATATTGTTCTTTTCTTTAATTTCTGGTGTAAAAATTTTAATAAAAGTTTCTGAGGTATTTGTGCATTTTTTTCTAGAAAGTTATACAATTGAGTCAGATGCTTTATTCTACAATGGAAGACAGTACCTTGATGGACTGTCTCAATGACTTGAGGGGAAGAAAGGAGAGACCGGGGTTTTGGTGGTGGTGGGGGGGGGTTGTGGTGGGTTGGGGGGTGTGTGTGTGGGTGGGTTCGGTTAGTGTGGGAGGTTAAAAGGGAATGCATGCCTGCGGTGCAAGGGCTTTGGAAGATTATAAAAAAAAAACAGGATGCATAAATGAGAGAAGTTTGAAATCAGGGTCTTCAAAATTAAAATCAGTCTTCTTTGGTTACCGTGATTCTCTTTATATATGAGAGGGTGCACTGGAATTTTTTCTTGGCTTTAGGTTTAATTGTAGGGTATTTATTGTTTGAACAACAGTAATTATGATGCATGACTTAATTATTGCACACTATGATGCACAAATTATAGAACTTGCTTTTAAGTCATTATGTGGGGAATGAGACATGGAGAGAGGAGATTAAAACTTAGGGTTTTAAAAAAATCAAATAAAGTTGTCCTTTTTGTTAGCATGATTCTTTTTATATCGGTTAAAGAAATGATTCTATTCATATATAGAGAGCACTGGAGTCTTTACATGGGTTGAGATTGAGGTTTCGGGTTCTCCCTAATTATGCATTCGAACTCCACCAACATTACCGATACTTTAAAAATCCACTGATATTTGACTTTATAATGGGAGTATTTGTAAATTGATTGATAACTTTGATCATAACTTCAGATCATGATGGAAGTTGGAACTGAAAAAATGAGCATAATTGGCCTCATAATGTGATTTTCTCAACACGACCACATAAAACTCAAATGCTATTCTCAACATGGCCATCATTGGCTCCACAGGCTGTTGAATCAGTTCCATGCCCTGGATCGAACGGTGGCCGAAAATCTCAGCCTCATCCCACCTAAGAGGAAGTCAAATGCTTCATGTCAATGAAGATTCTTTCATGGAATGTGCGGGGCTTAGGTCGGGCGGAGAAGCGGCTGAGGGTTGGGCTTGAGCGGGAGTCTAGAGGTGACAAGGGTGCTGGAGGGAGGCGGTAGGTTTGAGTTGGCGGAGCTAGCGGCTCAGGGGACTTCAGGTGGCCTGATGACCGAATGGAGTAAAGATGCTTTTGAGATGATGGAGGTCACGAGGTCGCAGTTCTGCCTCACGGTTCTGCTGAGGCAACGTTCAGATGGTGCCACCTTGCGCTTTACCAATATATACGGTCCGACTGGCAGTGACATGGGCTTCCTGGCGACGGACCTGGAGCAGCTGGGAAATCACGATGCGGCGGGGGCCTGGTTTATTGGTGGGGACCTCAACGTTACGTTGCTTCCTGACGATCGCCCCCAGGGAGCTGGAGGAGGAGACCCTGGGTCGGAAGAGTTACAGAGGGTTCTGCATACTTTGGGTCTATATATCTTTGATGCTGCCAGATGTGCGTACACGTGGCACAATGTTAGATCGCACTCCAGACTGGACATATTCCTTCTTTCTACTGGGGCTGCGCAACGGTTTCCGCTATCAAGGCCGTGGGCGCTCCCTAGGTCGCACTCGAACCACACTCCGATCCTGTGGAGCTCGAAGGAGGAGGGTGACAATCGGTTCTTCTTCCGCTTCGAGCGGAGCTGGTTGTTGGAAGAGGGGTTCAAAGAGGCGGTGGAGGCGGAATGGAGAGGGTATGTGCTGAAGGGCACAATGGTGGAAAAGTTGTCGGCAAAGCTTCGCTCCTTGAGGAAGTTCCTTACCGCTTTTGGACGTGATTTGAGGAGGAGGCAAAGAAGCAGAAGAACGGAGGTCCAGACAGAAGTCACCAGCCTGGATGGGCTGGAGGATGAGAGAGGGTTGGCCCCCGACGAATTCGATAGGAGAAAAGGACTTCTATAGGAGCTGCTGCTGGAGGACAGAAAAGAGGAGGTGGAATGGCGGCAGAGGTCCAGGCAGAAATGGCTAAAGGAGGGGGATGCTAACACGAGATTTTTCCACTCTATGGCCTCTGGTCGGAGGAGAAGGAACTACTTCCAAGAGATGGAGGTGGATGGCGTTCGGGTGTCGGGAGCGGCGACGATGGGAGGGGCACTAAGGAGCCATTTCATGCGGGCGTCGCGAAGGAGAAGAGGGGAAGGCTGGGGTTAGACTGGAAGGGGGGCCAGAAACTTGGCAACAGATCAGGCGGAGGGATTACTTTGTCCCTTCTCAGTAAAGGAGGTGAAGAGGGCAGCTTGGGACTTGAAGTCGGACGGGGCCGCGCGACCGTACGGCTTCCCGGTGCTGTTCTACCGTGAGTTCTGGGAGCTACTAAAGGACGAGGTTATGGACATGATGACAGATTTCAGGGAAGGTAATAGTGGATTCGAAAAGATCAACAGGGCATTGCTGTTTCTGCTCCCAAAGAAGGATACTCCTACGAGGGTCGAGGACTACAGACCGATCGCGCTCTCCAATGTGATCTATCTGATGATAGCTAAAGTGTTGGCAAATAGGCTCAGTGGGATTTTGGACTCGATGGTGCTACAGGGCAGTCAACGTTCATTCCGGGGAGACAGATGGCAGACAGGCTTGTTATGGCATCGGAGATATGCCTTGACTGGAGGCGGTCGAAGGCTAGAGGGGCGTTGTGGAAGATAGACTATGCGAAGGCATATGACAGTGTCGGTTGGAGATTCGTTTGGGTGACTCTGAGGAGAGGTTTTCCGGAGGTATGGGTGGGCTGGATGAAAAGGTGCGTAACCACCTCTTCCTACTCCGTGTTATTGAATGACAGAGCAGAGGGGGGCTTTTTTCAGCCCCAACGTGGAGTGAGACAAGGGTGCCCGTTAGCTCCTATGCTGTTTGTTCTTGTGGCCGATGCTCTGGGTGTGCTCCTTAGGCAGGCGGTTGACGTCGGATGGTGCGAGGGGTACAAGAAAGAGGACATCTCCGTCACTCTCTTACAGTACGCTGATGATACGATCCTCCTGTTGGGTAATACGGAGGACCAGAATATGAATGCGGTACTTTTGGTGGATATTTTTGGCGCGTTATCCGGCCTTGAGATCAATAAACACAAGTCCACGGTGATCACCTTCGGTATGTCGGACGCCGAGCGTACCGTCCTTGCGGGTCGGATCGATTGTCCGTTGGGGGACCTCCCTCTCTCGTATCTGGGCTTGCCTTTGGTGGCGGGGAAGTTGAGGAAATCGGACTGGGATGGCCTGCTAATGAAGATGGAGAAGAGACTAGCTGGTTGGAAGGCGGTCACGCTCTCCGAGGGTGGTAAGCTGGTCCTGCTGAAGCACGTACTATCGGCGATTCCGATTTTCTTCTACTCTATTCGGCTGATGTCGGGTGGGGTCCGCTAGAAGGTTGAGGCTTTGATGAGAAGATTCTTGTGGTCTGATGGGGAGCAATAGGGGGCTGGGGTGCACTTGGTCAGGTGGGAGGATGTTACAAAGAGCCGGAGAGATGGTGGTCTCGGAGTGCGGGATGTGGAGACAATGAACATGGCGCTCATTGCGAAATAGGTGGCTCGCGTCTGGGGCCCGTCTACCGCGGTCGTTGTCATGCTGATACGGAGTATCTACGGAGTGAGGGGTGAGTTGATGGCTGCTAGGTGCCGTTTCGAGTCACCGCTTTGGGCTGGAATTCACCAAGCTTTACCTCGTGTGATGCATAAGCTTTGGCCTAAGGTGGGGTATGGCCACCTCTTCAGGTTCTGATGTGACGACTTGACAGGGGATGACACTTTGGAGGGGAGGTTCCCGCGCCGGCAACAAAGGAGGATCCGTTAGTTCCCATGGTTGATGCTGGGGGGTGGGCGCCGAAGTTTGTTGTGGATCTTTTTGACCAGCACGTTGACGAGTATCTGCGGATCCTGTCTGAGTTGCCAGAATCGGGGATGTCCTCGTCGGACATGGACCATCACTGCTGGGAGGGCACGGGCTTCTCCGTCAAGATGGCATTTGAGGAACTGAGAGAATCAATGGGAGAGCGGGATATGGAGCTCTGTCAGGACGTAAAAATTATTTGGTCGTCAATAATTCCGAGCAGAATCAAGTTTTACATGTGGTGTTTGAGAAAGGGTCGTGTGTGGGACAAAGTGAGGAGGTTGCGGCTGCTGGGCCTCGGTGACACGAGCTGTGACAGGTGTGGTGAGCTGGAGGAAGACTCGGGGCACCTGTTCCTCAATTGCCCGGTGTCCGAGCGTATCTGGGCGGCAGTTGACATATAGGGGGTCAGATGTGGTGGGATGGTAGATTTTTGGCGATCAGTTCGGGTGACAGATGCAAACTCTGTGGGAGGTACCTCGAAGATCTTTGCCACTTTATGGGCCATCTGGATGGCGAGGACCGATTTGATTTTCAATAGCCAGAGATTTTATTGTAAAAATGTAGTTTCTCACTGTAACGCCTTGTTTGATTTCTGGAATTCACGGTAATGTACTCTTAACTAATTTTTAATGAAAATTTTGGTGGTGACCCCCTGAGTGGGGGCTCACCTGAGTTATCAAAAACAACAACAAAGCCTTTTCTCACAATTAAGTAGGGTCGGCTACATGGATTCTTTACCTCCATTTAGATCTATCTTGGGTCAATCCCGGGCTTATATCCACAAAACTAAGATCCCTTCGTATGGTCTCTTTCGAATACTTCTTGGGCCGTCCTCGCCCTCTCTTAGCCGGCTCAACGTCCCAACACTCGCATCTCCTAACTGGTGCATCAGATGATCTTCTTTGCAAATGACTAAACCATTTTAAGCGGTTTTCTCGCATCTTATCATCGATCGGAGCTACACCAACTTTCTTTCTGATTGTATCATTCTGAATCCGATATTTACGTGTGTGTCCACACATCTACCTTAGCATTTCCATTTCTGTTACAAACATTCTCTGCACATGTCTATGGTTCACGGGCCAACATTCAGATCTATAGAGCATAGCATGTCTCACGGCTGCTTTGTAAAACTTTCCTTTAATTTTTAAAGGATTTTTTTTATCACAGAGAATATCAAATGCTCCTCTCCACTTTAGCCATCCTGCATTTATTCTAGTAGTAACATCTCCATCAATTTCCCCATCCTGTTGCAAAATAGATCCCAGATATCTAAAAGAATCTCTCTTCCTAATGTTATCATCATCAATCTTCATCTCGATTCCTTCACCATTGCTTCCATCAAAGGTGCACTCCATATATTCCGTCTTAGCCATATTTATACGAAATCCTTTACTCTCCAACTCATGTCTCCATACCCCAAGCCTCTCATTTACGCCATTTCTAGTCTCGTCAATCAACACAATATCATCAGCAAATAGCATACACCAATGTAACTCATCCTGAATGTGACTTGTCAACTCGTCCATAATCAAAGTAAAAAGAAATGGACTCAAAACTGAACCTTGATGTAAACCAGTGTTGATATCAAAATAGTCGTCTTCCCAGATGGGGTCCTTACACAAGATAAAGATCTATCATACATGTCCTCTATGAGGTTAATGTATAGGAGAGGTAGTTGTCTCTTCTCCAAAACTCTCCACAATATTTCTCGTGGGACAGAGTCATAAGCCTTCTCCAAATCAATAAAGATCATATGGAGGTTCTTCCTTTTAGCTCTATAAATCTCCATAGTTCTCCTCACCCGAGTTATCATAAAAAAACTCAAATGCTATTGCCTTTCTTTCAATACACCACCCTGGTGGATAGTTTCCAATTTTCTGCAGTAGCTACCTGATATTCCCAAATTGTCACCATCAACTTTTTTTGGAAGCCCATATATCACTTATACACCCACTACCTGTCTGTCTTTACCTCATCTTTTTTAAGGAGCTCTCTCTTTTCCATATTAAATTGTCTAATGCATCTCCCACTTTTTAGTTTATTGAGGAAACTTATTAATCAGTTTTGTCTTTCAACTAATTTTAGCTATATATAATTGTTGGAAAAATAGAAAGAGTTGATTATGAGAGGCCCTAGGGTTCTCTTATATAGGAGAGGTACTTATTGGGAAAATTACAAGAAGTAAAACAAAGAAATAGAAAAATAAGAAAACAATAATAAAGATAACTAATATCTCAACACCCCCCCTCAAGCTGGAGCGTAGATATCAATCAGACTCAACTTGGAACAACATCTCTGATAAGGTCCTCTGGCTAGGGCCTTTGTAAGTACATCTGCTGTCTGATCTCTCGAGATGACATGTGTAGTGGCAGTCAGACCTTTTTGTAACATGTCATGAGTGTAGTGACAGTTCACCTTTATGTGCTTTGTCCTCTCATGAAAGGCTGGGTTGTTGGCAATGAAAAGAGAAGCCTGCTTATCACATTGGAGGTGCATGGGAAGATGCACCTCAATAGTTAGATCAGTAAGTATTGATCTGACCCACATCATCTTTGTGCTAGCTTGCGCCATTGCCCTGTATTTCGACTCAGTACTTGATCTGGCAACCACAGTCTACTCCTTAAATGAAACAAGAGAATTCCCTATGAATACATCAGAACCTGATGTAGACTTTTTATCCTTTGGACACCCAGCATAATCTGCATCTGCACATGCTGTAATTGTGAGAGATGTGCCTCTGCTGAAAAGAAGTCCCGTACCAGGTGACATTTTCCGGTATCTCAGAATCATATGGATTGCATCCATATGTGCATGTCTGGGTTGCTCCATAAACTGACTCACTTTGCTCACGACAAAGGCTATGTCGGGCCTAGTAATAGTCACATATAATAGCTTGCCAACAAGCTCGCTGTACCTCATCTTGTCGACCTCCTCAGTATCATCATCATAAAGCTTCTTGCTCGGGTCAATAGGAGTAGTGGCAGGTCTGCAATCTGCCATTCTTATCTCTGAAAGAAGATCTGTAACGTACTTCCTCTGGGTCATCACAAGACCTCTCTGGTTCAACTCCAGTCCAAGGAAGTTACGTAAATGTCCAAGATCCTTGGTCACAAACTGCTGACCTATGAAGTCCTTGGCACCCTGAATGCCCTGCTCGTCATCCCGTGTAATAATAATATCATCAACGTAAACAAGAATGACAGTAGTACCACTCTGGGTCCTCTGTACAAATTTGTGAGATCGACAGTCGATCTCACAAATCCCTGCTGCTCTATTAAGTCCGAGAGCTTCTGGAACCATGTTCTTGAACTTCGCTTAAAGCCATAGATAGCCTTGTGTAGCCTGCAAACCTTCTGACACTCCCCCTCAGCAGCAAACCCAGGTGGCTGCTGCTTGTAGACTCCTCCTGTAGATCACCATAGAGGAAGGCATTCTTTACATCATGCTGATACATGGGCCAATCTCGTATCACAACAACAGAAAGTAGAATATGCAGAGTAGAATGTTTGGCAACAGGTGAAAAAGTATCCTGATAATCCACCCCATATGTCTGGGTGAACCCATATGCCACAAGTCTCGCCTTATAGCGATCCACGTTGCCATCCACACGATGTTTCACAGTAAACACCCATTTGCATCCCATAATAGATGCATCGAATGGAGTAGGAACAAGACTCCACGTACCACGTGAATGTAGCGTAGCCATCTCCTCCTCCATCGCTAACCTCCACTGACTGTCCTTTAGAGCCTCCTGATATGTCCGTGGTATCTCCACATCAGATAGTGTCAAGGTAAATTTCCTGAAATCCTCTGACAGTCTGCTCATGTAAATGTGGGCTGCAAGAGGATAAGTAGCACACTGTCGTTTCGGCTTTCGCAAAGCAATCGGTATATCAAGATCATCTGCCAAGTATGTAACCTGTGAGTTCCCCTCTTGAGAGGGCACCTGCTCATCCTGTATGGAATCCTACTGTGTAGACAACTCAGTAGTGCCATCTGTAGAAACAATGTGCTTAGTACATACCTGAGTCGTGTTGGATGATGGGCAAGACTTGTGAGTACGGGGAATCGAGCGAGGCCTGCGAGGAAAAACACGTGGCAAAAACTGAGTCAGAGTAGGAGGTGTAGCCACAGGAGCATGTGGTAGTAGTGGTGGTAGTGGTGGTGGTGGTGATAGTGGTGGCGGTAGAGGAGGCGGTGGTAGAGCATGAGTAAAGGGAGGCAGAGGAATGACAATAGGAGGTGGAGGCATGTAGATCTCATCGTCAACGTCAGAGGGGATTAGTCTGTCACCTGTAGGAGAAAAATACATAACAAACTCAAAGAAAGTAGCGTCAGCACTAACAAAGTACTTCCGCCTTAGCGGTTCTAAGCAACGGTACCCTTCTGCGTACGAGAGTAGCCAACAAACACATACTTGACAGCTTTAGGAGAGAGCTTGTCACGACCTGGAGAGGCATCATGAACAAAAGCTACAGATCCAAATACACGAGGTGTAAGGGAGAAAAGATCCTTCTCGAGAAACACAATCGAGCAAGGAATCTTCTCCCTCAACACAGACGAGGGCATGCGGTTCACCAAATATCATGCAGTTAGGACAACATCGCCTCAGTAAGAGTGGGGAGCATGAGTCTGTATCAACAAGGTTCTGATAACATCAAGTAAGTGACGGTGTTTACGTTCGGCAACACTCTGTTGTGAAGTATAGGCACATGAGGTCTGATGAACAATGCCAAGGGATCTAAGAAACTCAGAAAGCTGTAAGGTGCATAATTCTAAGGCATTATCAGTGCGGAGATATTTTACCTTAGCAGAAAAAAGATTACTTACTTCACTAATAAAATATTTGATCTTAGATCCGGCCTCAGACTTATTCTTCAAAGGAAAGATCCAGGAAAGTCTAGAAAAATCATTAACAACCACAAGATAAAAACGACATCCCTGATGATTAGGAACCCGACTTGGACCCCATATATCTATATGAAGGAGTCAAACAACTGGGAGCTGCTCCGACTTTGACGAGATGGAAAGGAGGAACGATGATGCTTCCCAAGCTGGCATGCCTCACACTGAAAGGATGATCTCGTGGGAATCTGAGGAAGAACATGACATATCTTCTATTGAGGAAGATGATCAAAACGAAGGCGCCACAGACATGGCCTCAAATTTCAGCGAAATTCGATCGAATTTCTGTCGAATATCGATATCCAGTCGAAATCGAAATTCGTCCAAAATGACCGAAATATGGGGGTCCTGGTACAAAAAATGACCGAAATGATCGAAATTTCAGTCGAAATTCCACCGAAATTCTGTTTTGGTTGGTACCGAAATGGTGACCGAAACTGACATTTAGGGCCTTGGCCACATATATCGAGAGATTGGTCCAATAGGTATAGTGGAAATGCCAACTTGAGGAGTTTGGACCAGTCTGTAGAGTCCCCGCTGCTCACAGCCACATCCAATCACCCTACCCGTGAGTATGTCCTGAAACACAAGAGAAGATGGATCAAAGATGGCCCGACAATGCATATCCTTAGTAATCTGACTAATGGAAAGTAAATTCATCTGAAAATCAGGGGCGTATGGAAAATTCTGAAGACGCATAGATGACGTCAGATGCAACTCCCCTTGTCATGTAATTGGTAAGTGGTCGCCATTGGCAATGACAACCCATCTACCTGGTGGTATGGTCCTGTAGGACCTCAATTGTGCTCTGTCTCCACAAAGATGATGAGAAGCACCGGAGTCCATAATTCATTCTGTCATATCTGCACCATTACTACTAGTGAAAGCATAAGCAATATCTGAGGAGTTAGAAGAGGCTCTGGCTACGGCATAAGTGGACGCTAGAGTGTCCCACATCGCCTTGGTGGTGGGCTGATGGAGTATATCATTGGCGATCTCTATTGCCAATGTACCTGAAAGGCAAATCTTTGCATATGCATCATCTGTCTCCCATGAGGCGTTAACCCAGTCTTCTCAGCAGACTCTTCCTCGGTAAGAATGTGTTTCTTACCTGTAGACTTCATCATACTCATGAACTGCATAACCCACAATTCATAGTTTGACCCATCCATATTCACAACAGGCGCAGGACCTCTGAAGGCGCCGATGGAGGGAATATCGGCCTTGCTTTTACGACATGATGACAATAGAAGACTAGGATTGTAGATTGGATAGACTTTTGTCTATACTGACATTCACAAGTTCAGTTGCATGTGTAGACTCAAGCAACCAAACCCATCAAGAAGAAGACTTGGTGGGAGCCTAGGCAACGACGAGGTCTAGACGATGAGGTTAGGGAGGCCTAGGCAGCACAAACGAGAGCCAAGGCAGCATGAGCCTAGGTGGCGGTGCCTAGGTAGGGATGGCCTTGGCGGCGAGACGGCCTGAGGCAGAGACAACAGGAAGGAGGGGAGGTCCGAGGCCCAAGGCGGCAGTAGCCTAGGCCACGGGGAGGTGTCCTCGACGGGAGGAAGGGCAGTGCGGTGAGGCCTGAGGCGGGGCAAAGAGGCCTGCGGTGGCACGATGCAGAAGGGTTTGAGGTGAGGTTAGGGTTAGGATTTCGGTACAGGAGATTCGGTCTAGGACCGCCGCTTTGATACCATGTTGGGAAAATAGAAAGAGTTGATTATAAGAGGCCCTAGGGTTCTCTTATATAGGAGAGGAACTTATTGGGAAAATTACAAGAAGTAGAACAACGAAATAGAAAATAAGAAAACGGTAATAAAGATAACTAATATCTCAACAATAATCAATTTCAAGTTTCCTTTTATGATTAAATCTTAACGAAATTGACTGCAAAAAGCAGATAGTACATCACATTTAAAACCATTTTATTTCACTTCTAAGATGGACGCCTTTTAGCGTGTTATACTTCCACTTAGCCCTTATTCCAGCCAAAAAGGAAAAGTTGTTCTCAAAGGTTAATACATTGTTCCCACAAAGAAAAGGAAACACACAACATAACCGTTACCAGAAAAAAAATCATTGCATATAATGGAGCTAGCTTTTATTCCGAAACTACGAGCACACATTCATGGAATTTAATTGCCCATTCCTCAAAATTTTCTTCTCCCAGACTTTAGCATCTAAACCTAACCTAAACCTAGATTTTTTGAGGTCAATAACCTATACATAGGTACTGTATAATGAATGGAAGTTAACTCATTAGATAGCTTTGAACACCACACTAGATGACAACTCTTCAACTTCGTGCCCACCCGACTAGAGTTCTTTTTCTCCTTTATTTCATGAATTATGATGATGTTCTATGTATCTTTTGCCCTTAGTAAAAAGTGAAGGGTAAATGAGGATATACATCATTTAAATATGGAACCATTAAGCGGCAGGTTCGGATGACGGTGTTTTGAAGGTAGCCATCATTTATATGTTCTATATGTAGGTCTAGGTATGCTCAAAGTTAATTCAAGCTTGCAAAAGTCGGTTATCGGTATTATCATTCGGGTCGCTGGGCATTTGGACAATAGTTGGGCGACTAGTTGGATTTAGTCAGTTTTATATTTCTTAATTGTTTAAAAATATAATATACTTTCAACTTGTATTTTATATATTCATATAGATATGAATCATTTAAAACACATGGATTTAATTATCCCTAAATTATCCTAAAGTTTCTATAAATTCATACTGAATATTTTTTAAAATTACCCCCAAAAGTCATTAGTAATAGTTGAGAAGAATTCGTTTGGTGAGTTTTTGTAATCAGTAAAGTGGAAGACTGTATATTTTATGTTCCAAGAGAAGTCATAGTTTTTTTTTAGTAATGCCAGTTTGAAGATATGAACGAATAATTCGTTTGGTGAGATTTTGTAATCATTAAAGTGGAAGACTGTATATTTTATGTTCCAAGAGAAGTCAGTTTTTTTTGTAATGTCAATTTGAAGATATGAAACTTACCTTACTGTTTTACAGTATGCAACATGATGTCCCTTTGTCTTGCATTTCTTGGGTTTGATACTATACTATTTAGTTTTACAGCGCATTTAAACCATCTATTGGAGCTTTATTATCAAAAAGGCTATAGCTTTCCCAGAGCTTCTATGGTTGTAGGTAAAATTACTTATGCCATATTATTCTCAAATGAAACTTATTACGTGGCTTCCTTCTTTTTGTAATATTATTTGTTTTTTCAGAAATGTTCATAGTTGCCTCGAAGGTACTTTATTGCAAGGATATGGCGAAGTTTGCAACGAAAAAAAATCTACTGATGTTTCATTACCCTAGCCGCGATAATCTAATCACAAACACTTACGGCACAATATCACCACCCGGTCCATAGATCACTGAGATGTTTGGGCTGCAATATCGATTGATTATTAGTGGAGCACTGTTTACAAAAGCCTAGACGGTGCGAAAATGTTTGACTGGAATGTCACAGATTCATAGTTATGCGTGATAATTTTGGGAAGAGTAACTGGACAATACAGAGACTATCAATGTATCACAGTGCGTATATATTCATGTATGCACATCCATATTGACTTTTTTGTGCAGATACGGCGAGTGATGGATTGTTTCTAATGAGGATGATCTCTTTTTAAATAAGAGGAGCCATCATATATACAAGATGGTCCATGTTGAAGTTTTAACTGTTAACCCTATGACATCCACGATATTATTGGATTCAAGGCTTTAAAAAACGTGAGACAGTTCGAGGTGGTTTTCCTTCATCGAGGCAATACGTAAGTCTCAGTTTATGGAGAAAAGATTCATAATAACTATTACTGCACATAACTATGTTGTCAGAAAATCCTAAACTTCAAATATTCCTAACTCTATTATCATAAATGCTACATTTGACCATTCCCAAATTGAATGTGTACACAGTATACAATATTATCCACATATATTACTTTAAATTTGTGATTGCATAATATTCATATTGTGAATTTGTGAATTCCCTATATTATTACAAAAAGATATATTCCCTTGAACACATACCATACCCGTTGTAATGATACCGGCAATAGAATATCATTTGTTGTCATGAAATTTGTTCGTACTAACTAAAAATAGTCACTATGCACTTAAACGATTTCTATGATGCAATGATGGTTGCAGCATAATCGTTTAAGATATATTTATGACATAATATGTTTTCGTACTAACATATAATGACATAATATTATATCTTGTGAGTCTGAGACTAACATTCACATATATTCGAGGAAATGTGATTAATATATGATTACTACTTGATATATATGTTTGCCACAATATATTTTATTTAATAAATATATTATATTTAATACTAGAAATGTGACTACAATATAGTATATGATGCAATTGCTACTAGTATCATTTTGACTAAAATATAATATATACAAAAAATAATGTAAAAGTATAACTTTACCTGGATTATTATTTATTTGCAAAGAAAGAGCAACAGAACGAGGTGGCACCTCGAAAGTGCCTCACCGCCTCAGAGGTGGCACCTCGAAAGTGCCTCATTGCCTTGGTATTGCCTTGGGTCTTTGAGGCTTACGGCTCAGATATCCTGATTGACACTATAGCTTCAAGGCAGTTTTTATGGAAAACCACCTCGAGGCACGTTTTCAAAGTCTTGATTGGATCCTAAACTATGCTACATGAATCCATTTCAGCTAAGCAATACCCCAAGCATGCATAGTACATACAACTAATTTATGTTGAACCCATGAGTCAAGTAATAAAGCTAAAAGAGTTTCAAAGGTTCCAAGGCTAGATAAGGGAAATATGCTAATACTAGAAACATGGGGGGGGGGGGGGGGCAAAGAATAAGAATCCAAAAAATTGTGAAGAAGGGAATAAATAGTTATGGAATTGTGTTTAACATTGACGAGGGATCGCTGCGCTAGGCTGTTTGGCTCTATCCCGGAGGATTGTGTTCTCTGCAACAATGGTGTGGAATCTCTGGAGCATCTATTCTTCACCTGCCCGGTGGTGATGGATGTCTGGGAGGCAGCGGCTGTGGATTGGATCAACACCTCTGATTTGGCTTTGTTTTGGGATTCAATGGTGGCTAACAAGGGTAGGGACCATAGAGATCTCTAGCGTCCCATGGCGAATTTTGGGCTATCTGGCTTGGGCGAAATGAAGCTATCTTCAAGTGGCAGCGGTTCTACAAAGAAAATATTGTCTCACTGTACCCGTCTTCTTGAGGACTGGCTGTTGGTTTAGTTCCTTCTCGAGGTTCGAGTTGGGTTCCATGTAAAGTTTTTCTTCGTTTTTTTCTGTCTTTGTTCTTCTCTTTTGTTAATAAAGTAGGGATGAGCACCACCGAGTGTATCCCCCGAGTTTTTAGATTTCAAAAAAAAATTGTGTTCAACATGCAAATAACCAACCCTCTATGAGGTTAAGAGAATCAAATTACGATAAGGGTTCTTATGTAGTTTTCCGTGGGAAGAAATCTTGGATTTAGGAGGTTAGGGCCATTCTCCTTTACTTTAAGGCTTTATAAATATTACAAAAGTTTTACTTTTTGTGAAGTTCTTTTTTTGCGAGGACTTGCTTTATCTCAAGTCCATCATGCATGCATTAAAGGATGCTGATGTTGGAGAGTCCATGAACTGACTTAGCTTGCAAGTTGCAAGCGATATGTCTGGTTGTGTGATACAAGTTATGGTAAAAGATATAGTAGTTTGCCAACTAACTATCTGTAGCTACTTGTAACTTTAAATGAACCTGGTTTATAGATGCATGCTTTAGGATCCATAGGTCTCTGTATTGGCTTAGGCCCCAACATCCTTGTCTTCTGCAATACTTTGGTAGCATACTTTCTTTGGGACATAACTAGACATTTCCTGGACCGAGCTATTTCAATCCTAAAGAAGTATCTTAACTTTGATAAAAATGCTCATCTAGTTGCTTCTTAACCTCTGTAATGCTGTTAGAGTTATATCCTGCGGATATGATATCATCCACATAAATCAACATTGATGACTAATTGATCCTTGTATTGAGCAATCTATCAATTTGACGTATGTTTGACTGTATATACCCATTTAGATTCGGTGACCTTGTTGTCACTAGGTGGCTCAACTAGCTACCGTGTGCCACATGAGATAAAAACATCCATCTCGTCTTCCATTGCTAATCTCCATTTGGATTCATAAAATGGCACAACCGCGACAGCACTAGTCTCCTCCCTGCCGCCCTCTATGAAGAAAATAGTGTCATCTGCATACTGAATAAGAGGAACACCGATATCATCCTTTGATAATCCTGAGAACAGGCCACTATGCTGCACCTGGTCCACCAAGCATGCCATCACATCAGCTGCAATGGCAGAGAGAAAAGGAGCCAGGGGGCACCCCTGCCTGACTCCCCGCTGAGGCTGGAAATATCCTGCCTCCGGGCGGCTATTAACTAGGACCGCCAAGGAAGCCGTGGTAACACAACGCTTCATCCAAGATATCCAGACGCCCGGGGAACCCTCGCCTATGCATTAGCCTCCCACAGAAAGCGCCAGTCCAGAGTATCATAAGCCTTTGCAAAATCCACCTTCCAAAGCATAGCCTTCCTGCCACGCCTCTTCCAGTCAGCAACGATCTCAGAAGCCATGACCAAGCAGTCCCCGATCTGCCTGCCCGGGGCAAAAGCGGACTGGAAGGGAGAGATAAAGTGCTCAAGAACCCTACTAAGACGGATAGCAAACACCTTAGCCACGATAAGATATAGCCCGTTGGAGAGAGCAGTCGACCTGAAATCCTCAATGCGCTCGGCCGCACCATGTTTAGGAAGGAGGACGATGGACGCCCGATTAAATTTGTACTTACTAGGATCGAGAATGTAAACAAAGGCTACATACCCAAGTACTTTAGGAGGAACATGTAACACTCCCTTTCTTAGGTAAATGATCTCAATATGAACTCACACATCAATTGAAGTAGATGGCATATATTTATGAAAACAGTAGCGGTAAGGACTTCGTCTGCCCATTATGTAGGTGGAATATGATAGTGGATGAGTAAGATTTAGACAAGATCTAGACTGTGCCGATGATTTTTGTTTGGCAATCCCGTTTTGCTATGATGTATGAGCACAAGTTATATAATGTTTGATCTTTGTGGGAGACGAGAGAGCCATAGAGTTCTCTTATATAGAGAGGATAACTCATGTTGGGTGAATTACATAATAGATATGAAAAGAAGTAAAGTACATGAATAGATGGAAAGATAAATAATATCTCAATGCTCCCCATCAAGATGGATCATAGTTATTTATTAGCTTGGAACAACACTTTTGGGTTCGCCCACTAGCTAGGGCTTGGTGGACATATTTGTTGTATGTTCCCCTGAGCTTCCGTGGGTGGTAGAGATAAAGGCTTTCGGTATCATGTTACGAGTGTAGTGGTTCAACCTCAATATGCTTGGTTTTCTCATGGAAGACATGATTGTTGGCAATGAAAAGAGAAACCTGGTTGTCGCATTGGAGATATATGTGAATGGTTAGGTCAAGTCATAATGGATTTGGCTCACATCATCTTAGTAATCCCGGTGCCATGGCTCTGTACTCTGACTCTACACTAGATCTGCCAATCAATGTTTGCTTCTTGCTATTCCATAACACCAAAGAACTCTCTATGAACACTGCAAACCCTAAGGTATGCTTCCTATCATCGGAAAATCTTACATAATATGCATATGCACATTCTGTAACTGCAAGGGATGTCCCTTTGCTAGAGAGTAGTCCAGTACCAGGAGAGGTCTTCAGGTACCTTGGAACCGTAGGAACTGCATCCATATGTGCCTGATTAGGCTGCTCCATGAACTGACTAACTCTATCCACTGCAAAAGATGTCTGGTGTTGTGATGGTCACATATAGGAGCTTCCCAACAAGCTCCTTGTACCGTCTTTGTCTACCTCCTCTGTATCATCATCATTTAATTTCATGTTAGGGTTTTATGGGAGTAGTGGGATGATTGCAATCATCCTGCCGGCCTTGGAGAGAAGATTAGTAACATTACTTCCTCTGAGTCATAACAAGTCCATGCTGGTTCTTGGCAAACTCAAGTCCAACTAATGTAAATCGCCAAAGTCCTTGGTGGCAACCTGCTAACCAAGGAAATCCTTAGCTACATGGATATCCTGCACATCTCCCCTATAATAGTGATATAATCAACATAGACCGATATAGCAACTGTACCTCTATGAGTCCTCTGAACGGACAATGAATGATCTACAATCAATATCATGAACCCTTACTGCTCTATTAAATTTCGAGAGTTTCTGAAACCTTGTTCTGGGCTCTTTTTACACAATAGCAAACGATCGAAGAAGGAGAATCATGCTGCATTCAATAGAGAGGTGGGGGGTGGGAATTTCGTGGAGAGAGAGAGGTACGAGGATAGTACTTCATAATCATAAGTAAGCAGTCTCCCCATCGCGGGTCGCAGTGGTTGGGGGTAGGGGCGAAGCAAGTGAATGGTCTGGATGTCGAATCATTGACAAGGGGTTTTCGTATGATGGAGGTTAGAGAGGCAGTGTTTGGATTGTACTCTGACAGATGTCCAGGGACAGACATGTTTCTTGTCTCTTTCTACGGGGAATTATGGGATCTCACCTTGGAGGAGGTGGTGGATGTAGTGGCAGAATTTGCCGAAGGAAACTTCGGTTCAACTGACTCAACTGATCTTTTATCTTTCTGTTCTCTAAGAAGGATGCGGCTGTAAGAATTGAAGATTATATACCGATTACTCTCTGATGCAATTTATCTTGTTATGGCAAAGCTACTGCCAATCGACTTAAAGGGATGTTGAACGAGATTGTTTCTCCTGCCTAGAGTGCATTCTTGTCTGGCATGCAACTATTGGACAGTGTGGTTACGACATCTGATATTGTGGCGGATTAGCGGAGGAGGAAGGTCAAGGGTGTTATGTGGAAGGTAGATTTCCCGAAGGCATACGACTGTATGGATTGGTATTTCTTGTGGGCTTCTATTTATAGACACGACTTTCCAGATAAGTGGATTACATGGATGAAAGATGCATTGCAATAATGTCCTGCTTCATTCTTGTGAATGGGCAGCCTGGGGGGGTCCGTTCATGCGTAAAGGGGTGTCCATCTTGTGAATGGGCAGCCTGGGGGGGTCCGTTCACGCGTAAAGGGGTGTCCATCAGAGTTGTCCCTTTGCCTGCTACTTTTTGTGCTTGCGTCTGACGCCTTGGCTGCATATGGTGGAGAGGGCGATTTCTGGAGGTCATTGCAATAACTATTTGCGTCACAGAATATCCATTCCCATTCTCCACTACACAGATGACGCAATACTTTCGCTCAAGGCCTTAAATGTCAGATTTCGTTTTCGTTTCGGTGACTGGTCGAGAAGAATTTTCGGCTGAATTTCGGTTGAAATTTGATCAAAATTTCAGTCATTTCGATCGGTTTTTGAACTAGGGCCCCAAAATTTCGGTCGATATAGGCCTTTCTGCCAATTTTCGATCACCCACCGAAACCGAAGTGCGGCTGAATTTCGGCGAAATTTTATTCCATGCTTTCGCTGAGGGTGGGCCAGAAAGCTGCAAATGGTTTTCGGTGGTCATAGACATCTTCGGAGCAGTATCTCTCTGAGACTTAACATGGGCTAGTCGGAGTTCTTCCCTTTTGGATTGAGCAACGCACTACATGGTCAAGGTCTCCGTACATAGAGCTACCGATTCGCTGCCTTGGGGGTCTGCTTGTAGCTGGCAAGATGCGTGTGTATGGTTGGTTACCGATGATTGAGAAGTTGGAGCAAATGCTGGCGGGTTGGAAGTCTATCTGCTTATCTAGGGTATGTAGGCTGGTGCTTTTGCAGTCGGTCCTATCATCTCTCCCGATATTTTTTTGTATCTTCTAGACTTGTCCCCATTGGGGTTAGGAAGAGGATGTAATCCATCATGAGGTGCCTTTTCTGGTCGTCAAAGGGGCAATCCAATGGCTTCCCCTTAGTGGACTGGAGGACGATGTCTTGTGCAAAGGAGGATGGTGTCCTTGGTATGCAGAGTTTGGAAGAGTTGACCAAGAACCTTCTAGGAAGATGGGTCTCCTGTATTTGGGAAGATTGTGATAGTCTAGTGTGCAACCTTATTCGAAGGATTTACGAGCATGGACTCTCTAACTTGAGCGCTAGGGACCTGCGTGTTGCGCCCTCTTTTTTCTGGAGGGGCATCTACAATGTAGGGCATGAGATACATCCTTTCTTACAACCTATGATGGATGGTGGTGTAAGATTTTGGTTCTGGATAGACGATTGGATTGAGGCTAGGGTACTGGATGTTTAGTTCCGAGGCTGAAGGCATTGGCGGAAAATTCGAACTGCTTGGTGCGGAGGCCTGGGATGGGCATACTTTCTTTCTCGATTAAGATCCGACCTCTCCGAGCGATTGGTGGAGGAGCTTTTTTCCTTGTTGGCGGATCTAGAAAGCATAACTGGACTCAGAATGGGATGTATTGTTGGGTGTGGTGGGATGATACATTTTCTGTTAGGAAGGTGTACATGGAACTAAGGGGTCCCTTAATCTTCGATCCTGGGGGCTGTGAGATGGATTGTAGGTGGATTTGGGAGTTGATGATTGTACACGAGTGAGTTTTCATGTGGTTGTTTAGAAGAGGAAAACTGGTGACAAAAGATAGATTTGCATGTTTCATCCAGAGGGTCGATCTGAGTTGCCCAAGTTGTGCGGTTGGTGTGGAGAGGGTTGTCCATCTTTTTTTCACTTGCAGTAGCTATGTGGAGGTTTGGAATCTTTTCAGAAAAGGATCGGTGAACACTGACAACATGCCTGACTTTTGAAACCCCGTTGGATCAAATTGGACTGGCTCAGAGAAGGAAAGATCGAGATGGGTCGCGGTGGTCTGGTCCCTCTGGCTAACCAGAAACGAGATGGTTTTCATTCGAGATCGTTTTTATGTTGAGAATGTGGTCGCAAATGCTAATGCGTTGAGTGTTAGTTGGAACATGTAACCGCACTATCTCATATTTTTCCATTAGGTTGTAATAGATTTTAGTGACAAATGACAAAGTTATTTAGTTACACACCTACACGGTGCATGCCCTTTTCCCTTTGAAAAAAACCTAACAAGCTTCTTCTTTTTCATTGATAGCAATACATAACTAATCCAATCAAAACCAATAAAACATGACAACATACTTGAATTTAAGCTAGTGCAACATATATGGTGCAACTTGACAATATACCAAGAAAACTAGAATCAAGACATAAGAAAAGGTGGAGAAAGTGAGCAACACATACATAATTGGAAAACAAACAAGGTAGAGCAACTTATATGGTGGTGGTGCATTCAACCAAGGTAGAGCAACACAGAAAAAATCTAAAAGTAATCGAAAAACCCTAACAGGTAATACCTTGTTCTTGGCGGAAGAAGTGAAGGGGGAGCTGCGAAGGAGAGGAAGGTGTGACAGAGGACAGACGCCAAGAGGAGTCGCCACAATGACACCGATGACTCGGAGGAAGGGGCGACGTCATGGAGAGGGGGTGATGCCCTCGTTTTCCAGGAGGTGGAAGGGGGTATAGGGCTTATTGGCGCGATAGGTTTGGAGGAGTAAGAGTTATTGGTGAACAATAACCCTAAACCCCTCCTTAATCTGGTTCTCGGGTTGAGTTTGTGGGTAGTCAATTCTAAAAACTCTATGTAAAAAGCTGACACCTAGTCTGTTGACTTAGTCGATTAGTCGAGCAACTAATCGAATCTACTTGATTAACAACTGATTTAGCCTAATCGAGTCATCTCCCCTACCCACCCCGATTCGACTAGTCGGCCGACTTTTACAGCAATGGATACAATGATCTTGACCCTCAACTGCTTGGAAATCAGTGCCACGGTTTGCACAAATCTACCCACATGTTCAGAGTTTAGACAAAAGTGGTCCTCACTCCACTTAACAACGGAACCACCTGAACTTCCCAGTGCATTCAAGGCTCTAACGTTTGACAAGCTCCTACGCCCCATCGGTTTCCACACTTCATTAGACCATTAGCTAATCTTTGTTTCTTGAAGTAACTGAACACCACCAAACCAACCATTCAAAAGGGAACCAATGTTTCTTTTTTTTGAGTCTCCCAACCTCTAACATTCCATGAAACAATCCTCATAAAGCAATAATTTTATCCCCTATGGATGAAATGGTGCTCACAACCTCGGCTAGTCTCATCTTCTTTGAATCCTTATCTCATTGTAAAATCGAGTTAACAAGGGGTTCCTTGCACAACAACTGATGGGTTTGAACCAAATCTCTTCTTTCCCAATTTGTAGTGCTACAATTTTCTTGGATCCAGCACATGGCCTAATCTCTGATGAGGCCATCAATGATACTGGAAGACATGCCATGATGTAGAGGGTTGATCTACCATGGCTTGTGTAATCGCATCCACAACAACCTCAAGCACATGCCCTTTCTGAACCACGAGGACTGGTGATCACACAAAATTGGTTCGAGAGTGTCGCGCCTGCAGAGCAATGGAGGGCACCGTTGCAACTCACTGAACATCTACGAAAGAGAGCCATACCCATGAGAGGCTCAGGGGGTCCAAAACAATGACCTCACCCTCGAAATCCCCATTCATAAACGGGAAAACCGTTGGATCCATAGAACTCGAACCCTTTAAGTGTTGACATGGCAACACTACATCGAGTCTAAGATCCATAACCATGCAAGAACTATCGACATTAAAACATCGCCATTAACAAACAGGTTTGGGTAGGGCATGCCAACTACCATGATTGGGTTCGTGGGCTTGCTATTATGTGATTTTTTAGAAAGGGCTAAATTCCTGAGTCTTACACGCGAAGAATCCTTTCGGTTTCTGTAAAAAATGCTTCATAAACCTTTGTTGTAAAGTCCAACTGCATTCCTGGCTCTTTTGCTTCCTTTGTGATCACCGGTTCTTGCCTCCTAATGCTGCCATTGCTGCTGCCCACCGGGGTTCCACCCCCTACCCTTGCAACATGCAAACTGAATGACGGTGGGGGGTGGGTCAAGTTCAACCACCCCAAGCCTGAATACAGCCCTAGCCTACCCTCAACTCATCAGAGGAGGCAACCTCTTTGATAGGTCCACGACTACTGCACATTCCACATCTGATCCAGAATTGAGGCCATCTTAGAGGACCTCCCTCCACCTCGCCAATCCCATGAAAAATCTTCATCGAGCAAAGGTTTCACAATAGGAAAGGGGCACAATGTATCTGCAGAACGCTCTTCACCTTGCTCCAATTCTCCATCAAGAAAACACGTTCATCGCTGATGCACCATAGTCGATAACTGATCATCGGTCAATAAAGTATGTGGATGTAAGCCCGAAAGGCCCTAACACAAAATTCACCATTTCCCATATGAACCACATTTCCTTTGAAAGCATTACCTAATTGCCGACACACTTCCGCCTCAATGACAACTGGTCCTCTTGTGATCTTTCAACAAGGATCCCATAAAGCCAAGACCGAGGGACGGCACCCATCACAACATCGGCTATAGAACCATCAACCAAGCCGCAACTTGGATTTTTGGACGCTCGTCAGTGTTCTATTGGTTCACCCTCATCGACGAACAAGACTCGAGGGGCAGAAGCCGTGTTGATGACCCCACCTCCACAACCAAACAAAGAACCTTCGCGATGCAAAAAGCCACTCGGTGGCCATGAAAAGCTGCCAGGACAGCATCGCACTCCAGAGTGTTTTTTCCGGTGGCAAATGGACGTCTATTTGATATTGGATGCTCCCTCTTGGTTTTCGGTGCCCCTCTTCTCCTCGACCTGCTGCGGAGCTATGGAAGAGGTCCCCTTGCGGTGCTCCTTGGGTCACCAGGCTCGCTCACTCATTTCGCTTCATTGTGGTAGTACTGATGGTAGTCATTTTATTTGGATGATGTAGTGATTTTAGTATTTTATCTATTTTCCTTTTTATGGTAAATGACCCTCATTAATATGAAAAAACTTGATTTTGGAGTAACTGAAAAATTGCTGAGTTTATTTTAAATGTATTTTCCAATATTTTATTGTGGTCCCCTTATTTTTACCTGTATGCATTTATATTTTTTGTTCTGCATTACAAAATTCTTTTGGCACGATGCCTGTTTTCTAGGTATCCAGCTTGGATATACCATAATCTTTGGTTGGTATGCTGCATTCTCTTCATCCGAACTGGTACGTAAACTTAATATCCTTTTCCAGGAATAGGTATTTATTTATTTTACTTTGAAGCTTGTCAAAGTCGTGAGAATATATTGTTACTTTTTTTGAAATGCTGCTTTACCATTGCATGCACAACTTGAAATGTCTCGCGAAGGTGTAGATGACTTAATTCAATATACTATCAAGGAGTGACACAGTTATACTATTTTCTACTGTAGAATTAGTGGGGCTTTGGATAGAATCTGTATAATCACGATAGATTTGTTTCGTTCAACATTCTTACTGCTCAGGTCTTACCTGAGAATGTAGTCTATTACTGGTGTAACCTTATTACACCACTTGAACTAGAAAGGAGAAGCATTGTGCGATTAGTGTTTTCTCTAAAGCTCAATGATTTTCCAGGCACACGTTTTCTTTATTCAGTGTACTTTTGAGATTGTTGTATTAATTTGTTTTCTCCTTATCCTTTGTTTATGCCGTATCCTTTGTTTTGTTTCCTTATTCTGATTAGTCTTCCGTTTTTCTCCACAAGAATGCTATATTTGCTTGTAGTCTTTTACATTAGTCTAAAGAAGAGCCCTTGCAAGAGGGACAGGGATGCCCAACGAAATATTGGATGGAGAATCTTTAGAAGCATGTGTTTTTTTGGATTTAATCCACGGTATGAACCAAATCGGATTTCTTTAGAGGCAAGAAGTTTGTGTACCTATCCCACTTAAAGTGGGAAATGACTAGGTGATGGTTGTGCTTGCACAAGCCTGCTGAACATTCTGCCTCACGTCGTCACTTATATGTCTTTACCACTTGTTGCCCTCCATTTGTAGGTGTGGGATGGATTTCTTGCATGCTTGATGTGAATTTTCATGGAAAATTTGAAATCTTAATCGCTCTTGAACCAGGACTTGAGAGAACCAAATTTTGGAAGTCACACCAATCACCTTCAGCTGATTTGACATGAAAACTAAAATAGATCTCTACGAGAAGATTCGACTATTATAACAATGAATTGGAGATGCCTTTTCTTGAATTCTTTTAGAAGGTCTCGTATAAGCAGTAAAAACAAAACCTTCACATAAATAAATACACCAAAGGTATAAACTATACGAGATGGTTGGTAAAATTTCCCTGTTCCATGGAATGATCATCATGGCTCATACATTTCTTTATTTCTTGTTGAAACGGGTAATACATGGCCATGTGCATAAGCCTATACACTCAAAACCTGGGATTGAACACATGGTCATGCACCATCACTCTTAACCAACCTTACTTCAGAGTTCAGACACTGGAGTGTGTTTGTTGGGTTGGGGGGGGGGGGGTCAAAGGCTACTGGCGGGCAACATGTTGCTCGTATTGGAGGAGTGTATCCTCATGATTGGGATGCGGCTTTAAATGTTGTGTCAAAGGCCATCTATTACATGATCTTTGGGATCCTAATATGTGCATCTCAGGGAGTGGGTCACGTGTTATTACATGTCTTACATGTTATATAGTTACAATGATCCTTAGCGTGCTCCAATTGATGTTGGAAAATGATATTAAAAAAATGTCGGGCGTCAATAGAGGTGACATGGTGGAGGTGGAAAGTTCTGTTGAGTTTTAAGTAGGGTTGTATACGTGGTGACTTGCGACAGCTCTCGTGGACAACATTTGTGTTAGACCATGTGGGGGTGTGTTGGCATACTTTTGCAGATGCTTAGAGTTGGTCGCATCTTTGTTTTGTTGTTGTCTCCTTGACACTGATGTTCCTCATAGGCCTTTGGCTTTGTGCGACTTAGAGATAACGCTAAAATGCTGAGGCATGGTCTGGTAATTAAGGACAGTGCACACTGATTTGGGAGATCGTTTGAAAAGTAGAATGTTGGCAGTCAGTTGTTTGGAGTGTCACCATACATATGGTATCAATTAGTTGTGGATGCTTTATTATTTCTATACCATGTGATTTGTTACCAACAACACATCTTTTTGGGGTGTTGGGTGGTGAGTCTTGTTGTCTCAAGCTTTGTGTAAATACAACTTAAGCGTGTAACATGTGCTTTGGGTGTGACACAAAGACGTCTTCTAGTAGGTTGTCATGGTGTTGTCAGAGACTTTAGGATGTCATGTCATCCGTTATTGGTATTTCCTTCAACCGGCATAGGCATGATGTTGGATGATTTGAGTAGTTTAACCGTGGTTAGGGAAATTAAATTATTGCATGATGTGGATTGTGACCGATCGGAGCGAAATTCAATACGCGGAGAATAGAAAGGGCTTCATCCCTTTAATTAGTGAATTGAGAAGTATTTGTGCACCAGTAGTTGATAGGCAACAAATGGAAGTGGCTTACTACACGTGCCACATTTGTTGTTCATAAATGGTGGGATGCTCGTTTTGGAGTGTGGAAAGGTTCTAAAAGCCACATGTTCTTTTGAATAACATACTGTTTAGATCGTATGATTTATCAATCTCTCTGCGACACACACCTATGTTAACAGAGGTGTGGAAAGGAAAAAATGAATTACCCATTGATGAAGCCCTAGGGTTTCTCTTAATAGGAAAGTCAATTTACATAAAAAAGACAGAGAAAATAAATATTACATAGAAGATATGGAAGATAACTAAATCTCGACACTCCCCCTCAAGCTGGAGCGTATATATCAATCGGGTTCAGCTTGGAGCAGGATCTATGCTAAGTCCCTCTAGCTAGGGGCCTTGGTAAGTACATATGTTGTCTGGTCTACAGAGCTGACATGAGCAGTGGTAATGAGACCCTTATGTATCTTGTCATGAGTGTTATTTTTATTATTCTTTTTAGTAATTTACTTATTGAATGGGACTACAAATAAAAAATATAACTGCAATCAAATAAAGTAAAAAAGAATAATAAAAAAATACTCAATCTCAGTCAAATAAAATAATTAATATATAATTATATATAAGAATACGAATTATATGCAAGAATGAGAAATATATACATATATAATAATTTGATAATTATCATAATTATAACTTAATTCACTTGTTCAATTCTGGAGCAACTTTATTTTAATACTTGAAAATGAATCCACCTCGATGTGTTTGGTCCTCTCATGGAAGGCATGGTTGTTGCAATGAAAAGAGCAACCAGATTGTCGCATTGAAGGTGCATGGGAAGAGACACCTCAATAGTCAGGTAGTAAGAATAGATTTGACCCACATCATCTCTGTACTAACTTGCACATTGGCCTTGTATTCTGGTTCAACACTAGATCTTGCAACTACAATTATGCTTCTTGCTCTTCCATGACACCAGGGAACTTCCTATGAACATTGCGAAGCTACAAGAAGACTTCCTATCCTTGGGACACCCCAACATAATCTGCATCTGCACATGTTGTAACCATGGAAGGAAATATCGGGATATATCGACGATATATCGTCGATATATCGATATCGATATGGAACCGATATGGGTATCGATATGGCGATATATCCCGATTTTTAGGTATTTTCTTCACAAAAGCTCGTCGATATGGGCGATATATCGTCGATATATCGTATCGATACGATATCGATATCGATACGATCTTCCATGGCTGTAACTGCAATGAATGTTCCTCTGCTTAATAGAAGACCATTGCCAGGTGAGGTCTTCAGATACCTCATAATCATATGATTGCATCTATGTTTCTGTCTGGATTGCTCTATAGACTTCGCCATTAGAAGCATGGGGACTCCGTCTCCCTCCCCTACCACCTCCGCCAATCCTCCCTGGAGTCCCTCCTACCTCGCTAGTGTCCTTCCCCAAGCTCGAATCCTTTCGCTTCATAGACACCTTTCTCCGTCGCTCTACATTGTACTCGCTGCACCCCCACAACAACTCCCAAACATTGCCCCACCCCGTGAGGAAGGGCAAAGAGGTTGCATATGTTGAACATGAGGGAGGTGCTCTATGCAGAAGCGAATCGTAAGGAGGGCGGAGTGGTCAGGGGTGAGCTTGGGATTGGTGGAGGGAAGGAGGCAGAGGAGTGATAAACCGCAAAATTCAGCCCTTTAAGAGTGCAGAATTAACACCTAAGAACGTTGTAGCCGGCTGGATTTGGTTCATCAAAGACCATCTAACTTGTATATGTGAATGAAATCAGATGGTCGTATTTTATTATTTTACTTGGTAAGTAACCAAGGTCGAACTTAGGGACACGAGCCTCTCTCGTGATTATTCAGACTCTTATTCATCAATTAAGTGTTGATTTTAGAGAATCATAGGTCAAACAATGCTAAAAGGCAAGACTAGATGCAACAAGCAAATATAAAACATGCATTTTTTTTATTTTTAATCATGTGATGAAATGCAACACCCGTATGCCCTAAATGATGAGAAAATTTAACAATGAGTCAATTTCGAGTTTAAGTTAAGTGACAAGCTTGATGATTATTTTAAACAAGGCAAAAGCTGGAGTAATCAGAGGACACATTTGCTTTTATAATAATACATAAGAATGACAGTGTCCAAAAAAAAGAAATAACTATGCCATTAAAAAGATCATCAAGAAAGCTTCGAAATGAAACTGAAATCGATCGAAACAGAGTTACGATGCTCGAGATATGCATAAAACAAGACAAGGGCATAACTGAAAGAAAATATGAAAGATAAATACAAACAGGTCCCTGTAAAGGACTAAAATGCAATGAAAATTAGTTCATTGAAGGAGTTTTTTACCAGGAGAAACTCCCAGTAAATGTTCCACACGTACGGGGGTATTTTTGCAATTATGAAAATCGCGAGGGTATAGATGCAAAATACCCCATGCGCGCGTGGGACATCACGTGAATCTTGACCTGTTTGCAAATTTGAAGAAGTCCGTGGGCCTCCGCGCAAATTGCCCCGACCGGCACGTGCTCCTCCAGGCTCGGGTAGACTCAGAGGCTTGGAATAGGCTCGGTGCAGCTTCGACTCGGCTCGGAACAGACGAGCCTCCATGATTTGGCTCGGAGTAGGTTCGGAGCACCCGAACCTACTGGTTTGGTGCTGAGGCTCGGAATTCCTTGGACGTTGACGCATGGCTGAATGTATACCAGTGGATCGTGAGGATCCAACGGATACTGGAGTATGCGATGTGTGTCGACGAGGCTGCACGTTCACCGTTGGATGAGGCTCCGGGAGAGCATCCAACTGTGACTGCTCCTCCCTTCCTCAGCTGCATCTGGCGGCAAGGTTCGAGCTCCGGCAAAGGAGCCCAAACTCCGCCGCTGGTGCTCTTACACTGTGGACCTCCATGAAGCTTCTTGAACGTTCGTCGAGGAAGCTGGGAGCTCAGGGAAGGCGCTCAACCTTCTGGATAAAGGCCGTCGGTGCTATGATGACGGCGGCAGTGGTTGACGAAGTCTGCTCCGGCGGTTCTCCGGCCATTGAAAAAGTTCTCCTGCAAGTTAGTTCAAAGCCTTCTGTGCGTGCACGTGAATTAGCTTGCGTGTGTGCGGGTGTCATGGGGTTCCAGTCAGGCGAAGGGAAGGGGAACTGAAGCTCCTCCGCCGGAGAGGTTGGAGGAGATGGGTCAGAGGTGACCAGAGGCGAAGAAGGGAGAAGGTATGATCGGAGGAGCTGGCGAACGTGACAGATGATCGGGTAAAGCTCAAGGGGGTTCAATGGAGGGTGAAATCATCGGGAGAAGCCTAATTAATTAAGAGATGATAGACGAAAATACATGAAAGTTTGAAGAAAATTACCTGGTCGGAGATGGAGGTTGTGGCTTGGGCTTGGGGTTCAAGAAGAACTCCGGGTCTTCGCTGGACCCTGCAGCCAGTAGGGGCAGCTCGAGCAGGCTCGAAGCTCCGTGACACCCCAATGGAAGGCGGTGGGTCGACACCGGAGGAGATGGCCGTCTTCGCTCGATCCTACCACCTCCCCCTGTCACTGAGAGTGGAGGAGGGCTGGGCCTCGCCCCACGTAAAGGTAGACAGTGAGAGTCGGTGGCAACGATGGAGTAAGGGGTGAAGATGGCAGTTCCTGTCGAGAGATTGGTGACTTGTGAGGGAGATTTGGCGTGAGTGGAGGGGAATCGTGGAAGGAGTGACTGGCCGCGAGGATGAGGGATGAGTGTGGGAGGTCCTGGAGCGGTTGATACTTGGAGATGGGGATCGTGGAGTCGGGGATAAATGGAAAGGCGGAGGTGGGTCGCGAGTTGGCGAACGTGGGATTGAGGCCGACCGAAGGTTGAAGGACGAAGCTCAAGCCGTTGGATCTCGAGATCCAACGGCTGAGGGTCAGGCGCTAAAGAGCGGTGACGATTTAATCAAGGCCGCTCGATTGGATGGCGTACAAGGAGCCACGTGGAGTGCTGTGGACGCGACGCTAGCGGGTGGACCAGATCTCATCTGGAGGACAATCGGAGGGTCGAGGACAGTCACGAGTTGGGATGGTTAAGATTGGAAGTGAGACGACTCATCGACGGTGAAGGCGGTGACACGTGGCACAAGGAGAAACAAGCGCTGACAGAGGGCGGTGATGAAATCAGGGGATTGATCGGGCGGTGAAGATCAAAGCGATAGTGGACGGTGAAGATCAAGGCGCCAACGGGCGAGATCGGATGGCGCACAAAGCGCCACGTGACAGGCTATGAGCGGGGCGCTAGCTGACGGTGCCAGATGTGAGATGGGCATGATCAGACGGTGGGGAACAAAGGGCGAGCGTGGAGATCATTGGACCGTTGGATCAAGAAGAGATCCAACGGCCAGGGGCGCGAGCGGACATGTCAAAGGGGCTGGGCCACGTGGCTCAACCAGAAAGGGCCACGTGGCCCAATCAGATTATTCGAAAGAAGAAATTGAAATATGAAGGGTCAAATGGCCGAATTTGAGAAAACTCAAAATATGAAAGGTTGTAGATCTCGATGAGATCTATAAGTTTCATGTTAACCAAAAAAGGAGACGATGTCATTTGAAGATAGAAAATGTTTTTGAGGGTATTTTTAAGGATAAAAACTCCACGATTTTTAATTTGATATTTTTTGTGATTTTTAATTTATTCAAGACTCTGATAATTACAAGACTTTTATCTGGTTTTTATTGACACAACTTTAAGCAAGGGGGTTAAAAATGAAGAATTAAGATGATGAAATCGAGTTTCATCACCCCCTATACTTAAATTATGCTCGTCCTCGAGCATCAAAGAGAATGAATAATCTGGATTAACCCCCTTGTGCATGTGAGTAAAGGATCCAATCCGTTCAAGTTCACTCAACTTTAGAGGTCCAAAATTTAGAGCTCAACCTAGTCTTAATCAAAAGGCGCCCAATTCCTCTATTATCCAGACTCTTTCTGATGTACATATAGAATTAGGGTATGATATTTAGTGTTGACTGCGTTCACGAGAGTAGAGTCAAATCTTCACCTAAGTTTTTGGTCTGAAAAATTCTCCTAAGGACCCAATCCTCAACAGTAGAGAATAAATCAATTCTTGCGTTCAGTCCACCGTCTCTTTAGTTGTCAGACTTAAAAATGTAGATGGAAGGCCGGTTAATGGAAGGCATGGGATTGTGTCATTTCTTCTCTCCCTCTCATTGGAACAAGGATTCTCTCTAGTGCCTTATTACGCAACACTTTTTGTTTTGGTGTTGATCAGTGCGTCCCTCAAGAGAATTTGGAGCCGTCTGCACTTGTTTTCTTGGGAATACACCGGGGTGTATCTTTTTTGAGTACCTATCGTACCTTCGACATTCAGACTTGTAGCATTTACGATGCAGAGCTCTTTTTTGGTGCAAGCCCGACTCCTGGTCCTAATAGAGGTGGTCCAAGTGGACACTTTGAAAATGGTTGGGAGCGCTTGCCTTTGGTGGAAGCTCTTTGATATTTTGACTTTGTGGAATGAGAGCTTTTCTTTAGCCTTTCATTGATTTGTCGTGTTTTTGGATTGCTCCACTGCTTTTACCAAGAGTTGGCGCACTGATCAACATTTTTCATTTATTTCACACCCTGGCACTTAGGTCAACGTCAAGAAATTAGTATAAGCACCAAGTTCTCATACTGGCTAAAAATTGCTGACACTCAGGTTTCATGAAGCCTTCAAAGATTTTATCCCATCCTCGAGCATCATTAGATCAAGTCGAGACTCGAATCCCCAGCCCAGTCCCTCAAGTGAAGAGTCAACTCATCTCATCGAAATCGCAGTCGTGCATGTGATGTGCTGATCATATCCTTCTGGTCGGAGACTAAGCATGCAAATCCAAAAATCTAGGTGAATGTGGATGATTAAGTCTAAGACCCAGATGGCTAAGGCTGGTTAATCTAAAATCTCAAGACCTCATAAATCAAGCTTCCTTGAACATTTCAGATCCTGGGTGGAAGTGGGAATGTAGAGGATTAATCCAACTCCTTCATTTAAAAACACTTTTTTTACTTCAAGACATATTATTACTGCCTAAACTCTATTAAGTAGATGCATTTGCATTCAACCAGTATGGGTGTAAGTACAGGCCAGAGCCCGTTGCTTGAGGACGGGGCCTTACGCGATGTCCTCTAAACCACCCACTCTGCTAAGGGCGAACCCTCACTGAACGCGGCTACTTATTTGTGCTTAGTAATCATTAATGACTCTTAAAGGATTTTGATTTTTCTCATTTTTATGGATTTTTTTAAATTAAAGGTTAGAACACTAGTTAGACTCAACTTTCCTTGAAAAGAGAGAAAATTCAATACCATGTCACACAAATAAATATTTTCAAAACATTTTCAAAAGATTTTTCAAAACAAGAGACTCATTTTTTCAAATCATTTTCAAAAATATTTTTATATAAAATAGTGTAACATAATATAGAAAAGCCTTGAAAACCATTGAGTTCACTTAGTTCAATGAGTTCCACTTTAGCCAAAAAGTTTTAATTTTTTTTTCAAAATTTTCAGATTATAGATAAAGTAAGTATACTGTATATACGGTATACCCCCTATACTTAAACTTTACTATGTCCTCATAGCACTAAATGATACAAGTCCATAAGTCCATTTAAATATAGAGAAATATACGGGAACCAAGGAGGGCTCCCTCTATACTTAGGTTAGAAATAACGTAAGTATAAAGGCAAGGAAAGAAGAGTAGAGAAAATCACAGGGACTCGGGTCCCCCCTATACTTAGGCTGAGATTAGCCTACGTATAACGATGGAGATTTGATGTTGGGAGAGACCCGAGGTGAACGAAGAAGAAGGATGGATATACAAGTGAGTGGATGAATCTGCGGAGATTAATGGAGTGACTAAGGCTCAGGGGAGCGTGTCGGAGCAAACATGGCTCAATCAAACATGCAAGACCCTTCAATTTCACCAACTCACACATGAGACCAACTGAGGTTGGTTTATTATCGTGTCGGTTTTATTGGTGATTAAAACATTTTATCTTTACGCGGGAAAAAGTGTTAAATAAAATCAATTGGGTAAACGAGTGTGTTACTTTCCCAAAACAATATTTTACTCCATTTTTAGGTTGACTTGCAATTAACAGTCCCTGTTATTTAAGGTTGTCACTGAACTAAGGTGAGCATAAAAATCAAGCAATCATCGTCTACCGTTCATTCCCATTTTCCATTAACCTAGGTGATCAAGGTAGGAGGGGAAATCGAGAAAAACCATGTATTTGATAAAAACCATGATCTAGGCCAAGCAATAAAACATGTAATGATTTGGCGAAAATACCTGAAAACTTGGACTGTTTTAAAACCAAAATCATGTATGCAAGTCGATCAAAAAGCCGCACCTAACATGCTTCTATTAGCGGGGAAGAATCTCTTTTAGATTTGGCTAAGTAAGGCGATGCTACGTGCGTCTTTATTTAGAGTGTGTCCTACCTACGAACAAGCACATAAAAATATGAATGATAAAATAAGCTCGAAGAGCCGCGTACCTGGTCCTAGGTCGACACTAAAGTGGGGATGATCCCCACACAACCACATATATTCGTTCATTTAGAATCGCTGTAAAAGACGATTATTACAAGTATATGAACTGAAAAAAATACGGGACATTTTTTTTCTTTCTTTTCAACTTGCTCCAAAAATGCTTTTGCGGCTCCTCGCAGCTGGGAAGTACCTGCTCCTCGCCTCCTTGAACACCAAGGGCCTTGCCACGAAAGCAAAAGTTAGAGATCAGTTAAAAATAAAAAAATTTGCAATGCAAGATAGATGAACAAAGTGACCTATATAAAAGAAATACTTAATTAAATAAATAAAAATCCAAATAATACAAAAGATGAGCCGTGTCCCCGGTAACGACGCCATTTGATAAACCGCAAAATTCAGCCCTTTAATAATGCAGAATTAACACTTAAGAACGTTGTAGTCGGGCTGGATTTGGTTCATCAAAGACCATCTAACTTGTATATGTGAATGAAATCAGATGGTCGTATTTTATATTTTACTTGGTAAGTAACCAAGGTCGAACTCAGGGACACGAGCCTCTCTCGTAATTATTCAGACTCTTATTCATCAATTAAGTGTTGATTTAAGAGAATCATAGGTCAAACAATGCTAGAAGACAAGACTAGATGCAACAAGCAAATATAAAACATGCATTTTTTTATTTTTAATCATGCGATGAAATGCAACACATGTATGCCCTAGATCAGAGTATAATGATGAGCAAATTTAACAATGAGTCAATTTCGAGTTTAAGTTAAGTGACAAGCTTGATGGTTAATTTAAACAAGGCAAAAGCTGGAGTAATCAGAGACACATTTGCTATTATAATAATATATAAGAATCACAGTGTGCAAAAGAAGAAATAACTATACCATTAAAAAGATCATCAAGCAAGCTTCGAAATGAAACTAAAATCGACTGAAACGGAGTTACGATGCTCGAGATATGCCTAAAAGAAGACAAGGGCATAACTGAAAGAAAACATGAAAGATAACTACAAACAGGTCCCTGTAAAGGACTAAAATGCAATAAAAAATAAACGCGAGGCCTTCCCTGTAAATGTTCCGCACGTACGGGGGTATCTTTGCAATTATGAAAACCCGCGAGGGTATAGATGCAAAATACCCCTGGCGCACGTAGACAACACGTGAATCTGGACCTGTTTGTAAATTTGAAGAAGTCTGTGGGCCTCCGTGCAAATTGCCCAGGTCGCACGTGATCGGCACGTGCTCCTCCTGGCTCGGGTAGACTCGGAGGCTTGGAATAGGCTCGGTGCAGCTTCGGCTTGGCTCGGAACAGACGAGCCTCCAGGCTTTGGCTTGGAGTAGATTCGGAGCACCCAAACCTACTGGTTTGGTGCTGAGGCTCGGAATTCCTTGGACGTTGATGCGTGGCTGAATGTATACCATTGGATCATGAGGATCCAACAGATATTGGAGTATGCGCTGTGTGTCGACGTGACTGCACCTTCACCGTTGGATGAGCTCCGAGGAGGATCATCCAACAGTGACTGCACCTCCTTCCTCAACTGCATATGGCGGCAAGGTTCGAGCTCTGGCGAAGGATCCCAAACTCTGTCGCTGCTGCTCTTACACTGTGGACCTCCCCGAAGCTTCTTGAACGTTCGTCGAGGAAGCTGGGAGCTCGGGGAAGGCGCTCAACCTTCTGGTTAAGGCCGTCGAAGCTCTGATTACGGCGGCGTGGTTGACGAAGTCTGCTCTGGCGGTTCTCCGGCCTTGAAGGAGTTTCTCCTGCAAGTTAGTTCAAAGCCTTCTGTGCGTGCAGGTGAATTAGTTTGCGTGTGTGCGGGTGTCATGGGGTTCCTGTCGGGTGAATGGAAGGGGAACCGGAGCTCCTCCGCCGAAGAGGGCGGAGGAGATGGGTCAGAGGTGACCAGAGGCGGAGAAGGGAGAAGGTATGATCGAAGGAGCTGGCGAACATGACAGATGATCGGCGAAGCTTGAGGGGGATTCAATGGAGGGTGAAAGCATCAGGAGAAGACTAGTTAATTAAGAGATGATAGACGAAAAATACTTGAAAGTTTGAAGAAAATTACCTGGTCGGAGATGGAGGTTGCGGCTTTGGCTTGGGGTTCGAGAAGAACCCCGGGTCTTCGCTGGACCCCTGCAGCCAGTTGGGGCAGCTCGAGCGGGCTCGAAGCTCCGCGACACCCCAATGGAAGGCGGCGGGTCGACACCGGAGGAGATGGCCGTCTTCGCTCGATCCTACCACCTCCCCCTATCACAGGGAGATGGAGGAGGGCTGGGCCTCGCCCCACGTAAAGGTGGACGGTGAGAGTCGGTGGCGGCGATGGAGTATTTAAGGGGTGAAGATGGTAGTTCCTGTCGAGAGAGTGGTGACTTGTGAGGGAGATTTGGCATGAGTGGAGGGGAATCGTGGAAGGAGTGACTGGCCGCGAGGATGAGGGATGAGTGGGGGAGGTCCTGGAGCGGTTGATACTTGGAGATGGGGATCGTGGAGTCGGGGATAAATGGAAAGGCGGAGGTGGGTCGCGAGTTGGCGAACGTGGGATTGAGGCCGACCGGAGGTTGACGACGAAGCTCAGGCCATTGGATCTCGAGATCCAACAGCTGAGGGTCAGGCGCTAAAGAGCGGTGACGATTTAATCAAGGCTGCTCGATCGGATGGCGTACAAGGAGCCACGTGGAGTGCTGTGGGCGCGGCGCTAGCGGGTGGTCCAGTTCTCATTAGGAGGACAATCAGAGGGTCGAGGACAGTCGCGAGTTTGGATGATTAAGATTGGAAGTGAGACGAGTCATCAGACGATGAAGGCGGTGACGCGTGGCGCAAGGAGAAACAAGCGCTGACAGAGGGCGGTGATGAAATCAGGGGATTGATCGGGCGGTGAAGATCAAAGCGATAGTGGACGGTGAAGATCAAGGCACCAACAGGCGAGATCAGATGGCGCACAAAGCGCCACGTGACGGGCTATAGGCGAGGCGCTAGCGGACGGTGTGGATGTGAGATGGGCATGATCAGACGGTGGGGAACAAAGGGCGAGCGTGGAGATCATTGGACCGTTGGATCAAGAAGAGATCCAACGGCTAGGGGCGCGGGCGGACAGGTTAAAGGGGCCGGGCCACATGACTCAACCAGAAAGGGCCACGTGGCCCAATCAGATTATTCGAAAGAAGAAATTGAAATATGAAGGGTCAAATGGTCGAATTTGAGAAAACTCAAAACATGAAAGTTGTAGATCTCGATGAGATCTACAAGTTTCATGTTGACCAAAAACGGAGACGATGTCATTTGAAGATAGAACATATTTTTGAGGGTATTTTTAAGGATAAAAACGCCACGCTTTTTAATTTTGATATTTTTTGTGATTTTTAATTTATTTAAGACTCTGATAATTACAAGACTTTTATCTGATTTTTATTGACACAACTTTAAGCAAGGGGGTTAAAAATGAAGAATTAAGATGATGAAATCGAGTTTCATCAAGGAGGAAGGAAAATGGCATGGACATAAATGTAATAAGATCTTAACATTAAAATGGCAAAGTCTTCTCCCACTTTTTGTCGGGTTGATTACATTCATTCTTGCTCGAATCCATGTTGAAAGATTCGAATATTTTTTACGATGGTTGTCGAATACCTAGTGCAACCCCTACAAGGAGGGATTTGACCAGGGTCTTTTGGGTGGTTGGCACACTGCACTACCATTGGACCGTTGAAGTGGGTGCTGATAAGATCTTAACCTTCATAAGAAAGAGATCTTCACCAAACCTTGGTTTGGGTAAACTGTAGTTCGGTTCAATTAATAAATGACCGAACCAAGGTTCAGGAAAGTGATATACATATGCATTCGGACAGGTCAGTGAACCAAGGTTCACCGAGTACGGGGCGTACGCCTCGAGGTGAGGCGGTCTGGAAATGCCACAGAGCGGTCGCCTCAGCAGGTCTCTGAGAGGTGACCGCCTCATCTACTTAAGGAGGTCAAAACGGAGGAGAGGCGGTCTTCGAGGCATTTTTTGTTTTCAAATTATCTTTTGATGTAAATCATTTGTTCTATTAACATTTTGATGTTTGTAAAGGTCTAGTCGTTTAGGATATAATTATATAAGATGAATGCTTAAATTTGGTCGCTTTCATGATCATGTTTACCATAAATGTGTCTGATTATGTCAAAAAGCTCTTAAATTATACCATTAAACATATGAATCCGCAAATATCATAAAAAACATTACCTGTAAACTTATTTTTAAGGAGTGGTCACATAATGAGTTATGTTATATATTGAGAAGGACAAACAAGATAGAATTCATGGGGAGTTTATCTACTCCCATCTTGTTGGTGTACGATATGACAAGAGGGGGTGCATACGACGGTTCTTCGACTTGGGTTAGATTGTTAGAATTCAAGAGAATATCAACATATTTATTCTCTGATTGGATGGAAAATTAGTAAAAGGCATATACAGTTGTATATCTTTTGTTTAGGTGTTCCTATCTTTATTAATTTCACCATATATTATAGTGATATATATCATATGTTAATCAAAATATATAATTTCATTACTATATATTTTATTGTAGTTTTTATAGGTATTTATCCTTGTAAATTGACGCTTATGCCTCGACCACCTCGAGGTTATGCCTTAACCTGATTCCAGGAAAACCACATTGTTCCGTTTTTTAATTTTTTCAAACGTTGGCGGCAACATATGCATGGTGTATGTGGTTCTGTGTGATTTTTTAGTTTTTAATTTAAAAATGAATAGACAACTATAAATAATATTGTTACCCAATTTATTTATCAAGGTGAAATTAAGGAAGATCTAAGAAAATGGTCCATATTTAGATGATTGAGTACTAAGTAGATGCCATTAATAGTCGAACATTTAATCACAAAAACAAGCCACAAAATCTTTACATATTAGATAATTCATAATAACAAAACTTCAATACACATGCAGATTTGCAATACACGAGCAATACCTCAATTCACATATATTAAAATATTAGATGATGCATTGCGTATGCTCATGAAAACAATATGTGAGAAAAACATAAAATACTACATATATATAATGGCATAATGCATCGCAATTGTATACAAATGAATTGCATATTCTTACATCTGAATGGAGGAAGAAGTGTACCTATGGAGGTAAGCACCTAAATGAGAGGATTGGAGAGTTGGAACTATAGGAGGCTGAGCGACCAAGCTGTTGAAGCAGTATGTTGGGTATATGCGGGAGATATGCATGCCATATGTGGGGCATATGCGGGCCACATATGCACTTAGAACGAATAATGCACTTATTTATAAAATCAGTTGTCCTTGAAAGGCCATATCGATATCGATATAGTGTCGATACGATATTTCGGAGATATATCGGCGATATATTGTCGAAATATCGCCCATATAGACACACTTTTGTGAAGGAAATGTCTGAAAAGGAGGATATATCGGCATATCAATACCGATATCAATCTCGTCTCGATATATCGTCGAGATATTGTGCTATTTCCTTCCATGGTTTCGTCTATATGCTGCGCGGGCATATGCCTCTAATGCGTTCGATTTCCTGAATGCTTAATGAAACTAACGGACGAGCACAAGTGATAATGATTCTAGAAGGCGGGGGTACAATTGATATTAAAAAAAGAGAGGGCATAACTGATATTGTAGAAGTTAAAAGTGGCATAACTGTAAATATCCTTTTTATTTCATTAAAATTACGATAAGAGAACACTTAGGTTATTTTCATCAAAAACGTTTAAAAGGCACAGGAAAAGTCAACAATAACAAGATAATAACGATACCTCAAATGATTGGGATGGCTACTAGATCTATAAAAATCAACTTGGACCAAATCAAACGTAGTAGAAGGCACTATTCCAATGGTATGATAAAGCCTTTAAGTAAAGCTTCTTAGTGAGTAGGTTATAGACTCTAGATGAACAACATGAGGGAGTTGGAGAAGAACTACACAAAGCTATTCCAAAGACGAATGACCTAAGTTTTAGTCCCATATATCACCTAAAGGAGAAACCGATTCTTGGGGGCGAAGAATAACTTGGGATTGAACCAACTAAGATACACATTCTTCACGACATGCACCAACAAATGGAAAACATAAAAATCAGCTTGGCAGTTGTACTCTCTGCAAGTCTGATTGACGGACAACAAGCTGGTGGGGGACTCGGGAACAATAAGAACATAAATGAGCCTGACGCTTGCCATCAACAATATGTATAACCCAGCTTGGTGCATTGGTCGCAACTATATAAAGAGACCCTTCTCATCACAGAGATGAGTAGAGATTCCCAATTATCAACCAACTAATTGGCATTGGAATCATGCTTAATAAAGTAAGCAAAGATACCTGACGTAGCAACATCCATATTAGAGTCGTGATGGGAAGGTGCAACACTACCATGTGTCAGCATACTTAGGTGATGCATTAGATCCGCATAGTCCCCTTTAGGATCTATCGTAGGTTGTTCATCATTGTCATTGGTGACAAATTGAGCAACATGTGTATGTCCATTCTTGTCCCAACAGCTAGTCTTAGGATGCTCAAGTTTTGCACATAACGTGCAATGGGTATACCCTCATCTTCTGATAGTTGTGGTGCGATTGTGGCCATGTCATCAATTTGTGCGATGTCCTTCTCAGTCTGAAGAAGCATTCCAGAGCATTGGTTTGACCCTTAGTGTCCTGTGTAACAGTATTATGAGAAATAGCCAGACAACTCAGCTTGCCATATGCCTCTTCAAGTATGGCTAGTTTAGATTCTATAATCATATGATTTCTAAGGATAACATAGATGGATCAAGCCCTGTAAGGTTCATCTTGATTGTCCTGTGATTGTACTATTCTTTCTGCTTTGAACATTTGAATCCTGCAGGACATGCATTGTATTATTTGAAAAAAAGATTTCATTTGCGAGAAGTACTCAGCCAACAAAATCATATACATATATGCAAAATTAATTCCAAACGGTACTTGGATCTACTTAAATCATTAACTAAAACAAGATTACTTTGATAATTAAGAATGCATAAAACAGGATTACTTTGATAATTAAGAATGCATACATGTATAACTCTTGGGATACTGGTGAAACTGAGCTCCAACAGCTTTGATTCCTTCCATGTCCATGTGTATTGGTGTAAGATGTATTGGCATTAGAGATGCAAATAGATATGAATATATCCATATCTGATTCACCACCGTATCTGTTTTATACCGATTTTGACGTCCATATCTGTATCCGTTTTACAATCCGTTTTACAATGGATATCGATATATGGATATCGCTTTGATATTTGCAAACATTCATACCCGTATCCGTATATTCATTTTCATATATAAGTATAGCTGTAGATTTATTTTTAACCATATTCAACATAATTTTTTTACCTTCATTCTCCTTATTTGGTATAATTGTTATGATATAAGCAGATTTAGTATATTTATATCATGTGTAATCCATCTAATTCTATATTGTTGCGTAATGGATTTTTCAAGATCATTCTTATCAACATATTTTTTATGCATTTTCCGTTATTTTGGTATTTATTCTTATTGACCAATGAGATACCCATGATTTGATACGTTATCAATTTTTCATCATATTTTATATACAGACAAACTGGTTCGATAATCAATATTCCATTTTTTTATCAATTCTGTAAGAGCTAGATCTTTCTGAATTACCATTATGTCTAAACTCATTTCTCCTCTTTCAATCAAGGATATATCAATTTCCTTTGGATTTATTCCTGAAAAATATTTTCTAATCAGAATAGCATTAGTACCAGAAACAACAGAAGAAATGAAACATATTGGGTTAGTACTCGATAGCTGAACACACGTATAATTCTAGCCTATCGAGGTCCAGTCGAAAGACTCTGGGGCATTTTGCTCTAGTGCCCTGGTTATCCAAAGAAAATAACCATCCCTCGGGGGTATTTAGACTGCTTACTATAGACAAGAGAAGAAAAGAGCTATTTTTACTTCTCTATACGCATCTAGAATACAAAAATGATGCATTACTGGATAGACAAGGATAGGAAACTAGAGTCAGAAGTGAGCGGTGGCAAACCTTGCAGACCAGGTAACGGAGGTGACATATTAGAAAGGCTGTAGAAGCATTTACTCGAGGGGGTGTGCTTGGACTGGTGAATATTGCTTATTCCGGTGTTTATCGGTGGTGGTATACAATCGGATTACGTACCAATGAGGATCTTTATACTGGCGCTCTTTTTCTATTACTTCTTTCTGCTATATCTTTGATAGCATGTTGGTTACACCTACAACCTAAATGTAAGCTAACCTATACAGTATTTCTAATATTACTTGAATGAGCTCAATATCTATTTTATATTCATACATGTTTTTTAAGGGTACGGTACTATAGTTTTAATATCCTTCATTATCCTTGTATGCATCCATATTCATATTTAAAAACGGATATGGATATAGTAACACCTATATGCTATCTGTATCCATCCGTTTGCATCCCTAATTAGCATAAACATTGCTTGCTACATGGTGCATCTCAATCTTCAAGGAGGAAATGGGGAAGGGGAGGGGACTTTCCGGTTTCGAGTGGGATCGCTAGTAGCTGCTGACCTGGGTTATTAGAGCCCCCAAATTGCACCAAAAGCTCTTGACATCCACAGATTTCCGCAAAGGTGGTTGCAATTCTGGTCTCGTGATTCTACTTATTACGTGATGCTGCTCCAATTTTTTTGTGTAATCAGCTTATTAATCAATTTAAACACCTAGGTTCACCCATGTCCAATAAAGGTATATGAGTTACATTAATTTCCGAGCTTCATATTCCCGGTTTTGTCCCAAATTGATCCCAAACATGTAATGACACTTTATTTCATTGAATCACATTCTCAATTGGATAGATAAAGTTTGTACAGCATCTTTTATTTGTATCTGGTTGAATTGAACTGCACCGGCTCGGGTCATGGATGGTATTAGTGGATTTTGGGTCCAATAACTTCAGATATGTTGCAGTTTTATTAGCCCTTTGTTACCTGAGACACGATGCCTTTGATAACCAGCACTTATTGCATTGATTTTTGTTTTGTTTTGAGAACTGCATAATTGATGTGTCACGGGACTTGTTGCATTGATCCTTGTTCAAATTGATGCAGGGAACCTGATATGCCCGATTGTAGCTCATATATTCTGCAACATGATGGGATTACCTACATGGTCCACGTCACATTCCATAGGTAGAAGTTTAATTTCATAAATGAGTATGTATGTCTGTCCTTGCTCTTCACGCTCAAAATTTGCAGGAACATTTCATTTCTGATATAAACTTAGGACAGTCTTTCAACAATGGTATAAACTGGGAATGAATCACAAAGAACGAAAGATTAAAAAGGAGCAACTAGCTTTGAATATAAAACATATGGTAAACATTCATATGGCCCGATTGCTACAAGTGCCCCCATATGAACCATATATACAACGACATATTCCTATGCGTTAGGTAGAACGGACCACATTCTTTATGCAATGCATCATATGGTCTACACGGTACATTTAGTCTGCATAATGCATATTCAGCCGTAAGCCACAAATTCGGTCTGCTCTCAGTAGAGGTTATATATAACTCAAGTCCATTTCGCTTTATTTATTTACTGCGCAACCCCTTTGTGGTCTTTATGTAATTTTCTCTTTTAGCTCTAAACCATAGACATGTTGAGTAAGATAAGTCATTTATTCTTTCTCCATATGGTACTAGAGCATGGTTCCTAGATCGGGGATCATACCCAATCCCTTAACCATGCACTAGCCTCTCCCTTGGCCATGCTCAAGCCTCCTTCAGCTGTGTGCGGGGTTCTCTGCTTTGTTGGATCTCTGCGCGGGCCTCTTCCAATCTCTAGCACCTGTGCAGGGCTCTATGGCCCATTGGGTTCTTCTAGGGCATCACCCGATCGCTACCAACATCTTCAGGTGGTCATCAAAGCCACCGGACCATCGCCGCTAGGCCTCTCAAGGCGAATGGATCATTGTGAGGCCCTCTCTGAGCACTACATGGGTGTCGTTGAGTCCTCCCCGAGCATCACTAGTGCTTCCCTGAATGACACTAGTGCTACCCACGTGCCATCGAGCCCTACCGAAGCATAACTAAATGCTACATGGGCGTCGATAGGCCCTACACAATGATCCCAACATCATGCCATAGGCTATCTACAGAGAAGATGCTTGATTTAATAAAAAAAGCTTCTTTTTTTCTATATCTAACCTTGGTGGCATCAATTCCCAGTGGGACGAAACTGTTGTATACTACATCCTCTATGATGGTACAAGGGATGACTATGACAATCAAGGGTGTTACTTGAAGAACTCATATAGCTGTAACGTGTAGAACTAATGCATTGTCCGAGTGAATAAACTTGACAATAGCAGAGAAAATGTTCTTATTTCATTAATAAAAGTTTTAACGATGGACCCAACTTCAGACTTATTTTTCAAGAGAAAAATCCAAGAGAGTCTAGAATAATAATCCACAACAATAAGATAAAAACAAAGTCCCTGGAAATCATGAACATACAAGAGACCCCACATATCTAGATTAATAAGCTTAAATAAATGACTACTTCTTTGACTCTGACCACCAGGGAAAGAAGAGCGATGATGCTTCCCAAGCTAGTAAGTCTCACACAGGAAGGAAGAGTGCGTGAAAATTTATAGGTGAACATGACACGACTTTTGCAGAGGAAGGTGGGAAAAACGAAGATGCCACGTGTAAGGTGGGACTGATCCAGTAGAAACTGTAGAAGCATTGACACTAAGAGCCTAGACTAGTCTGTAGAGCCCCCACTGCTCACGACCACTTCCAATCATGTTGCCTGTGAGTATGTTTTGAAACACCAGAGAAGATGGGTCAAAATAACATGATAATTCAGATCCTTTGTGATCTGACTAATAAAAAGCAAATTCATTTGAAAATCAGGAGCATATAAAACCTTTTACCGGTGCATGACTGACGTCTAATGCTCCTCCCCCTATCACGTAATGGATAAGTAAATCTCATTCGCAATGACGACCCATCTACAGAGGGTTATAGATATGTAAGAACTGAACTGTGCTCTATCTCCACATAGATGGTGAGAAACACCATAGTTCTTGATCCACTCTACCATATCTGCTTTGCTACAACTAGTAAAAGCATAACTTATAACTGAGGAGCTTGAAGAATATATGTTGTCTGGTTTTCAGAGATGACATGCATAGTGATGATAAGACCCTTCTGTATCGAGTGTAATGGTAGTCCACCTCTATGTGCTTGGTCCTCTCATGAAGAAATGGGTTGTTAGCAGGGAAAAGAGCAGCCTGATTGACACATTGGAGGTGCATGTGAAGAGGCACCTTTATAATCAGGTCAATAACAACATATGTCAATAAGAACATATCTGACCCACGTCATCTCTGTGCTAGCATGTACCATGATGTTGTATTCTAATTCAGCACTTTATCTAGCAACCACAATTTGCTTCTTGTTCTTCCATGAAATCATGGAATTTCCTATGAACACAACGAAGTCTGAAGTAGACTTCCTATCCTTTGAACACCTAACATAATCTACATATACACACGTTGTAACTGAAAGAGATGTACCTCCGCTGAAAAGAAGTCACATACCTGATGATGTCTTCAGATACCTCAGAATCATATGGATTGCATCTGTATGTGCATGTCTAGGCTACTCCATAAACTGACTCACTTTGCTTACGACATAGGATATGTCGGGCGTGGTAATAGTCAAATATACTAGCTTGCCAACAAGTTCTCTGTACCTCCTCTTATCGTCCTCCTCAGAGTCATCATCATATAGCTTCATGCTCGGGTCAATAGGAGTAGTGGTAGGTCTGCAATCTGCTATGCATGTCTCTGAAAGATGATCTGTAACGTACTTCCTGTGAGTCATCACAAGACCTTATTAGTTCCTGGCAAACTCCAGTCTATGGAAGTAACGTATTAACCATGGTCCGTGGTCACAAATTACTGACCTAGGAAGTCTTTGCCAACTTGAATGCACTGCTCGTCATTCCTTTTTACTATAATGCCATCAACGTAAACAAGAATGACAATAGTACCTCTCTGGGTCCTGTGCACAAACAAAGAGTGATCGACAGTCGATCACACATCAAGTCCGAGAGCATCTGGAACCATGCTCTTGGACTCTGTTTAAGGTCATATATAGCCTTGTGAAGCCTGCAAACCTTCTGACACTCCCCCTCAACTGCAAACCCAGGTGGTTGCTGCGTGTAGACCTCCTCATGTAGATCACCATAGTGGAAAGCATTCTTCACATCAAGATGGTAAAGGGGCCAATCCCGTGTTACAGCAACGAAAAGAAGGATATGGAAAGTAGAATGTCTGGCAACAAGAGAAAAAGTATCATGACAATCCAACCTATATGTCTGGGTGAATCCACATGCCACAACTCTCTCTTTAGAGCGATTCTGCACTTCCATATGCACAATGTTTCACAGTGAACATCCATTTGCATCCCATAATGGATGTGCCAACTGGTGCAGAAACAAGACTCCACGTACCACGTGCATGTAGCACGACCGTCTCCTCTTCCATGGCTAACCTCCACTGACTGTCCTAAAGAGCCTCCTGACATGTCTGTGGTATCTCCACAGCTGATAGTGCCAAGGTAAACATCCTGAAATCTTCTGACATACTGCTCAAGGAAACCTAGGCTGCAAGAGGATAAGTAGCACAAATACATTTATGCTTTCGCAGAGCAATCATCACATCAAGATCATCTGCCAAGTCTCGAGCCTATAAGTTCCCCTCTTGGGAGGGCACATGCTCATCCTGTATGGAATCCTGTTTCACAGACAACTCAGTAGTGCCATCAAAAGAAACAATGTGCTCATTGCATACTTAAGGCGTGCTAGATGATGGAAAAGACCTATGAGCAGGGGAATCGAGCGAGACCCGCGAGTAAAATTACATGGCAAAAACTGAGTATTAGTAGAAGGTGGAGCGACAAGAGCTGGCATAGAGGCAGGAGTAGGTGTAGGTGGTGGTGGATGATGAGGTTGTGGTAGAGCAAGAGTAGAGGGAGGTGGTGGTATGATAGTAGGAGGTGAAGGCATGTAGATCTCAGCGTCAGAGTCTGATGGGAATAGTCTGTCACCTGTAGGAATAAAATACGTGACAGACAAAAAATGTAACGTGAGCACTTACAAAGTATTTCACATGAGCGATTTAAAGCAATGGTACCCCTTCTAGGTACGAGAATAGACACCAAAAATGCACTTGACAGCTCTGAGAGAGAACTTGTCATGAACTAGAGAGACATCATGAACAAAAGCAACAGAACCGAACACACGAGGTGTAAGGGAGAAAAGATCCTTCTCGGAAAATGCAATCAAGAAAGTAATCTTCTCTCCCAACACAGGCGAGACCATGCAGTTCACAAGATAACGTGTAATTAGGACTGTATCACCCCAGTAAGCATGAGGAGCATGACTCTGTATCAACAATGTTCTGGTCACATCAAGTAAGTGACGGTGTTTGTGCTCGATGACATTGTTCTGCTGGGATGTATAAGCACATGAGGTTTTTTAAACAATGCCAAAATATTTAAAAAATTCTGAAAGTTGTAAGGTACAGATGTCTAAGGCATTATCAGAATGAAGATATTTGACATTGACAGAAAAAATACTTTTTGTCATTAATAAAGGATCTGATAACATATTCATCCTCAGACTTATTCTTCAATTAAAAGATACAGGAAAGTCTACAAAAATCGACAATAACTAGATAAAAATGATGTCCCTGGTGATCATGAACACAACTCGGACCCCAAATATCTAAAGGAGCTCAAAGAACTGGGAACTGCTCCGATTCTAATTTGATGGAAATGAAGAATGGTGATGCTTCCCAAGCTGGCTTGCCTCATACTGGAAAGAGGTTTTCCTGGAAATCTGTGGGAGAACATGACAAAACTTCTACAGGGGAAGGTCACCAAAACGAATGTATCGTAGATATGGCGAGACTGATCCAATAGGTATAGTAGAAACACCAAACATGAGAAGGTCGGACCAGTCTGTAGAGACCCCGCTGCTCACAGCTACATCCAATCACTCTGTCCGTAAGTATATCCTAAAACACAAGGGACGATGGGTCAAAGATGGCACGACAATGCAGATCCTTAGTAATCTGACTAATGGAAAGTAAATTTATCTGAAAGTTGGGAGCATATAAAACATTCTGAAGGTGCATGGATGGCATCAAATGCACCTCCATTGTCTTGTAATGGGTAAGTTGTCTCCATTAGCAAGGACAACCCATCTACCAAGAGGTATGGACCTGTAGGATCTCAGCTGCACCCTGTCTCCACACAGATGGTGGGAAGCATCATAGTAAAAGCATAAGCGATACCTGAGAAGCTCGAAGAGACTCTGACTGCTTCTACGGTATCTGTAGTGGTGTTGTCTACAGTAGGAGTAATGATCTCTCGAGTACGAGAGACAATATCATCTAGGCGTGGATGGACCTGGGAAGCTGGAGTCTCTGAAGGCTCAATCTATTATGCTACGCGACTAGAAGTAGGATATCCATGCTTCTGGTAGCATTTATCCTATGTATGTCCAGGCTAATGTCAGTAAATGCAAGGATCACATTGTCGTCCATCGCCTCTAGTCTACCACGAGGGATGCGTCCTCTAGACTGAATCATCCGTCATCAGCCACGAGATGTGGCCATCGCTGAAAAGGACAGAGAAGTGGCCATAGAAGGCATGCTAATCTGATTGATACGGCTATAGGCCTCCTCTATGGGAGGTATGGTAGCTTCGGTGAGAAGTTGTGACGTACAACATCATACTTGTATCATGGAAGGCCATATCAATATCGTGTCGTTATGATATTTCGACGATATATCGGTCATATATCACCGAAATATCACCTTATCGATTCCGATATTGGTCTCCTCTCAATATCGACATATCTGTCGATATATCATGATATTTCCTTCTATGCTTTGTATCAATTCCGATCATGAAGACTCCAATCATCGTGGAATTCATATATGCCTTATGCTGCTCAGTAGATGTCGTAATAGGCAAGTAGCTATGAAGCTTCTCGAACTTGCCACAGAGTGAAGACTAGTACACACACAGATGATGGACATTCTGCTTGGCCTTGTAGATATCAAATTGTAGCTCAATGTCGGGCTTGATTCAGAATATCATTGGCTATCTCATTGGTGAGGGTTCCACAAAGCCAAACACGCGCATACACATCATCTTGCTTTGCTTCATGGACCACAACTCATTGTTGGTCCCATCCTTCTTAACAATGGAAGTCGGGCCCTTGAAGGCACCCGACAAAAAAAATATCACTCTTGTTCTATGATATGATGGTAAAACAGTCGAATAACGGAACTCAACTTGGTAGTACATCAATATGAACGAATCTACACGATCATACTCAAGATAGGTTGTACGTGTAGACTCATACAACCATCCTCGTCAATCTTCACTGCTCGCTAGGGCCGGAAAATCTGATTTATAAGTCTGAAGTCGCATTTTCAGGTCAAAATCAGACTGATTCAGACTGCAGTTTGAACTGCAGAGGTGTACATAGAAGTGCAGAGGTGAGAGGAAGGAAGCACAAGGATGTGCATGGGAGAGATCAGTGGTGGTAGCCTGGGATGGTCGGTAGGGGCTTGGGAGGGCCGATGGCTAGGGAGGGGAGGTCTCAGGGCGGTCGGCGGCGGCGGCCTGGACGGGCTAGCGGCAGTCGGATGGGGAGGTCGGACATCGGCAACGGTCCAGGGGTGGTAGGGTTAGGTCTTGGTTGGGATTCGAGATCTCCGGTTTAGGACCGTCGCTCCGATACCATGTAGAAGGGAAATAAATGTATTGCATTATTGAGAGGCCTTAGGGTTCTCTTATATAGGAGTGGAACATGTTGGGTAAATTTCTAGATGAAGACAAAAGAAATAGATAATATGATAACAATAAGAAAGATAACCAATATCTCAACAAAGATGTTACTGTGATCCCGTATATGGATAGGCATCAAATGGTTGTAAACTTGTTCCTTTGACGACAGAGATCCTTCAGGGAGGTCTAGATGTTTGGAACTGGTGAATACATGCGGGATCGGAACATGATTTGTTCCTTTGCTTTGCACGTGTATATGCGTCATAATATTGTGGAGTTTGAAAGAGTGAGTTAAGGTTTGGTGGTCGAGGTGTACACACACCTTGATGAATATATTTTAGATATTAATAAATTTGTTGAGTACAAATCTTCATCCTCTAGATGTTATCCTTTCACTCTTAAAAAAAGCAACACCAGGTTCTACAATAAACTAATAAATGCCCACATCCTCTTAATGCAACCTTTTCTAAGCACTTCAGGATTAAAGCATTCTTAATACGAATTAGTCGTGGGAAACAATACAAGTATGATCTATTTTACATTGCTAGAAACTTGTTAGTATCAGATTTTGCAAAGCTTAGTCTCGATCGTATGACCAGCATTAAAGTTACTTTTTACTGAAACCTGAGATGTTTTGATTCAACCTATTGAGAGAACCCTCGAACAAACCAGTCATTAACATTTAGTTAGTTCCTTGTGAAAGCAGTTTTTTTACTTTGCTTCTTTTGGTTTTGGTTTTCCAGTCCTGGTAGGAATGGCATTTGCGACTGGTATTGTAGGTTTTCTCTGCCTCCTCTTCCCCATGACGGAGCCAAATCTTTACAATTATCACACAAACAATTGTCTGTGTTGGCAAGGATACTGCAGCTGGGGCTAAATATAGTGTGATGTCAGGATGGGCTCTCTGCTCAAATGGTTACATTAGGTACAATTATGATTCCTTTTCATCTTTTGCTCTTGTTTACTATATGTTTCTGTCAATCTTAATACGAACAAACCTTACTTGATCTTATTATGATATTTCTAGTTGATTCTGTCAATCTTAATACGAACAAACCTTACTTGATCTTATTATGATATTTCTAGTTGACGCATTTGTATGCATGTATCATGCCTGCTGAATTTCTTGTTCAGATGCCATTTATTCTTCCTTTGAAGGGGATAGGAGAAAGTACTGTCACTGCATTAAAGAAGGCAATCAAATGTTAGCCCAAGTTTCCAACTGTGGATCAGATTGACCGTCTATATGTATTTTGCAGGCAATTGTTGCATTAGTTGTAACAGTGGTAGAGTCCGTCAGAATTTCAGAATTCAGTGTGGCATTGACCTTCAACAGTTCCATCCGCATGAGCTCAGACACTTGCGCCCATTTCTGCATGTTCAAACGTGCAGCTTTTTCCCCGAGTCTCTGGTTCTCCATTATGAGGCAGCAGTTCTGCAAGTAGAGGTCCCAGTTTAGCATCTCCATTGCACTAGCAGCAACAAATTTGCCCCTAGGTTAAATTGAAACAAGTCATCTTCTTATCAGATGATTAAAAAGTAACAGTTTTGGATTTTTTTTCCTCAGATTTTATTTCTTGTTTATGAAAAAATAATGAACGAGTTGACAAGTCAAATTCAGGATGAGATATCTTGGTGTATGTTATTTCGTTGATGATATTGTGTTGATTGATGAGACTAGAGATGGAGTAAATGAGAAACTTGAGGTCTAGAGTTACATTGGAGACTAAATGATTTTGTGTAAGTAGGGCTAAGACTGAATATATGGAGTGTACTTTTGATGGAAGCAATGGTGAAGGAATCGGGCTGAAGATTGGTGACGATAACATTTAGAAGAGAGATTCTTTTAGATACGTGGATCTATATTTGCAATATGATGGGGACATTGATGGAGATGTTACTGATAGAATAAATACAGTCTGGCTAAAGTGGAGAAAATTCCTTTGAAATTCAAAGAAAAGTTTTACAAAGAAGCCGTGAGATCTATTGTGCCCTATGGATCTGAATGTTGGTCTGTGGACCATAAACATGTGCAGAGAATAATAGTAGCAGAATGAAAATGCTAAGGTGGATATGTGGACACACATAAAGATCAGAATCCAATTGATGCGTTCAGAAGGAAAGTTGGTATAGCTCCGATCGAGGATAAGATGCGAGAACACCGCTTAAGGTAATTTGGTCATTTGCAGAGGAGGTTGGTTTATGCATCAGTTAGGAGATGCGAGTTTTGAGATGTTGGGCTGGCTAAGAAGGCGAGGAAGGTTTAAGAAATGTTGGTATGAGAATGAGACTATACGAAAGGATCTTAATTTTTTGGATCTTAGTCCGAGATTGACCCAAGATAGATCTCAATGGAGGCAAAGAATCCATGTAGCCGACCCTACTTAATGTGGGAAAAGGCTTTGTTGTATGAAAAATTAATATTGCAAAAAGAACATATACAAGAAAGAGGCGTAGTGTAGAATAGAACACTTTTGTAGGTTGAATGAACATATCACCAAGATAGGAGTGTTCCATTTATACAGGGGGAGGTGGGGAACTCGATGGGTGGGAGTTTGTGAAGGACAACGCACAATGGCTGCGTTTATTTTTTAATCGGGCTTTGTTTCTGTTGTTGCTTTGACGACTTCTTTGTATTTCCTAAATTAGCATGTTCCAGTTTACATATATTGTAGAGAATATTTTGATTAATATCTGTGGTCTAATAGAAGTTTATTACATCCCATAAGTGTCTGACTTAGCTTTCTTTGCAAAATTGCTCCAGAACATTGATATTCCATGTCTGAAAAAGGCTGGTCGATGCAGTCGATTAAACCGAAAGAAGGATGGAGGCGTTTAGGTGCAGTAATGCATTTGAGTAAGGCATACCTTGGTCCCCTAACTGTGTGAGACTGGCATGGCAGCAGAAGATTTCAAGCCACCAAGTCTCGTTTCTATGCATTTATGTCTTCCCTTGTCAAATATATTTGATTATATTCTTTGACGTTATTTTTTTTAGAACGGAGATGATCATATGCTATATCAGTACGATTTGACCGTCAAGTGATGATGAGTCCTGCAACCATTTTCAACTCAGCATCAATTTTTTTTGCAATCTAGAACGTTTTTGATGCTGAGTTATTTTCTTTGCACTGTAGAAGCTATAGAAATATTAAGGATTGTGGAAATTGTTTGTGGGCTAATAATCTTGATTTGGTTTGGATGTCGTCCAGAATCATTTGCTATTTCTATAGTCCCATTTTTAGAATTAAATTTATTAAATGATCTTAATGCTGAATGTTACAATCAGCCTTCCAGACGTCCGCTAAGCGAGAATTCGATTGGAAGAGAGTTGAGATTCTGCATCGGCCGTACCCGAAGAGGGCAGACGAAAGAGTCTTTTTATTTATTATAAATAGTTCAGCTTTTATGATTAATCCTACCTATTTTAGTGGTTGACTGAAAATTCATGGGCATGGCATGTGATGGTTAGTATCCATTCAAGGATCTAGGTGTAGTTACAAATTTTGGAGTCATAATGTATCTAAGAAAGTATACATGGGTTTGTGTGTAAAATTCTCTTGTTACTATCAAATGCATAGTGCATTAAGACTGCTTTTGGATGGATGGTAAACTGGCAGAGGTTATTATTTTTGTGGGGGTAAATTGGTAGGTAAGATGTTTTAAATTATTAGAAATTAAATTTTATAAAACATTGTGATGGTGTCAAATGATTTTATTTAAGCGGTAGAGTTTCCTATATAGAATGAAATCCTAAAATCCTATCCACACAATAGGGAAAAATATAATAGACCTTAATAGGACTACTATAAAGAAAAGAACAAAGATAAAATGCAAATATCTAAATAGGGATCTTGTTTACTAGAAGGGAAGTTGCTTCAACTTTGACCTGCCCCACTGATCTTAGTCTAAGAGAATGAAGCCTCTGGTGCCATGAAGCTAACATTAAAACCCCCCTCAAGTTCAAGCATATTTATCGATCATGCTCAACTTGATGGTCAATTGTGAAATACTTGTCTTTGGAAGAGCTTTGTTGAAAATATTTACAAATAATAGTTTTGCAAAAATGTATGGGAAATAATCTTCTCTTCACACACCACATCCTTGATAAAATGATTGTTTTCATGAATGTGCTTGGTGCATTCATGATAGACATAATTAGTGACCACATAGTTTGTTCATTTGTTATCACAATAAAGAGGGAAAGGGTCCTAATGGATAACCCTAGTTCATCTGGGAAGGTGATAAGCCAAGTAATCTTAGAAGTAGCTTGAGCTATTACTCTAGACTGGGCCTTTCGTGTTATCTACTTATTGTTGTCCCACATGGCTAGAATTTTGGCAATAAACATGAAAAAAAAACTGTGGTGGAGCATTCGTCATCAAGAGAATTGGCATAATATGCCTTTGCATAAAATGTAATGTCATTGTGACCTTTGGCAGCTTAGAATAACCCTTTGCATGATGAATTCTTTAGATAACATAAAAAAGGATAGTATACAACCAATTAAACCTACATGGGCAAGAATGTTAAGGAAATACTTTATGTGGATTGAATGTAGTCCTCCATAGGTATGAGAGATCTCAATCCCAAGAAATTATCACATGTGACCAACGTCCTTGGTGACAAATACCTTCTCTAAAAGGTCATAATCTCGAGGATGTCTAAACCTTCATCTCTAATATTGACCATATCATCAAAGTATACGATAAGGATAATGGTAGTTGAAGCACATCTTAGATGAACACAAAGTAATCCGACTTGTCCTACAAAATCCAATGGAGCTGATCTCCAACGTGAGTATGTTAAAACATGCTTTACACACTCGATAGCCTTGCATAAATGATACATGTATCACTCATGAATGGCGTACCCAGTGTAGTGTCATGTACATCTCCTCATTAAGATCATCATAGAGAATTGAATTCTTGACATTGATGTAGGAAAGCATTCTAGTTTATGTTGGCATTAGTAGAGATAATCATTTGAATGGATCTCAACCTAACGGCAGGAGAGAAAGTCTCAAAATAATTCATATCATATGTCTAAGTAAATCCCTTAGCCACTAGACAGGCCTTCAGTCTGTCTACTGGCCCATTTTAAGCTTGTTTGGTCGTGAACACCCATATGTAAGCAACAAGTGCAATATATGTGGGACATGACACAAGATCTCAAGTGCCCCTTGAACAAAGGCATCTATCTCATCATGCACAATCTGCTTCCATATCGGATTTTGGAGAGCCCTATGGTAATCATGTGGAAGAGACATTGCCATAAGGGCAACTATGAGCATCCCTATCACAACTAGATAATCCATCAGTAAAAGTAAAATATGACGTATTGTGTAGACTATATTTTTATTTGGTCCTCCTCAAAGCAATATTAAGTCCAGTAGAGGAAGAGGGACCATTTGTGTTCCTTGCATACGTAGTTGCATCGGTTGAGGGATCTTCTTTTGCCTTATCATTTGCAAAAAAAAACATGTGGAATAAGTAAAGAGATCATCTCAAGTACTTGTTTGTAAACCTGGAATAAAAAACGAAACTTCAAGGGGGTCTTCTCATCATCCTTGGCAAAGAAACCTGTTTTTACATAATAAAATGCACATATGTAGAAACAAAATAATGATGTCCAGCTGGATCATAACATCTACATCCATTTTGTATTCTGGAATATACTACGAAGATGCATTTGATTGCACAAGGAGAACGCTTATATTTGGTGTAAAAACAGTGAATATAGCTAGTCAATCAAAACCACATAGAGTTAGTGGAAATGCCTTATAGCCGCGATAAAGCAGTGAGAATGGAATGGTTTCTCCCACCACGGATTTGGTAATCCAACTAATCAAATAAGTTAGAACAAGAACATCAACCCAAAAACTTTTAGGATCCTTTATATAAGTAGAGTAAATATCAAGAAGACGATGTAGATCCCTTTCCACAGTATTACTCCGATGTGAGGTGTAAGGTGTAGGAACATGATGTTCGATATATAGTTCATGGAAACAAAAGAAACCGAGCATATCTTTATACATAAATGCAAGAACATTATCATATCTTAATATTTAAATGCAAGCACAAAATGAAATCTTGGTATGTGCAAAGGTCTAAACAACATGATTGATCTTTGATCATTCCTTTATAAGGTATACCCATATAGTTTAACTATAGTCATCAATGAAAACAAAAAGGTATTTGTGTTCCACGGTAGCACGTACTGAGCAAGGACCCTCAAACATTACAATGAATAATAATACTAAACATATGCGACTTTTGTGGCTCAATTGTTTGAGTAAAGTATGTTTTGGGATCTTTTCCAAATTGGCAAGCCTCAAATGGCTTCCAAAGGATTATTTAGGGGACATCTAAAGGATGGTCTTTGAAATGACGAAGGCATAGATACTAGAGATAAGGGCCTACAGAAATGGATGTTGTACTAGCAAACATGGAGTTATTAGAAACATCAAAATAATGGAGTCCATGTTTCTCATAACCAACGCTAAAAATGCGCAAAGTTATAATCTCATGAAATTATGAGCATCCTTGATCAAAGATAACAATGCAATTCAGCTTCATACATAATTAATGAACAGACAGCAATCTTTGAGGGAAATCTCGAGCATATTATATGCCAGAGAGTTAAGTTTAGAAGAGAAATCTATTCTGCCAGTAGTAGTAGTGAGAGAAAGAATTCCATTGACTGGTTTAACTATGCTCGTAAAAGTAAATGGCTGAGGAGAAGAAAGATAGCATCATCGATCAAATTATTTGAAGTCCTTGAATCAATATTTTGCTATCTAGTACGAGTTTTTGTGATATTATTCGTAGTAGTAGAGAGTCCAGTAGATGTAGTAGGGTCATTTCTGAAAAGTTGCATACGATGAAGATGATATTTTACATAGAACGGACCTCAAAAGCAAAGAAAATAATTGGGTCAATAGATTTTCCCTCAAAAAAAGAGGATTGAAGACCTCATGTTCATTAAGCTGAGATATAAATCTTACAAAAACATAAATCTTAGTTGGATGGAGATGTCATAATATTATACTGATCATTTCATTTGGATTCTGAGCATGCATTTGTTCTGATAGAGCAATACATGTACGATACGTAGAATTGGTATGTTGTCCTCTGGATCTTGGTGCATCTCTCTAATGCGCAACAAATCTTGATCTCTAGCAAAAAAAAAAAAATAGAAAAGATCTTGATGCAGAGCTCCAATGTGCAATGGTCAGGCAAATCTTACACAAAATAAAAAGAAATAGAAAATAGCAAAGGCCTTGATGTGTATAAGACAGGAAAATCTCGAGATAGGGTGCAACATGCTTAGCAGAAGATACATGAAAAGATAGGGCAACAACAAAGATGGGACGCTTCATAACACACATCATTTAAGGACCTTCGGTCCAGTAGAAACATTGAAACGCACACTCTTTAGTCACCATGTGCCTCAGTAATACCTAAGGAGATGTCCCAATATCTCGAGGCGGTTGTGGACCCCGTTAAAACATTTTGGAGAGGTATCTCTTCTTGAGGGAATCCCAAGTACTTTGGAAGAATTACTCGAAGATGAAGGTTGGGACTCCGTATTCAACAAGTATGAACTATATACCCTCGTGCTATGATCGAGGATCTTCCTTCTGTTAGACATGTTCTTCTTCCTATTGAATGGGATCATAGTCGTCTACCTTGAGTTAGTATGTATGTTTTACGTCAACTTGACTACCGTGGAGCATGAACATATGAACATGACACTCCCCTCTTTTATTCTCTTCAATCCAATTTCCATCACCATTAAGAAGTTCACTAACCTTATGGACATGTACAACACATGTAACACAATCAATGACACCATCTTTGACATTAGGTAAACGAGGTTAAGCTCACCATCATCCGCTTGGACACCATGTCTAATGTCCTACAATCCACTCCCTGAGTTCTCGCCAAAATTCTGGGATGAAATTGATGAATCTCAGATTTATCAAGTTTACTTCAATTAGTTAGCCCTCTATTTTAAACTTATCAATAAACCTAATAACTAATTATTTAAAATTAACATTTGAAACCTTGTAAATATATAAGGCTGATTATTGTATACAAATAAAGTATCTAATTTTTATATATATGTGTTTATACTTCATGTTATAAATAGTGTTTCTCATTATTAAAATACAATAAAAATTAGTTTAATTTTATGCATAATATATTGTATATTATTTATTATCCAACAATACAAATAAATAAAATAAGTATTTTTATTCCTTAGAAAATACTCAAAAAATATTAAGTATGTATATATGATGTATTTTAGCTTTGGATTCTACGTGAAGGTTGTAGATCTTGAAAAAAATACACAACTTCCATGTTGAGCACCTTTTAATTTGACTTCATTTAACAATTTATTTTTATTTTACATTGATTTATTCATTTCTCTTTTATTAGATTGGGCTACGTGGCCCAATTTGTGTCTGACACCTAGCATGCAAGACTGCTTGATCATTTGATCAATTGATTCCAGTCGCTCCCTACGCACCCTCATCAAGGTCGTTAATCGCATGATCCAATGGTGCCTACTCGTATTCAACCTCCAACGATTAAGTATCCATGAGTTGCGTCCCTTCTCTAGTTGATCTTGACCCAATTATCCCAGCCGCTCCAGATGTCATCTCCTTCCAAATTTAATGCCAAACGGAAGTCTCCTCAACTCTCTCTCTCTCCATAACATCATCTTCCATCATTATCCTCGTGTGAGGTAACTACTGGTGGTTCAAACCACCTGAATCAACCGCTTGTAGCTAAACAAAACCTCTGCCTCCACCTTCATTCACCCATATCCCTCTTCACAAGAGGTTTCCTCTGAGCCCACTCCTCATTTGCCCATATCTGTCTTCATGAGAGATTTCTTCCGAGCCCACTCCTTATAGTGACAGTACAAGAGAGAGATAAGCCAAGACGGAGGATCAACTTCCAATGAGATCCACAACTTGTAAACCATGAAGCAACACTTTGAACTGTTGCTTGAGCTTCAAACATCTGTCGGGTTTGTGAAGCGATGACCCATGAAGCTTTTAGAGCTTCATGTTCTAGGCAAACCTCCATCTTTGATCTTCTCCGATTCTCAGGTGAACTCCAATTAAAGCCCTTTCTTATTTTCTCGTATTTATCCACTCACGCTCATACCCCTCTATCTCCAATCTGGGTTGGCCAACTCCTTATACTATTATCACTCATCCTCATGCACCACTTAGATCATCTCCTTATCTTCTAGATCATCTCCACTACCTTAACTCAACTCATCACTTCGTACAGGTGAAGACCCATTTAGGGCTCCATCTTCAACCCTTCGACAGTCCTCCAATTCGCCTCAAATCATTCCCTTATAATCACCTAGTGCTTCAGCTATATTCTAACGTCTGCAGGTACTCAAAGTCCTCAATGGTCGGAAGTTGTTAACCATCTCTGATAATTCGCTCTACCTTCGACGAGGAGGAGTTGATTCATTAATGCAACCACTACAGATTCTTGGCAATCCCTCCACCATCTTCGCGAGCTCGTCATGAAGATTCCCCGACCTTTGGATTCATCTAAAGACAAAAGGAGGAGAAGCAAGGAAGCCATCAGAGTTCTGCTAGAGCGCTACCACCACTCATGGAGGAGAAAACGACCTTAAGGAGTACAGGTGTCGTTGTATCACACCCAATTGGTGTTTATCTAATGGTCCTCATCATACCTGAGGCACACACCGAGCCTCTCAGCCTTGGTGGACCTGAGCCTTTTGGTAAGCACCTGCAGAGCCCTACATGGTCCAAACCTCCACACCACCCATGCCTAATGTCGAAGCTAGGCTCATGCACCTTATACATGTGCCACATGGGAATTTGCAATTCAACCCAAGCCAATTCTTATTATTTTCAAATCTTTCCTCACATGTCGAGAGAATCGCATATAAGACCTTATGAGTTTTGTTTATTTCATTTCATCCATTTTGGACTAATTTGTGATGATTTATGTATTTTTAAATTAAGTTTTCTTTGCATCTATGTACATGGATTGTGTGATGTACCTTGTATCCAATTAGATGAAATTAGTCTCTTTCAAAAGCTCTTTGCATGCTTTTTGATTTGACATACTTTATTCTCTGATATGATCCATGCTTTCTCAGTTAAAATTTAGAGAATATCTTTGCTTAATAATCAATGTTTTATGCGATCTCAAACTATATTAATTTACTTTAATGCAAGAATTTGACCATGAATCATTTGCTGAACTTAGAATTTATTTAGGTTATATAATATTGATCTCTTATCATTAATAACCTAATTGAATGATGAATTTTCATTGAATAATATTAGTGCTTTATTAAATAAGTGCATTAGTTAATTTTAATTGAAATTGAAGCTTATATACATTGCTTTTAGGGATAATTTGATTAATTGGATTTCATTATTAAGAAATTCAGGAGTTTAACTTGTGATCGATTACTTGTATGCTTTCATTACATTTAGAATTTGGTAGCATATAAATTAACTTGCATGTAAAAATCTATAAAAAATCCTTGCATCCATTAGTTTTGTCAAATTGACCGAGATAACATCTAAATCACTTAACCTAGTATCTAAACCCTAGTTAATAGACCTTATTTCTCATGTCCTTGTGTTCAACTATGGACTTATCCAGTTATAAATTTAAGCCAGGCCCTTTTCACAGAGATCTCTAGCTTCATTTTGTTGATATTGTTGATATGTGAATCGACTCATATTTCAACGAGACTTAATTAACTTACTCGATTAGTTATTCATCAAATGGTGTCATTACCGTGGACATCACCTCATTAGGCCATTTGCGTAGGTTTAAGTATTTAGTTTAATTTTTTTAGTATCATTTAGTTCAACTTGTTGTATTGTTAACTTTGACTTGTTTGTTTATGTGTTGATTTGTTAGTTTGCATGTTATCTCTTTGCTATAGATAACCACAAGTTGTTTCGGTAGGGCCCGTGGAGCTGAGAAAAATCGAAGTGATGCAGAGGCAAGGAGCTTGGAGCTCCAGTTGAAGAGGGCAATGCAAGTAACTTGAGTAAAAAGTATATTTATCTAGCTACATAGTTGATTATCATATTTGTGTACATTATTTTTGTAATTAATTTAAAATGTAAGTATGTCATTTATAAGAATTCTCGATTGAGAACTCACGACTATAAATGTGAGAGTTTCTACCTTTTATTTTGTGGTGTGTCGAGACATGTTTCACCCTAAATCGAGAGGTGGGGTTCAGATTAAGTAGCCGATTTAGGGACATGCACCCGAGCTGTTAAAGCTACTTGGTTTTTACTTGTTCCTGATTAAATTAGACCACACATCTTTCAAAATATTCACATAAGAAAACACACTTTACCTCATTAGATTAGCTCCAAATTTAACTTAAATTCTTCCGCGCCAATTGAACTTCTGCTTAGGTGCACTTTTATCGACTAGCATGCATTAAGTGTAATATTTAGATACCATCTTGCATAACATATGGAAAGTTATGGGTCAATAAGTATTCCTAAATTGGGCATCCGTCATAAGTTTTTTTGCCCGCATTCTATTTTTTGGTCCCTCCATCTTGTCTTATTACTTAAGATCCAAAGGAAAATGGAATGAACGTTAGGTGATATGTGTTGAGCTCATACTAATATCCAGTGATAACCAAAGCTTAAAATTAGGACTATTAAGCAAGTCGACCAAATGAATTGGAATAAAATCAACCTTATCTTATGGGAGAGAAATCCTCTCATTGCTCATATATTCTAAACTCTAGACATAGTGGGTAAGGATGCATCTATAAGGATAGAGCCCACATCCCAAGGCTTGTAACCTAAGTCTCCATTTCTCACTCTTGTAGATATGGGAGCTACAAGTACTTGCCTCTAACTTTAGCTAGACATTTTTGGTTGGGTAAGCCTATTAGTCTCTTTAAGGGTGTGATGTTGAATCCGACAACCAGGAAGATCATCCTTCTACTTGAGAGCTAGCAGGAGCGTCGTTGGGCTTCATGGAACTCAATAAGTGTAACGTACTACAAGATTGTATTATCACCAATTAAAATTGACAAAATAATTCAGCTCAACTCTTACGACCTTCACATGTGATGTTGATGAAATAAGGGATATTGTATTGCATTTCTTTTGTGTGATTTAATTCATACACATTCAAGTGCATTCTCATCAGACATTTATCTCCTTGATTTAGTTCCCTCTGGTTTTGACCTAATTAAGACTCTACAGGCTGGACTTGACCTTACTACTTCCACTGCTGAGTTCAAGCCTTTTCACTTTGATATCTGCGAGACTCCACAGGATGAACACAACATAACTACTTCCATAGATGATTTTATCCCATTTCATTTTGATGATGACCTAGCGGAGACTTCCCAGATCGGACCTGTTTACACTACTTCCATTGACCAGCTCATGTCTTTCCGCTTTGATAATGTTGAGGATCTTCATCCGGTTGATCCTGATAGGTTTGTGTCACATGAGGACCTCGATATCGACCTTCACCTTGTTAGATCTATTTCTCAACAATCTCGCAAGAAGGTCTGATTTCTACCTTCTTGATCCTTCATATATCCACCTTCTGTATATTTGCTTTCATTTTATCTCCTTCCATTTTTCGTATTTTTTCATCCACCCCATGTCTATATGTTGCCATTTTTAGAACTAATTTGTTTAAAGTATACGGGGGTGGATGGGCTAAGTGTTCTTTCTTCATTTTGTTTCATAACTCTTGTTGTTGCCTATATTTAGGGCTCCTTTACCCTAAGTATAGGGGGAGTGATGTGTACATTCTTCTTACGTATTTTCTTTTTATTCAATCCCATTCTTCTATCTTCATATATCTTTTCTTCTTTTCTTATTTTCATTTTTATTTTTTTACCAAAAGGTGTCGTATCTTTTTGATAGTATGTTATACTTAGGACATAAATTATCCTAAATATAGGGGGTGTGCATCCCGTGTTTTTCATTCTTTGATCCCCCTCCACTGTCTCCTTTTTTTGTCTATACTTAGGGAGATATTATCTTAAGTATGGGGGGACATCCTGAATACGATCTGTTCATTCTCACCTTGACCCTCCCTGCCATATGTACAATATGCTATACTTAGGATTATTTGATCCTAAGTATAGGAGGAACGGGCGACTTCTCATTCTTTCATTCATTCCTTATTCGTTATTCTTTAGACTTTTTCTATACTTAATACGAGTTGTCTTCTCTTTTTCTCTATGGTCTATGAGGACATAGGTCAAGCTAAGTATTGGAGGGTCGTATATACTGCGCATATACTTTAGCCATAACTCATACTTTCATATTTTCAATCATTATGGCTAATATACTGTATAAAACACTATATATACTATAAAATTCATTAAAATCACTTAATAAATAGATGGTTGTCATTCCTCAAACTCTTTTTGTAATTACTAATTAATCAATCATGTAAATTTTTTTACGAAATGTTTGAAAAATAGTTTGAAAATACTTTTGAAAAAACTTTTGAAAATATTTGGAAAATATTTTGTTAAATATTTTCAACCTTCTTGAAAATATTTTATTTGTAAAATTTCCTTCTTTGTATGAAATAAAAATATTTGAAAAACTATTTGCAAATGGTTCTGAAAATGATTGCAAAAATATTTGAAAAATCAATCGATATATATATATATATTGTTTGAAAAATATTTGCAAAATGATTTTCAAATGTTTGTAAATGTTTGTAAAAATTATTTGCTTAAATTATTTCAGATTGTAGTTTTCAAACTTGTTCGAAAATCATCTTCCAATAAGTTTGAGGAACATATACATTACACTAAAATTCTTTATTAATTAAATAAATATATCTATATAATTAACTAACATATCCCTTGTAAATTCTTAAAAACCCTAATTCTTGTAAATATTTAATGCATCCTCGTGTAATTATTTGTACCTATCTTTTATTCGAAAAAACTATTGTTTTATAAAATTCCAAAAACATTTGCAAAATTTAAAATTCTAAAAATATTTGCGAAATCTTTTCAAAAATAGCATAAAAATTGCAAAACTTTTCAAAATCCATAAAAGTTCAAAATTGAAAATTGCATCACAAAAATGTTTTCTTTGTATTGTACATAGCATTTGCATAGCATTTGCATTTTTCGGATTGAGTTTGATAATTGAACTAGTTTGAGTAAAGTCGAAGATTAGAGCTTGGTTGGAACTTAATGCTCCTAATTTCACTGGAACCTTGTAGGAACTAGATTTGAGGTACTTCATGTTTATTCAGACTAAATTCTTTACGACTCAGGGCTGGGTTCAAGACACCTCAACTGCCTAACTAGAACTTTTGAAGACGTATGCATGACTCTTATCGGTTGTGACCTAACTTGGACATTCGCACCTTTCACTTGGCTCAACTCAGTTGAAGTGGTGAGGGGATTGGATTTGCTGGTATGAGACGCATACGAGTGGAAACATTTGTCCTCGTCTAGGGAGGAAAGTGTGCCCCAACCCGTCCAGTAACATCGATGTCTATAGACAAGAGAGTGTGGGTTGCAATAATGCTTCAAAAGAGGGATAGTCTTCTGGCTCAAGAGGAAAAACTCCTTATGTAAATGATGTTGTATATAGTATTTCAAAAAAAAGAAAAAAACTTCAAAAAAGTGGATAGGCTTGATTGAAAATAAAATGCCTCCTGGAGTGTATATATTTGTATAGTCAATAAGCAAGCTTGAGCTTCAAGTCATATCATGTGAGCATGCAGGTGGATGACTTGACTATACTTGTCATACATCCCTGGATAGGTAGCTACACTAACTACCATCCATATTCTCTTCACCCTAAGGGAATACCCTGCTTCTCAAGGAAAGCTTTGTTGGATTGGGGAATCATTGAGTTGTCATGCTAGAGAAGTCTGTTCTTTTGTCATTTCAGTTGGGGAGAGACACTATCACTTACATTGTACAAGTCAGCTTCATAATCATAAGGGTTTGCGTATGATGTCAACTGGTTCTAACATGGCTACTGTGGTGGTTTGAATCGAGTTATGTGACTCTCAAAGGTTGTTGTGTTTTAAATATGGTTCCCAACTAGGTTCCACACACATTCTCATACCAAGGTCTGACCTGAGATCCAAACTTTGATTTGAAGACAAGTTTGAAAATTAAATTCAATCCACTTTCTTTCTTTTAATTTTCTTTATTTTCATTTTTCTGTATTTATTGCATAAATGTTTGCTAGGGACTAGCAAAGGCAAGTATAGGGGGATGATGAATCGCCATTTCATCACGTTTATTCTATCATTTTTGCCTTAAAAACCCTAGCTAATGCATGTAAATAGCATTAATTTGTACAAATTAGAATTCAGTATTCATTCTATTTATTGTATATTATATATTGTTTTTAATGCAAAAATTATATAATGAAGAAAACAAAATACAAGAAAAATAATAAAATATCAAAAGTATTTTATGATCCTAAACCCCGAGACCAAGTCGAGAACTGATTTTGTCGACAATGCATAAATTAGGGAGAGATAGGTCCAATAACTGCACAAAAATACACACAAATGTACTCAAACTTCAAACATTTGTAAGTTTTTTTTACAATTCTTATTTAAACTATTTCTGTTGCATTACTTCAATATATATATATATAAATATATTAAAAAAATATCACCTTGAATAATGGACAAATGAAACAACTTCACTTTTTCCATATGTGTGCAATGCAGATCTTATACTTGGAGCATACGAACTCTAATTAACCCAAGCTCACTTTTAAAGTTCATCATTTTAAAACTTTAAATTCCATAAAAACTTTGAAAGTGGTCAGGGATCTTTTGTGAAAAGTCGATTCTAGGACCCATTTGTCCAATAGTTTACGACTTTTTTGTTTCTTTTGTATAGATTCTATTTTAACTCATTTTCTTTTGATTTTAATTTTATTTTGTTAACTAATTTCTATTAAAAATATAAAATCAACTAAAAAATATAAAATAAAAAAGATACAAAATAGGTGTTCTCTATACAAGTCAATTTGGCTTGTATTTTATCTTATGTTTTTTTATTTATCTCATAAAACTAAAAATTAGCAAAAATATTTCCAAGTTTCTTATATTATTAATAAGAAAAAATAAAAATTATAAAAATCCAAAATGGTCATTTTATACCTTCAAAAAAATAGGTTTGTAATTTACATATTTTGAAAAAAAACTTTCTTCTGCAATATTCTAGACAACATTATTTTGAGAAAGTTTAAAGATTTGAGTTTTTATTTAGAGCTCTCTTGTTATTTATTTCAAGCATATTTTCATTGGAAAGACTTCTCTTTTTGTGATTGGTACACATAACATGAAGACAACTACTAGTATCTAAAAAATTTAAAATAGCTCACTCCCATGGGTGAAGACTTTCTCGAATCACCATCCTCTCTTCCATCTTCTCCACCATCATAAAAAGAGCTTCGAGCCCCATTTTTGAATCCATCCACCATAGTTGCAAGTGTTCTCTAGCTCGCTATTTCCTTTGTGACAGAGAGGTTGTGTGTGCGAGCCACAACAAGATCTCCTTCCATTGGTGTGATCCCTTGGTGTTCTTCCTCCATTGTACCACAGAGTTCATCTCCATCAAGCTTTTTCACCATCGGAATTGAGGCCAATACCGATCATGCTCGCTGGAGAAGGTGTCATCCCAGGGGAGTTCATCCACTTGCTCCGTTTTTCTTATTCTAGTGCAAAGGTAATTTAGCTTTAATTAGTTCTTGCTTTTAATATTTTTAGTGTAAGACCACTCATCACTATTTGCTCCTCCCTTCGATTCGACGTGACCAACCACCTCCTCACCGCTTATGCTTCACGTTCTCCGCACCTTCGTCTGCATCCTCATCAACTCTATTCACGTGCGGTGGGAGGAGAGCATCTCCTTCTCCCTCATTTTCGTAGGAGAACCCATTCACCCTATTTTTTTGCACCTACATGCTAGCTGAGTTTTAAACTCGAGCCCTTCTTCTAATCGTTGGTACACCAGAGCACCTTCACGCTTATCGCGTGCCTCTCATCGGGTAGTTCCATCTCTTGAGATCCCCTCTAGACTGTTGGACATCCTCACTGGAGTTACTAGCTGCACCTTTCTCATCCTTACCCATAACCACAAAAAGAAGGGAGGAGGGGCGTCGAGCAGTCTTCGTTGGATCGAAACCCTCCCTGCTATCACAATCTTTATATCATCCAGAGCTTTAACCATCCGATTGGCCTTCATCCATGCTCATCCACGCATGTCGCTTGGATTAGCGAGCAGTTTTGCATCCAAGCCCTCAAAATTTTGGGTTATTTCAGAAGTTTTGAACATTTTGAGCTGCAGTTTCGTTCTTATATTTTCATCAGCACCCCTACACTTAAATGCCCATAAATCATTAATATGAATTTTGTTTTTTATGAGATTTTTTGGTGGAAAGCTTCTTTAAAGATCTGCATCATGTCTAAATTTCAAAATATAATGTTATACTAACTATTAGTGGTGAAATTATGAATTCAGGGTACTTGTTTCACATATTTTTTAATAACTCTTTGAATATCTGATATAACTTCCTCATTTTTGGATATGTTATATACATATATTAGTCAAAACTTAAATCCAAATTTCATCTAAAGATCTTCTGATTTGTGGTCTATAGAATTTTTACATTTTTCGAATGAGTGATTTAAGTATATTCATTACAGAAAAAATACCAAAAAATATGGTATCTTTCCCCCATCTATATCTGTATCATATTCATAATGGCATTTAGTGAAATTAGATCTAGTCCAAAAACTCAAAAATACTTTAAAACTTGCAAAAATCTCTAAAAATTGAAATAATGTCAACAATCCAAAAACAAAGTCTTATTTTCTTTTATAAAATCTTGTCTATCTAGGAAAAATGTATGTATAATTTTAGGACTTCATTTTTGATCTGGTGGTAGTATTATTTGAGTCTTCTATTTGCCTTCCTTTTCCATGTATAGAATTGCATGCTTTATCTTATTACTTGCATTTTATTATTTCTAAAAATTTATAAAAAGATTTGTAAAATTTTCTCTTAATTTTAACTTTATTTTATCTATTTAAAAATCCAAAAATATTTTCTCTGTTCCATATATATATATATATCTCAATATCTACATATCAATATATACTTGTCATTATTCTTTATATTATTATTGCTATAATTTTTATAAATATAAAATCAAAAAAATATTTGCATATTTAAAAATAAAAAAAAATTTAAAATAAAAAACCCACACAAAAATACATTAAAAAGACTAGAAGTGGATAAACTCTGCATTCATTGCACAATCTATCATGTTTGCTCCATGTGTTAGACACTCTATTTATAGAGAATAATAATTATGACTCCATATATTTCTTTTTATTACTTGATTCTTAATTGTGGGTTAATTGTTGACTGATTAGGGTTTCTTGTGTGGTCATCGCATCGATTGTGGTCTCGCCTTGTGAGGTTGTGCGACCCTCGCTAAATCCTAGTTTTCAGTATTGGCTGAACTTTCATCTTTAACCCTTTGCATTTTTTTTTAGTTGAAAAGGAGGTTAACATGAGAAGGTGTCTACCCCATAAGTTTTATTGAAAGGTTAATGAAATAACGATTTTGACGAGGGTAGTACGATCTCACAAGGTGGGACCGCAATCGATGTGTTGACCGCTCAAGAAAACCGCTAAATTCAAAAATTAAGCTACAACAGAAAATCAAGAAATGAAAAGCAAGATTTGTGGAGTTAAAATTTATTATAACTCTACAATGGTTGTGTGCAAGCATGTAGAGGTCGAACACATGGAACAAGCAGGATAGATCGGCTAATAAATGCACAAAATGATTGTGAACTGTATCTATATGTTCTCTTTTTTATGAGTTTTAATTTTTATTTTTTTATTTATTTTTTGATTTTTATAGTTCTATATTTGATTTCCAATTTTCTGATTTTGTATTTTCTTTTTATATTTTATATTTTTATACTATATTTTTCTTTTAATATATATAAACCTATATATAGAGTATTAATATAATATAGGCTATAATAGATATTAATGCAAATAAAAATAGTCAAAAAAATCTTTTTTGTTTTAATTACTTTTTTTACTATTTTTGTGATTTTTAGAAATTTTTTCTAATTTTTATATATTTTGAAAGTAAAAATACCCTAAATTAGGGATTAAATCAATAATCGAGATTATACAGAGATGAAAAATATAAAACAATAGAAAAATTTATCCAAATTAATTCTAGATTAAAGATAATAATATGTAGAAATTAAGAAACATAAACGTAATTTTTGGAATTTTTTAGATTTTTTCATATTTTTATAAATGTATTTAGGGTTTTTCAAATTTTAGAGTTTTCTCTTATAATTTTTAGGGATTTGATCTGGAGGATAAAAACACATAAATTGACAATATTTTTAGGAATTTTTCAAAATGTTTTATATTTTTATGGGTTTTATAATGCAAACATTGATAAAAAGGTACTTTTGATTTTTAATAAATGATGAAAAGATTCAAATTGAAAAAATATGTGCGTGAATGTGTATGCAATCAGGAAGCTACATCTATTTTTTGAGATATTTTTCAAATTAAATTATTATATAAAATAAAAGCGACAACAAAAGGAAACTATACTACTAGCAAGGGCATATATGTAATTAGCAATAAGTTCCAGGGCCAAAGTGCAATTTTACCAAAATATTACAATGTTAATTTAATTTTTAAGAACTAGAAATAAATAACAAAAAGTTTAATGGCCTATCTGCGAAATTTGCATACCTTACGTTGACGGACATGTGAGATGCGCTCGCAAGGACTAAACGTAATTACAGTAAAGTGCGGAGTCTTTGCGTAAATGTTCCAAAAAGTTTTAAACTACATAATACCTTACAGAACTAAATAGAAAATGTCCCAAAATGGAGCAGTACGGGCGATGTTTACCCTCAAAAGCGGTCGATCGAACGGTGAGGTACGCCCCACTTGAACACGTGTCTACATAGGGGCCTACAATACCCCTTCGCAGATCAACATCCAAGATAAGAATCCCCAGCAGGGATCCAACGGTTGAAATAAGGCCGATCCGACGATAGCTATTACACGAGAGGAGTTGTGCTTGATCTGATGGCGTAGGAAGAAAGTGGAATAACAAAAGAAGAACTCGGTCGAGCCGATTTTCGATCAAGTTCTAGGCTCGCCTCCGACCACCAATCCCTTAGCCAACAAGCACGTTCAACTCCCGCAGCTCCTCCATGCTAGATGGAATCTTCAGAAGTATCCCAAGTCCATCAGAAAGTCATGGCGATGGTGGGGGACTTGGAGCCGCTTCCTCGGCAAAATGCGAGGCTCAGATGCTTCCTTCAGGTCCTGCGAAAAAGATGGGAAGAACGGTAGCAAGAAATGGTAGAAACATGGCCTTTATTGGTGAGAAATCTAAATATGTTGGAGTGGGAAATGGTGGATGGAACTCAAGGGATCCGGCAAGGGCGTTTGATCCTAGACTAAGCTAAATCCAACGATTACAATACAAAATAAAGAACTAAAACTAAACTAGTGACTACCTACACTACAAAGCGAAGTAATAAAAAGGAAATAGGGACTTCAATCGATCGTAAAGCCAAGATATAGGAACCTCGACAGTGAGGCTTCGCTGGAGATGTTGGAGACCACCCAAGGCCGCCTCTCTCGAGCCTAGATGCACGGCGTGAATGATGTCACCATCCCCCGTTATTTGGGCGCAAAAGGAGGGGGAAATGCAGACCAAAAGAGACTCAAAAAAATCCAAGAAGACGATGGGTAGGTTATCTACAAGGACTGGGCAGCTCCAAAGATCGATGATTATGAAGCGAATAAGTGATGTAATCCCCGAGAAGAAGCCTGGGCATGTATCATGGATATATGGGAAGAAAAAGTCATGAAGCGTTCAACAAGAAAGGGTGCAAAAATCAAGCCCCAAAAAGTCGAGAAATCGAGGTGAAAATACATGTGTCAGAGGCTAGGCTGGACGTCAGAGAAGTTGACCGAGGTCAACCCCTGACGCCTCTTGGTTGGTCAACGTGGATCGACCAGGAGAAAGCCTGCCTGAAAAAGCTTATAAAATAATTAATAAATAATAAACGACTTTATTAATTTTAGATTATAAAATAATAGGTATTTATTATTTTCTAAAAAAATTATCATGATTTTTATTTATTTTTTAGAGCTTTATAATTACAAGTTATTTTTTAGGGATTATATATAGGTATATTCATCTATGAATTTAGGTCTTTTATTTTTATTTTGTAATTTTGATTTGATTAATTTAATTTATTGTTTTATATATTTATAACTTATTTTTAGGTATATAAATATATTTTTATAATATTTTTTTATATAATATATACACTTAAATAAATAGATGTATTAATTATATAGATATAGGTATAGGTATTTCATCTATGTTCTTTAGGTACATATTTTATTTTAGTTTTTTTAGTATTTTATTTTAGTTTTAATATATATATTATAAATAATATTTACAAAATTATAAAAATATAAAATTATAGAAATAATAAATAATAATAATAAAATGAATATTTTAATAGGATAAACTATACAATAGGAGTCCAAAACCTAACTTTCATACCTTAACTCCAAAAAATACGAAATCATCTTCTTTTAATAGCTTCTTATAATTTACAAATATTTGAAGATGATTTTGATAGAATTTGGTTTTGTTTGAGAGATATGGGTCTAAGAAGTTGGGATTTTGGAATCTTATTTAGATTGTATCTTGTACACTCTATATTATTTTTGTGTGAACTCAAATTTGTATTTTTCTATATTTTACTATCTAAAATTTCATATACGAAGTTCCTTTATTTGAGGTATAAAAAGTGGAACTAAAAATAAGTTCCAAAAATGAATAAAAATGAATAAAAGGTCTTTTATTTGTATTTAGCCACTATCTCCCCTTACTTTATTCTCTGTCAGTCTATTCATCAAGATGCCTAGGTCTCGGGATTTAGGGTCATAAAATATCTACGATATTTTATTCTTTTTTCTTTTCTTTTCTTTTCTTTTCTTTATTCTATAATTTTGGCATTAAAAACTGTATTTTACACACTATATACATAACAATGCATAAACATTAAAATGCATGAATTAAGGGTATTTACATACATTTAGTTGGGTTTTTAAGGCCAAAATGATAGAATAAAAATGATGAACAGATGCATAACCCCCCTATACTTGTCTTTGCTAGTCCTTAGCAAACACTTATGCAATAAGTATAGAAAATAAAAATAAAAGAAAATAAAATAAAATGGATTTAGTTTAATTATCAAACTTGTCTTCACAAAATCAAAGTTTGGAGCTTAAGTTGGACCTTTGAAATTTTACTGCGAGCAGAACCTTAATGAAAATTGGATTTGAAATCCAAAAGCTTTCGAGAATCCCAAAATTCTCCTCAAGTTCGCTAAATAGCCAGGTCAGAATATTTTAACTCGTACACAAACCCTTATGACTATAAATCTGACTCGTACAATGTAAGTGATGGTGGCTCTACCCAACTAAAATGACAAAGAGGCCGACTTCTTGAAGGATATGGAGAAATCCTCAAGCACATCACGGAAGCGTGATCGTCGTATTGGATACGACGAAGAACGACTAGTCGTACTAGTTGTTCGGTGCAGCAGAATTTAAAAATTTTTGTCCAATGAAACCACAAGATCCGAGAACCATTCTCAAATCGTTTCATCTATAACCACAACAAGTATAATGTAATACCTCTTGAAGCGTGGTTGATCAACTTTCTACGAAAAGAGACCTCCTGTCTCAAGTGCGATCATCGGAGTAACGGCTTGCGAGCGTGGAGATGAGTCGCGGTGTCCTCGCAATCCAAGATGATCCAAGCACGGTTGCTCCTGATCTCGTCGCACGAGATCAAACGTCTCCTTCGTGAGTGAAGCACTCCAAGTAGACGAAGAACCGCAGAGTGTCGAAGCGGCAGCACGATGGCGCGGGCGTCGACGATTCTCTCCGCCAAGGTGGACGGCCACGAAGAAGAGAGGGAGAGAGAGGGCTGTCGAGTATGAGAAAGAGAGAGAGAGAGAGAGAATTGTGTGCTACAATAGCATGTCTAAAGAGAGCATGGTATGCCTCTCTATTTATAGGGTTTTGGGATCCATGGATCTCAATCCATGGGACATATAAAATCAATGGATGAGATTGATTTATGTCAATCCAATGGTCAAGATTGTTGTTGGTAAAAACAACAACTTGTGATTTAATTTTGATTAAATATATTTGATAAATCAAATATATATTAATACCAAATTAAACCAACCAAATAAGGAGAGAGAGAAAGAGAGAACAAAGGAGATCCTCCTTCCCCTTTGGAGGAAGGTGACAGCCACCAATCCCTCAAGGGATTTGGTGCCGCCCCTCCTTTCCTAATGGGAGGGCAATCTCATGGATTACCATGAGATTGCATATCTCCTTGATTTTTCTCTCTACTTATTTATCAACAACATTTTTTTCATAATTCACCAAAATAATTCTCAATTAATTTTGGGAATATTGCAATCTTGACATTGAAATATTGTGAATCATATTCACAACCCAAAACAAAAGGTAATTTACATTTTCAATTAATTAAACATTGTGTATCCAATACACATTAATAATTAATCTACTAATATAAATTATATTTAACTCTCTCTAATATATTATAAATCACATTTATAATATATTGTGAATAATTGGATATTACTATCCACATTATTCTTATCCATAATAATTAAATCACATTTAATCACATTGGATAATTTCTCATACATCATGATAATTAAATCACATTTAATCATCAACTTCTCTTTGCTTAGATCTTATAGAATTATTCTTAAACCATTTAAGAACAATGTTATTACTCCTTAGATACTTGGAGATAAGGACATGGCGATTGTATTGTTCCACGTATAGTGACTTGGATATTGAGATCACATCTCAAATCCAGATCCCATGGACCTCTCATAGATGCTTGAATAAATCAAGACCGTAAACCTAATCTTCTCATTGCATCTGAATCTTATTCAGATCAATGTCCAATATATGGACTAAGATTAGGTCACTTCTCTAATGAGAGGAGTCACTAAAATCCAGACCTGTTTCATCACTCCCTCGGAATGGAAGTGTCATGGTTATACAATCGTTCATGATCAAATCACCCTTCAGGTATTTCCAATACCTGCACATCCTGCATACTGGAAGACTTATGATCATCCTGAAGATATAGATCACTTTTACACCGTCATCTTCATAGTCTGATCATCAAGTTTCTCAATCTTGGTTCTTGGGATATGGTATAGATCATATGCTTTCACAAAGCATATATCTTACCTTCAAATTCATTCTAAATCATGATGACCATGCATGGAATTTGGTCAATCCCAAAACCTCATGAGTGAGCTCATGTCTCCCGGTTCACAAGTGAACCTGTATGATCCCTTTGAGAGATCATATTACTCATATGCCCTCACATGCACACCAGCTCGCCGGTATATAGAACTTGGTTTGGCCATCAACCTATTGGTCTGCCAAATGTACATACTCAGACATATAGCAATACATCTGTCTCTGAACAGAGGATGTTTGCCTGTGATGTGACAGTATTCATCATAGGTCTTTGATTATCTCGATCTCGTTAAGTCAACTCATTGACCCAACTAATCTGATACCTCCGAATCAATATTCCCATGCAGAGGACCTGCATCAAGAGGTCGATCAGATATCAGTCTAATGAGATAGGATTGCCATCTCCCACTCAGACTGGAGATCACTACTTGTCAATCATTTATGATGCTTGATGAGTCCTCTATCTAACTCCTTAGATATTCATCCAAGCATCAGCTTCTATGATTCAATCAATGAATCATCAGCTGTATGATTATCAAGTTGGCCATGGTACATAACCCTAATTGTACAGAGGGACCTTATAGTGCATTCATTCATTCATTATCCGAAAGGGAGTGAAGCATAATCAATTACTTTTATTGATAAATCATTAATTACAATAACTTTTATTGTAGGAATGGTTCGCCTCGGGCTCACATTGCTAACAATCTCCCACTAGCCCTCAGAACCATTCAGGAACAATTCTTAAACCCATACTCATCGCATGCTGGTCGAAAACCTTCTGTGTCAGAGGTTTGGTAAGAGGATCAGCAACGTTGTCGGCAGAGGCCACCTTGGTGATGATGATGTCACCACGCTTTTGAATCTCCCGAATGATGTGGTATTTCCTTTCCACGTGCTTGCTCTTCTGATGCCATCTGGGTTCCTTCGCCTGGGCAATGGCTCCCGTGTTATCACAGAGTAGCGGGATGGGAGTATCAGAGGAAACTACGCCAAGCTCCTAGACGAACTTACGCAACCACACCGCCTCCTTTGCAGCATCCGATGCGGCAATGTATTCGGCTTCTGTTATTGAATCTGTTGTAGTGTCCTGCTTCTTGCTTCTCCAGCTTACAGTACCACCATTCAACAGGAACACAAACCCTGGTGTCGACTTTTGATCATCAATATCCGATTGGAAGTCAGAATCTGTATATCCCAAGACTTGGAGATCACCATCTCCATAGACCAAGATGTAATCTTGCGTCCATCTTAGATATTTGATATGTTCTTTACTGCATTCCAGTGTTGTTCTCCATAGCAGGATTGGTAACGACTTACCACTCCCACTGCATGGCAGATATCTGGCCTAGTGCACATCATAGCATACATTAAGCTTCCTACGGCTGATGCATAAGGACATCCAGCCATGGCCTTCTTTTCCTCAATAGTTTGAGGAGCCATTCCTTTAGACAGGTGGATACCATGTCTTAAGGGTAGAAATCCTTTCTTGGAATTATCCATATGGAATCATTCAAGAATCTTTTTAATGTATCCATGTTGTGACAATCCCAATATCCTCTTCTCTCGATTTCTGAACAACTTCAGACCCAAGATATAAGAGGCTTCTCCAAGATCTTTCATCTCAAAGGTATGGGACAACCAAATCTTTACACTGGTCACCATCCCTGTATCATTCCCAATGATAAGGATGTCATCTACATAAAGCACGATGAACACAATGGCGCTCCCACTAAGCTTCTTGTATACACAAGGTTCATCACGATTCTGCACAAAATCATAACTCTTTATGGTTTCGTCAAATCTGATGTTCCAACTACGAGAAGCTTGCTTGAGCCCATAGATGGACTTCTTCAGCTTGCATACTTTACCATCCTCAGTCATGAAGCCCTGGGGCTGCTCCATGTAGATATCCTCCTCGAGGTATCCATTAAGGAAAGCCGTCTTGACGTCCATCTGCCAGATGTCGTAGTCAAGATATGCAGCTATAGCCAGCAATGCCCTGATGGATTTAAGCATAACCACAGGAGAGAATGTTTCATCGTAGTCGATGCCTTCTCTCTGTGTGTAACCCTTGGCTACGAGTCGTGCCTTGAAAGTCTCTACTTTCCCATCAGGTCCCCTCTTTCTCTTGAAGATCCATTTGCACCCAATGGGTTTTACCCCTTTAGGTGGATCCTCGAGGGTCCATACACCATTCCTATGCATGGAGTCAATTTATGACTTCATTGCTAGCATCCATCTATCCATGTCATGATCCGCGAGTGCTTCATCAAATGAAGTAGGATCATTGTCAATTTCACTTGACACATGGAATCCATACCTTTCAAGTGGTGCAACCACCCTCGAACTCCTTCGAAGAGGTATGTGTGTTTCATCTTTGTTTACTTCTTCAATTTCTGGTCTAGGAAGCTCAGAATCCTCAGGTGATTCAATGAGTTCCTCTACTTCATTTTTATCTTGACCTTTAAGGAAATCATCCTCCAAAAATTTCACATCTCTGGAGACAAAAGCCTTTTGGGTCTCAGGGTCATAGAGCTGATATCCAATACCATCTCTAACATACCCAATGAAGTAACACTCACGAGTGCAAGATTCCAGCTTACTTGCGTCCACGTTCTTCACATGGACCAAGCAACCCCAAACCCTCAAGTGATTTACACTAGGTTTGGTTTCATACCATAGCTCATGAGGAGTCTTAGGTACATATTTGTTAGGAATCTTATTCAGGATATATATTGCAGTCTCTACTGCATATCCCCAGAAACTAAGTGGCAAATGTGCTTTACTCATCATTGAACGGACCATATCCATGATGGTCCTGTTGCGTCTTTTAGCAACACCATTAAGTTGGGGAGTTCCAGGAGCAGTGAGATTGGAGACAATTCCATTCTCTTTGAGGTATTCCATGAATTCATCAGAGAGGTACTCGCCACCTCGATCAGATCAAATTCGTTTAATCTTCCTATCGGTTTGGTTCTCAACCAAAGCCTTGAACTCTTTGAACTTTTCAAAGGTTTCAGATTTATGACGTAATAGGAAGACAAACCCGTATCGCAAATGGTCATCAATAAATGTCAAATAATATCGATATCCATTTCGAGTCGCGATACTGAAGGGACCACATACATCGGTATGTATTAGGTCAATAATACCTTCGCATCTTGTAATCTTGTTACGGAAAGGCATCCTAGTCATTTTACCACGAATACAATGTTCACAGGTAGGTAAAGATTGAACCTGTAGAAAATCTAAAGGTCCATCCTTTATCAATCTATTGATCCTATCAACAGATAAATGACCAAGCCTTTGATGCCAAATCATGTTTGAATGATTTTCATTATTCCTGGATCTTTTAGGGTTTTTATTAGTGGTTGTAACATTCATGACATGTTCATTAATGCACAATTCATAGAGTCCTCCAGAAGTCAAAATACCATCTGCAATATATTTATCTTAATGATTTATGACTAATTTATTACAGAACAGGAATGAATATCCACTTCTAACTAGCTTAGATACAGATATTAAGTTCGTCCTGACTTCAGGTACATAAAGACACTCTTTAAGTACTATGACTCTACGACTAGATAATGATAGCCGACAAGTCCCGACGGTGACTGCTGCAACACTTGCATCAGATCCCATCTGGATGACTATCTCCCCTTCTTCAAGTTTTCTAGTTTCTTGAAACAAATGCAACAAATTGCATACATGAACAGAAGCACCAGAATCAACAACCCAACTTCCTTCTCGTCCTACGAGAAAACGGGTTTCAATGATAAAAGTAGATTTCATACATGCTGGGGCTTTACCTTTGTCGATCGACTTTAGGTAATCCGGGCAATTACGCCTCCAGTGCCCCGTCTTCTTGCAGTGGTGACAGACGTCGGTTTTCTTCGACGCCACTAAAATGGATGCATTGGAAGAAGAGCCAACACTTTGTCCCTTCTTCTTTCTCTTCTGGGCCGGGCCCTTCCGAGAACCTTGCTTCCGACCGCGCTTCCCTCTGACCTGTGCAACCATTGCACTGCCAGTGGGACCATCCTTCTTCATTACGTCCTCTGCGGACTTTAATGCAACGAGGAGAGCATCACTTGTCAATTCCAACTTACAAAGTTATTGAAAGATTTGGGCAACGACAGCAGAATGAAGTCAGCTTGCATGTCTGCATCCATCATTGCTCCAAGAGTCTCCAGCTCCGACAAGTACCTGATTAACTCAAAAATCGGTCGGTCTTGTGCTCCACACAAAGCGGGAACACAGTCGAAGTATCGACCAATCAAAATCTGAATTTAATCAACAATTAACCCACACTAAAGATCAATAAATTAGAAATAATGTGGAGTTAAAATTTATTTTTAACTCTGCACAAATGGTGTATAGTGACAAGTATGCAGAGAGTTCGAACACAGGGAGCAAGCAGGGTAGTTCAGAAATTGTGCTCAAGTGTGTGTGTGTGTGACGTATCTACACTAAGCAAGCAAATAATGAAATTTTTGTGGGTTTTTAATTTTTTTAAATTTTTTTTATTTAATTTTTTAATTTTATATTTTGATTTTTAATTTTCCAATTTTTATAATTTTATATTTTATATTTTTTTATTAATTTTCAATATTGGAAACTAAAGACAATGTAATGAAAAGCAAGATAAAATATTTATAAAAATATGAAAAAATATCCAAAAATTCAGAAATAAAATGTTTTTGGTATTTTTAGGATTTTTTACTGTTTTTGGGATTTTTGGGGATTTTTCAAGGTGTTTTTGGTATTTTTAATTACTGAAATGAGTCAGATCAGTGAAATAGACGCTGGCTGTTAGTAAAATGGGATTTTCAAAATAGCAACCAGTACTCAAAATTTTTCAAAATAATTTTCAAGTAAAGCTACTGAAAAATTCAACAAACAGGAGTTGAGTTTGTATTTTTTGGAGTTTTCCTTGATTTTATATAATTTTTTTGAAGTTTTAGAGTGTTTTTAAATTTTTAGTGTTTTTCTTTTGAGATTTTCAGTGATTTTTGGACTAACACTAAAATAGGATAAAATAGACACTAGGTAATTTTTTTGGAATTTTTAGAGGTGTTTTAATATTTTTTTAGTATTTTCTAAGCTAGACAGTGAAGAAAAAGCATGTTTTTGATTTTTGATAAATATAAAAACAAAAGAAAATCAAAAACTAAAATTAGGGCGTCAAAATACAAGTGTCCAGAAGCTTAAGTTCAAAATTTTAGAATTTTTGGGGTCAAAATTATGCCTTACTTAATTATATCAAGCAATTAAAGATCTAAAGGTCTGGCAAGGGTATACATGCAATATGCAAAATATCCAGGGGCCTAACTGCAATTTGCACACAAAATTTGAACTTAAACAAGAAGTTCCTGGACTAACAACCCATCCCCAAAGTCGCAAGGGTGCCTTTGCAAAAATTGCCCAGACGCGCGTGCGGGCACGCGCCCAGGCGGGGCCACAAATGCAATAATATAAAAGTTAGGGGGCCGACTCGCAAATATTACAGAAATAAATTAACAGCAGATGAAAGATTATAAACTAATAAATAATAACAAAAATCGCCGGGTTATGTGCGCAAAATACCCAGCATAAGGGCGGATCCAACGGCGGAGGGCGCTCACTTACGCCACGTGTCGAGTTCCTGGCGTCCGATGCCCCTTCGGCTCTGAGGGCTAGGATTAGATCGCCTCGAGGCGATCAACGATGCTGGCTCTTTTCCATCGGATGCCCACTGTATCGCGCGAAGATCACGCCCCAAAATCGACGGCTCGGAGGATGTTTCGAAGAACAGCCGAACGACCCCACCTGGGCGGGACTCGATTTGCTCCTCCTCCCTCAATCGTCGTCCCCAGGAAATGATAGAAGGTGCAAAACGTCTCTGGGTCTCCTCCGGACACGACGGAATTCTCAGAAGTGGCCCAGGTCCATCAGAAGATCGTGGCGTTGGCGTGGGACCTGGAGCCGCTTCTCGGGCTGACGTCGAGGTGCTGGGACCTCCCTTGTGTCCTGCAAAGACAAGTGAAACACGACAGCAAGGGGGAAAACAAAATCCAGCGTTGAATGGTGCAAGATGGGCGGAATGGAATGGTGTTGGGCGTAAACAGTAGCTCGCCGGAGCGAGCTCCGGCGAGGGGGAAGATGGTGGCGATTCACTTGATTAAACGATTAATGGTCGACATGAAATGAAACCTAATGATAACAGCGAGCTAAACTCTAAAAAAATAAGAAAAACACAACCTCAATGGTGTAGAACCCGAGGAAGGAAACCTCACGGCGGTGGCCGGAGATGGAGTTGGAACCCGCCGCCGAGCTAGGTAGGTCACCTCGACAAGGGAGAGGGTCTTCCCTCTGTCACAGGGGACCCGTCGTAAGCCCTCGGAGGGAGAAGCTCAAGAAAAAAGCGGTTCAAAAGAGGAAGGGATGAAAGGGGGCTGGTTTTGAACATGGCCGAGTGGGCACCTTCAACGAGGCGCACAAGGCGGTGCAGCGCTCCAAAAGCCAAACTAAACATGGGGCGAGTATCCTTGATAGTCGAGCAACATATTTGCTGAAGAAATCATCATGAAAAAGTGAAAGACTTGGCCTCGAAAAAAAGGGTGGAAACGGGTCAAAACGCAACTCTCTGACACAGCCCAGGTGTTGGGCAGAGAGTTGACCGAAGTCAACTCTCCTAGCCCCCTGGTTGGTCCACGTGGACCAACCAGGAAAAACCTGGAGAAAAAGATTTCTAAAAACAAATTAAAATAGCAAACGATTTTATTGATTTTTAATTATAAAATGAAAATTTTTTATTATTTTATGAATTAATTTATGGTGATTTTTATTTATTTTTATGAGACGTATTTTTACAAGTTTGCATTTATCTCCTTTATAGTATATATATCTATATATTTAAGTATTCTATTTTTATTTAGGTATTTTTAATGTTATTATTTTTATTTATGATTTTATAAAATTATAAAATACTTTTATCTACACAAATATATTTTTATTTTATGTTTATGAATTGTTTTGTATATTTAAATAAAATATAAAGGTATGGATATAGGTAGTGTACCTATGTATTCTATGTATGTTCATTATTATTATTTTTTTTATTTTTCTTTGCATTTTTATTCTGATTTTAATACACATAATTATTATAAGTAATATTTACAACATTATAAAAAAATTTAATAAAATAATAAATAAATAATAAATTGAATACTTTAATCTGTACAAGTATACAATGTGGGTCCAAAACTCAACTTTCAAACCGTAGCTCCGCCAAATGCGAAACCACCGCCATTAAATAGATTATTTTCTTCTATATACAATTAAAGGTGAGTATGCTGCATTTGGAGTTTTTATTTGTGAGATACGGGTCTGGGAAGTTGGGATTCTGGATTCTTATTCAGACCATAACTTTTTATCTGTATATTATTTTTCAGTGAAATCAATTTTGTATTTTTCTATATTGAATTATCTACAACTTTCACGTACAAAGTTTCTTTATTTGATGTATAAAAAGTGGAACCAAAAATAGGTCCCAAAATGAATAAAGAATGAATATAATGTATGGGTATTTACACTGTGTTTTTGACCTTATCTCCCCCTACTTTATTCCTTGTCGACCTATTCATCACGATGCCTAGGTCTCGGGGTTTCGGGTCATAAAATATTTACAATATTTTATTCTTTTTCTTTTCTTTTATTTATTCTATAATTTTGGCTTTAATTACAGTATTTTATACACTAATATGATGCACATGCACGAATGCTAAGATGATGATTTTAATGCTATTTACAGGCATTTGCTAGGGTTTTTGGTGCCAAAATGATAGAATAAAGATGATGAAATGTGGATTCATCATCCCCCTATACTTTACCTTTGCTAGTCCCTAGCAAACACTTATGCAATAAGTGCAAAAGAAAAAGAAAGAAAAGAAAAAGAACTTGGATTTAGTTCAATCATCAAACTTGTCTTCACAAAATCAAAGTTTGGAGCTTAAGTCGGACCTTTGGAATTTTAGTGCGGTCGGAACCTTAATGAGAACCAAATTTGAAATCCAACAGTCCTTGAGAATCCTAAAACTCTGTCCAAGTCTCCTCAATAGCCAGGTCAGAAATACTTCAACTCATACGCAAACTCTTACGACTATGAGTCTGACTCGTACAGTGTAAGTGATATGTAGCTCCCCACCTCAGAAGTGACAAAGAGACAACCTCCCCCAACCTGGTAACTCTAATGCCTCGGTCTAGCAACTCTTTCCTCGAGAAGCGGGGTATTCCCTTCTAAGTTCAAGTGCAACCGGCTCAAGAAGAGGGGAAAGAAGTATAGACTTTTGGAAGCTCAGCCAGTGTAGCCAAGTCTCCCGCCGCAAGCTTCATGAGATGTAACATGGATACCATAAGCTTTTGCTTTATTGGACTATATACACTCCGGTGGGGTTATTAAATTTTCAATCCGACCCACCACTTTTTTGGAGTTTTTTTTCTCTTTTTTTTCAAATGCATCTGTACAACATATCTACATGGTGCAGCATATATACAAGAAATTTCTTCTTGAGCCAGTAGACTATCCCTCTTTTGAAGCTTTATTGCAACCCACGGCTTCTGTCTTTAGCCTTCATCACCACTAGACCAAGTTGAGGTGCACTTCCTTCACTAGAAGAAGAAGAGAGGTTCTGCCTAGAAGTACTACCCTCATATGCTACCCCAAGCTAAAGGAAACTGCCTCCTCACCACCTCATCCGTGGAGAGCTATGTGAAAGGTGCAGGTGTCCAAGTTAGGTCATTATCAACAAAAGTCGTGCGTGTGCTCCGAAATACTCTACTTAGGCAGTCAAGAATCCATTGAACCAAGTCCCGTGATCCTCAAAGAATTAAGTCAGCTAGACCTGAAGTACCTCAAACCCAGTTCCTATAAGGTTCCTGTTATTAGGTAGATTTTAAGGTCCAATCAAGCTCCAATCTCCGGATTTTACTTAGACTTGTTCAACTATCAAACCCAATCCCAAAAATGCGAATGCTATGCAATGCAATGCAGAAAATATTTTTGTGCTGCAATTTTCAAGATTTTGAACTTTTTATGGATTTTTTAAAAATATGATACATGCATTTTTTGTATTTTTCAAAGAGGTTTTTTTTCTCTTTTTTTTCAGATGTTTTTGGATTTTAGTTTTGCAAATGTTTTTGGGATTTTTGAAAACAAAAAGGTTTTGGCTGAAAACTAGGTTAAAATATGTACACGGGAGTGCTTCTTATATATACAAGAAATGAATTTTAAGAATTTACAAGGGTAAGTGATCAGTTTTATACACATATATAGGTAGTGGATTTTGGTGGGATGTTAGTATTCCTCAAACTTATTTGACACAAGGTTTTTCAAACAATTTTTGAAAACTATAGTCCAAAATAATTTTTACAAACATTTTTACAAACATGTACACTCATTTGAAAATCATTTTGCAATCGGTTTTCAAAACAGTATATATAGGTTTTTCAAATATTTTTGCAACCCTTTTTCAAACCATTTGCAAAGCATTTTTCAAACATTTTATTTCACACAAAGAAAATAAATTTTACAAACCACACTTTTTACACAGGTTGAAAACATGTAACAAAATATTTTCAAAATAGTTTTCAATAGATGTTCACAAAGATTTTCAAACTATTTTTCAAACATTTTGCAAAAAACATTTTCACCTGATTTATTAATCAGTATATACAAAAAGAATTTGAGGAATGATACACCTTTTTATTAAGGGTTTTTTAATGAGTTTTAAAGAATTATTAGCCATATTTATTAGGAAAATACGAAAGTACGAGTTATGGCTAAAGTATATACGTAGTATATACGACCCCCCTATACTTAGCTTGAGCTATGTCCTCATAGATCGGAGAGAAAAGAGAAGACATAACTCGTACTAAGTATAGGCAAGTCTAAAGAATGAATGAATCAATGAATGAGAAGTTGACCGTCCCCCTATACTTAGGATCAAATAATCCTAAGTATAGCAGACTGTACACAACGCAGGGAGGGTCAAGGGTGGGAATGAACAGATCGTACTCAGATTGTCTCCCCCTATACTTAGGGTAAGATATCCCTAAGTATAGACAAGAAGAGGAGACAATGGAGAGGATCAAAATGAAAATGACAGAACTCGGGGTGCACGCCCCCTATACTTAGGACAAAGTACGTCCTAAGTATGGAAAACTGTCTACAAGGGCGGCACCTTTTTGATAGATGAAGAAGAGAAGAAAAGAAGAAAAGAAGAAAATAGATCAATTCATGAGAGAGTGATATGAACACTCGGCTCGTCCACCCCCTATACTTAGGACGAAGTACGTCCTAAGCAAGGCAAACACGAGAATGGGTGGACGAGTAATACAGAAGAAAGAATCGAGGTACACAAGGGAATATACAACAAAGATGGATATACACATGATCAAGAAGGTGGAAAGCTGACCTTCTTGCGAGACCGCTGAGGGATAGATCTGATATGGTGTATGTCGACATCGGGGTCCCCAGTGGACGGAAGCCGATCAGGGTCGAACACGGTGAAGACCCTCAGTGGAATCAAAACGGAAAGGGACGAACTGATCAATGGAAGCAGTATGGCTGGGTTCTCCCTTGGTGGTCCTATGATGTGAAGGCACAGACGGGTGAGTGGAAGAAGTACGACTAGGTCCGGCCTTGTAAGTCTCGCCGATATCAAAGTGAAATGGGACAAACTCATCATCCTCGGAAGAAGTGTAATCGGAGTCGTCCTGCGAGTCCTCGTCCAGGTCATAGTCAAAAGGAACGAAATCATCAGTGGAAGCATACGAACTCAGATCGTCCTCAAGAGTCTCAACCGGATCATCTTTCTCATCAAAAGGCCCAAATTTCTTAAGAAAAGCGATCAAATCAACTTCGGCCTTTGGCCCATCAGAATCAACATGGACAGGAGTGGACTCATCAGTGGAAGTAGTCAAAACAGGTCTGTCCTGTCTAGTCTTACATGGGTCATTTGTTACCTTATGAGGTCTCTCAAAGTAATGGGCAACATCATAAACATCCTCAATTATTTTGGTATCTGCCCCCTGCTCAAATGGTTCAATCACGTAGATACTCTGGATTTCATCAAGACATCGCCACACACCAGGAGGAGGATTAGTGAGGTCCATGCTTTCCGACTTCCTCCCCTTTCGGGGGATCCGTCGGGTCTCATCAGGGATCGCTAAGGAAGCATCTCTAGTAGCATCAGGTAGGTCACAGGCCTCGGAGTCAGCTATAATCGGTGAAGGTGCATCAGGTGCAGGTCTCTGGTCAACTGTGGGTGTGGTGATCAACACTTCGCTCTCGTCAACAGGACGGAAGCGAATCTCTCCTGATCCATAGTCAATAACAACCCTCGCAGAGGCGAGGAATGGTCGTCCCAGGATGATTGGAGATGGCTCCCCTGTGGAGTTCTCCATGGGCAACACGACAAAATCAACATTGTGGCTCGTGCCCTGAATAGAAATGATGGCGTTTTCAAGAATACCCTTCGGCCTCTTGATAGATCCATCAGCAAACTGAACGATCATCCTGGTCTTCTTGAGAGGCCCTAAGTGAAGAGACTGTACCAGCGAGAAGGGTAATATGCTAATAGATGCACCGCCGTCTAGGAGAGTGTGATCACATGTATAGTCAGAGCAAGTGATGAAAGGTGTAGTTGTGTTCTTCTTCTTGGGAATGGGACGGTGTGTGATGGCGAGGGTAGTGGCCATGGTCAGAATGTGACGCTCAGATCTGCTCCTCCGCTTTCTCTTCTTGGGAAGAGGAGCAGATAATTGGGTCATGGCCTGCTGAAGTGGGGCACGGATGATCTCTTGAATAGTGGCCACCACTTCGGGTTCAATCAACATTTTTTTGAATTTTTGGACTTCCTCCATACAAGGGAGGAAGTCGGAATCAACATATACACGAGGCATGCCAAGAGCAGTCTGTACAGCGGCATCCTCGGGGTCAAGGGTGGGACTAGGTGTGAATGTATGTGTGGTCAAGGGTTCTGGCAAGTGGACTCTCTCCTCAAAATCTTGATCAACCAAGTGTCTCCCGAAATCTTTTTGGATTTTTAAATTTTTCTCATTTTTTTGTATTTTTGGCGATTGCAAGCTCCCGTGATTCTTCACAAGCAAAGTTGTATCCTCAATGAAAAGAGCACTAGTCCGATATTCTCTCAAAGTGTCAAGATTTTCCTTCATCAAATTGATGTGCTCTAGCATTAGGTTCATGACAACACTCATGGAGGTCGTGGGAGGTGACTCCAACAGGTCAGACTCGGGTGGATGTGAAGGTGGAGGCGGATAATATACATGTGGGGATGGAGGTGGGTAGAAGTCCGAGGTCTGATACTGTGGTTGAGGCGGATATGTACAAAAGTCAGAACAAGTAGGAGAAGGATCCTCCTGATAAAAGGGAGGTGGACCGGCTGGCGCGAGCGAGGGGTCCGCAAAGTCCGGATAAAATGCACTCCAGGGGTCCATCTCGAAACAAAAGGAAGTGATTCGGGGAGCACGGTGGTCAAATCAAGAGAGTGAAGAAAAGGCGCAAATGCACAGAGGATGATCTAGAATGCACACAAAACAATCACAAGAAAAAATGAAACAACCAAACCCTCAATTCACCTACTCAACTCGGTGAAGACCACAAATGCGGTCTTTTTATCTTGTCTGTTTTAGAGTTTAGGTTAAAAAGTCAAGAAGTTGCACAAACACTTAGGGGGCTTGAAAATAGGATTTTGGGCTCTATCCTTAGTGTATGCGCGGGCAATGTAAAACGAAGACAATGAGGGGATTACTCGCCCCAATACAAGATTTTTTCTTTTGGTCGATTTTAGGGTCAAGTAAAATTAGCAGTCCCAATTTTATTGATTATCACTTTTTTTGGATTTTTAATAAAAATGCACGATCCTAACGGGGATTCAATTCCTTTAAGCTCCTAGGTTGGCAAATCAGAGGGAGAGTCGAAAAAGCAATGCAAGCGACAAACAATATTGAATGCTAAAGCGTAAATGCTCACCTTGCCTCCAGTACTCTACATGCAAGGATGCTAAGCAGAATGAAACCTATCTATATGCAAATGCAAGCCGGTGAAATCGCCCTAAGTTTCAGAAATTGCTATTATCGTGAAGAACCACAAGTCGGCCACTTATCTTTAACCAAAGAGTCCGGTCTTGGCTTACCCCTCCTCTTCTCGACACACTCGAGTTCAGGAGTAGCGCTTGATGGGGCTCGCTCACGGCACACGGGTTAAGAGATAAATGAACAGACTGTTTAAATTTGACTAAGTCCAAACGAGTCTATAGGTACATGCAAATATATTAGGTGTTTGGCCTTAGTCTATCGCAAGCAATCCTAAATCTAAGGGCTCAATCACACAAAGTAAGGAAAACAAAATCGGAAAACAAAGTAAGAAAAGGCGATGAAAACCGATGGAAAGCCGCGGTGAGCCCCCAAGTGAACAAACACTTGGAAATTGGGCCCAAATGTCCAAGAGTCCGAGTGTACCTGTATTATTGCAAAAAAAGGTCTCTCTCTCTCTCTCTCACTACGAATTACAAAATAAATACAATGCAAGAAAATAAATGCTAAGAAGTTGTCTTGCAAAATCCTCCAAGTCCTTCTTCGTGCTAAGCTAAAGCCGCTTCACGTGGGTGCCAAGGTGCTCCAAGAGGGGCTCCTCCCTCGATCCGCGTACCTCGCACGGAATCCAAACAAGGAGAGTGGTTAGACAATTCAAAAGATATATCAAAAATAAGGAAAATAAAACAAGCAGAAATAAAAGCCGCAAAGGTAGACAAATAGTCACAACACAAAGCAAAAATGAGAACTACACGTTGTTGCTCCCCGGCAACGGCGCCATTTGATTAACTCAAAAATCGATCGGTCTTGTGCTCCACACAAAGCGGGAACACAGTCGAAGTATCGACCAATCAAAATCTGAATTTAATCAACAATTAACCCACACTAAAGATCAATAAATTAGAAATAATGTGGAGTTAAAATTTATTTTTAACTCTGCACAAATGGTGTATAGTGACAAGTATGCAGAGAGTTCGAACACAGGGAGCAAGCAGGGTAGTTCAGAAATTGTGCTCAAGTGTGTGTGTGTGTGACGTGTCTACACTAAGCAAGCAAACAATGAAATTTTTGTGGGTTTTTAATTTTTTTAAATTTTTTTATTTAATTTTTTAATTTTATATTTTGATTTTTAATTTTCCAATTTTTATAACGTTATATTTTATATTTTTTTTATTAATTTTCAATATTGGAAACTAAAGACAATGTAATGAAAAGCAAGATAAAATATTTATAAAAATATGCAAAATATCCAAAAATTCAGAAATAAAATCTTTTTGGTATTTTTAGGATTTTTTACTATTTTTGGGATTTTTGGGGATTTTTCAAGGTGTTTTTGGCATTTTTAATTACTGAAATGAGTCAGATCAGTGAAATAGACGCTGGCTGTTAGTAAAATGGGATTTTAAAAATAGCAACCAGTATTCAAAATTTTTCAAAATAATTTTCAAGTAAAGCTACTGAAAAATGCAACAAACAGGAGTTGAGTTTGTATTTTTGGAGTTTTCCTTGATTTTATATAATTTTTTTGAAGTTTTAGAGTGTTTTTAAATTTTTAGTGTTTTTCTTTTGAGATTTTCAGTGATTTTTGGACTGACACTAAAATAGGATAAAGTAGACACTAGGTAATGTTTTTGGAATTTTTAGAGGTGTTTTAATATTTTTTTAGTATTTTCTAAGCTAGACAGTGAAGAAAAAGCATGTTTTGATTTTTGATAAATATAAAAACAAAAGAAAATCAAAAACTAAAATTAGGGCGTCAAAATACAAGTGTCCAGAAGCTTAAGTTCAAAATTTTAGAACTTTTGGGGTCAAAATTATGCCTTACTTAATTATATCAAGCAATTAAAGATCTAAAGGTCTGGCAAGGGTATACATGCAATATGCAAAATATCCAGGGGCCTAACTGCAATTTGCACACAAAATTTGAACTTAAACAAGAAGTTCCTGGACTAACAACCCATCCCCAAAGTCGCAAGGGTGCCTTTGCAAAAATTGCCCAGACGCGCGTGCGGGCACGCGCCCAGGCGGGGGCACAAATGCAATAATATAAAATTAGGGGGCCGACTCGCAAATATTACAGAAATAAATTAACAGCAGATGAAAGATTATAAACTAATAAATAATAACAAAAATCGCCGGGTTATGTGCGCAAAATACCCAGCATAAGGGCGGATCCAACGGCGGAGGGCGCTCACTTACGCCACGTGTCGAGTTCCTGGCGTCCGATGCCCCTTCGTCTCTGAGGGCTAGGAATAGATCGCCTCGAGGCGATCAACTGTGCTGGCTCTTTTCCATCGGACGCCCACTGTATCGCGCGAAGATCACGCCCCAAAATCGACGGCTCGGAGGATGTTTCGAAGAACAGCCGAACGACCCCACCTGGGCGGGACTCGATTTGCTCCTCCTCCCTCAATCGTCGTCCCCAGGAGATGATAGAAGGTGCAAAACGTCTCTGGGTCTCCTCCGGACACGGCGGAATTCTCAGAAGTGGCCCATGTCCATCAGAAGATCGTGGCGTTGGCGTGGGACCTGGAGCCGCTTCTCGGGACGACGTCGAGGTGCTGGGACCTCCCTTGTGTCCTGCAAAGACAAGTGAAACACGGCAGCAAGGGGGAAAACAAAATCCAGCGTTGAATGGTGCAAGATGGGCGGAATGGAATGGTGTTGGGCGTAAACAGTAGCTCGCCGGAGCGAGCTCCGACGAGGGGGAAGATGGTGGCAATTCACTTGATTAAACGATTAATGGTCGACATGAAATGAAACCTAATGATAACAGCGAGCTAAACTCTAAAAAAATAAGAAAAACACAACCTCAATGGTGTAGAACCCGAGGAAGGAAACCTCACGGCGGTGGCTGGAGATGGAGTTGGAACCCGCCGCCGAGCTAGGTAGGTCACCTCGACAAGGGAGAGGGTCTTCCCTCTGTTACAGGGGACCCGTCGTAAGCCCTCGGAGGGAGAAGCTCTAGCAAAAAACGGTTCAAAAGAGGAAGGGATGAAAGGGGGCTGGTTTTGAACATGGCCGAGTGGGCACCTTCAACGAGGCGCACAAGGCGGTGCAGCGCTCCAAAAGCCAAACTAAACATGGGGCGAGTATCCTTGATAGTCGAGCAACATATTTGCTGAAGAAATCATCATGAAAAAGTGAAAGCCTTGGCCTCGAAAAAAAGGGTGGAAACGGGTCAAAACGCAACTCTCTGACACAGCCCAGGTGTTGGGCAGAGAGTTGACCGAAGTCAACTCTCCTAGCCCCCTGGTTGGTCCACGTGGACCAACCAGGAAAAACCTGGAGAAAAAGATTTCTAAAAACAAATTAAAATAGCAAACGATTTTATTGATTTTTAATTATAAAATGAAAAATGTTTATTATTTTATGAATTAATTTATGGTGATTTTTATTTATTTTTATGAGATGTATTTTTACAAGTTTGCATTTATCCCCTTTATAGTATATATATCTATATATTTAAGTATTCTATTTTTATTTAGGTATTTTTAATGTTATTATTTTTATTTATGATTTTATAAAATTATAAAATACTTTTATCTACACAAATATATTTTTATTTTATGTTTATGAATTGTTTTGTATATTTAAATAAAATATAAAGGTATGGATATAGGTAGTGTACCTATGTATTCTATGTATGTTCATTATTATTTTTTTTATTTTTCTTTGCATTTTTATTCTGATTTTAATACACATAATTATTATAAGTAATATTTACAACATTATAAAAATAAAAAAATAATAAAATAATAAATAAATAATAAATTGAATACTTTAATCTGTACAAGTATACAATGTGGGTCCAAAACTCAACTTTCAAACCGTAGCTCCGCCAAATGCGAAACCACCGCCATTAAATAGATTATTTTCTTCTATATACAATTAAAGGTGAGTATGCTGCATTTGGAGTTTTTATTTGTGAGATACGGTTCTGGGAAGTTGGGATTCTGGATTTCAATTCAGACCATAACTTTTTATCTGTACATTATTTTTCAGTGAAATCAATTTTGTATTTTTCTATATTGAATTATCTACAACTTTCATGTACAAAGTTTCTTTATTTGATGTATAAAAAGTGGAACCAAAAATAGGTCCCAAAATGAATAAAGAATGAATAGAATGTATGGGTATTTACACTGTGTTTTTGACCTTATCTCCCCCTACTTTATTCCTTGTCGACCTATTCATCACGATGCCTAGGTCTCGGGTTTCGGGTCATAAAATATTTACAATATTTTATTCTTTTTCTTTTCTTTTATTTATTCTATAATTTTGGCTTTAATTACAGTATTTTATACACTAATATGATGCACATGCACGAATGCTAAGATGATGATTTTAATGCTATTTACAGGCATTTGCTAGGGTTTTTGGTGCCAAAATGAGAGAATAAAGATGATGAAATGTGGATTCATCAGTACCCAAACATTTTGAGTACATGTTCACGGACCGAAGTCCCTTCCTGCATCTTGCAGCGAATTAGGTCTTTCATAACATTATATCGCTGGGTACGGTTAATGTCACCAAACATATCCTTTAGATTCTGCATGATCTCCTGGCAAGTACTCATCTCCACATGTTGTTTCTGAAGAACATTGGAGAGAGAACACAAGATATAACATCTAGCCAAGACATGATCCTCATCATACTTGTCATTGTATGCTTTATCTTCCTTGGATTTAGGTTTTCAAGCTTGTTTTCAGAGAGCACATAGCTGATGCGCTCCACCGAGAGTACAAGCTCCAAATTACGGATCCAATCCGAGTAATTTGGTCCGGTCAATTGGTTAACCTCCAGAAGCCTGGTCAGTGGGTTCATGGATTTCATTTTCTGAAATTGAGAATGCATTATATTAGAACATATAATCATATATTCAATTTAGTTTTAGTTGATTAAGGCATTTTAAATCAAATTAGTCTTGCTATGTCAACTATGAAATTTTATTCCCTTATTCACTTTCAAGTAGGAGATATACTTACTGATATATCTCAAGCAAGAACTGGGATCTCCTCCTTATCTTTGTCATATCCCAATAATATGAGAACCTATGACTCCAATAAAGATAAGCGGGAACACATTTCGCATTGCAAGTCCAACTTGCATTTCCCAATTCGGTCTTTAATACCCGGGCCCACCACCCCTAAGGCGATGTTGACCCGTCATTAATTGAACCAACCGTCAACAGGAATACAACTCGCTATGCGCAATCCAATATCGCCCCAATAATATGAGGACCCGATATTGGGGTCACTACGCATACGTCCATACTCTTTCGAGAAGCGACGAGCCCGATCCAAATGGATCATATGCAGGAGCTGTCACTTCGGACAGGCGTCTCCTACACATAATATCTGGCGACGAAACCCTTCGCCTTGACGGGAGACCATGGATGTCACTTATGTGATCCTCCACTCTTATTCAAATTCTAATTAATTAACATTAATCATATTCATATAATTAATTCTTCCAAGGAATTATTAACTCTAATCATATTAGAGTATTTTAATTGGACATAATTAATTCAATCATATTAAATTAATTATCAATCCAATTCAATCAATCAAACTTGATTTTCTTACTTGAATATATATGGTATAATTCTCAAAGTATGTATTAATTCGTATTTTAATAATTAGGAAAAATACATCTTAATCCCTCGGACATTATCCCGGCCCTACCCGCTGTCATGGCCAGTACCGACGGGAGTGGGACGGACCGCATACGTTGCAACCCGCTACCCCAGCGATCCCCGACTAGACACCATATCCACCTCGGGAAAGGATAATGCCAAATTGATTAATTTGTACTTGAGATGATCATCGGTTATTCAACCGAAATTGTACCATATAGTAAAATCAAAACATTTTTAGTATAAAGAAATTTGCTACACAAATTCTCAAATCCTATTCAAGCATCAAGTTTGAACATTGTGGTTTCCAATTATGATTTAGATCACATCTTAATCAATTAATTGGTTGGAGCCAAGTCAATTAGGCAAATAATCATGTTTCAATATTTCACAAATATTTTTCAAGATTATTTCACGAAATTAACAATTAATTTCACTAATTGACAATCACTTGGTTCTAGATTAGGACAATAATTTCAGCAGTGATCCCTACTCACTAAAATTAACATATCTCAATCAATTTAAATCCAAATTAGACAAACTCAATTTTAAAAGATTGCTAATTTGATTTAGAACAGAAGTCAAATGATTTTTCACGCATTTCGAGGTAGATGATAACAGTAATTAACTTTTTAATCATGTTAAAATCTACTGTTCCCGCAACAGTGCATACATGTTCATTAAAACATCCATATCTTGAGCATACGAAATCCGATTTACGCAAACTCAGATCCTATGGTTTCCTTGTTTAATGGGAAACAAAATCTAGGTATTAAATTCATGTTTAAATAATTTAAACAGTGCAGAATTTATTTACTAAACAGATCTGCGAAATCAAATGCGATGAAAATTTTCGCGACCTAAACAAACCCAAGTCGTCCTCGGTTTTCGAATCATATTCGAAACCGTCAACCTGGCTCTGATACCACTTGAAGGATATGGAGAAATCCTCAAGCGCATCACGGAAGCGTGATTGTTGTATTGGATACGACGAAGAACGACTAGTCGTACTAGTTGTTCGGTGCAGCGGAATTTAAAAATTTTTGTCCGATGAAACCACATGATCCGAGAACTATTCTCAAATCGTTTCATCTATAACCACAGCAAGTATAATGCAATACCTCTTGAAGCGTGGATGATCAAGTCTCTACGAAAAGAGACCTCCTGTCTCAAGTCCGATCGTCGGAGTAACGGCTTGCGAGCACGGAGATGAGTCGCGGTGTCCTCGCAATCCAAGATGATCCAAGCAACGGTGCTTCTGATCTCGTCGCACGAGATCAAACGTCTCCTTCGTGAGTGAAGCACTCCAAGTAGACGAAGAACTGCAGAGTATCGAAGCGGCAGCACGATGGCGCGGGCGTCGACGATTCTCTCCACCAAGGTGGACGGCCACCAAGAAGAGAGGGAGAGAGAGGACTGTCGAGTATGAGAAAGAGAGAGAGAGAATTGTGTGCTACAATAGCATGTCTAGAGAGAGCATGGTATGCCTCTCTATTTATAGGGTTTTGGGATCCATGGATCTCAATCCATGGGACATATAAATCAATGAATGAGATTGATTTATGTCAATCCAATGGTCAAGATTGTTGTTGGTAAAAACAACAACTTGTGATTTAATTTGATTAATATATTTGATAAATCAAATATATATTAATACCAAATTAAGCCAACCAAATAAGGAGAGAGAGAACAAAGGAGATCCTCCTTCCCCTTTGGAGGGAGGTGACAGCCACCAATCCCTCAAGGGATTTGGTGCCGCCCCTCCTTTCCTAATGGGAGGGCAATCTCATGGATTACCATGAGATTGCATATCTCCTTGATTTTTCTCTCTACTTATTTATCAACAATAATTTGTTGATATTTTAATTCACCAAAATAATTCTCAATTAATTTTGGAAATATTGCAATCTTGACATTGAAATATTGTGAATCATATTCACAACCCAAAACAAAAGGTAATTTACATTTTCAATTAATTAAACATTGTGTATCCAATACACATTAATAATTAATCTACTGATATAATTATTTAACTCTCTCTAATATATTATAAATCACATTTATAATATATTATGAATAATTGGATATTACTATCCACATTATTCTTATCCATAATAATTAAATCACATTTAACCACATTGGATAATTTCTCATACATCACGATAATTAAATCACATTTAATCATCAACTTCTCTTTCCTTAGATCTTATGGAATTATTCTTAAACCATTTAAGAACAATGTTATTACTCCTCAGATACTTGGAGATAAGGACAGGGCGATTGTATTGTTCCACGTATAGTGACTTGGATATTGAGATCACATCTCAAATCCAGATCCCATGGACCTCTCATAGATGCTTGAATAAATCAAGACCATAAACCTAATCTTCTCATTGCATCTGAATCTTATTCAGATCAATGTCCAATATATGGACTAAGATTAGGTCACTTCTCTAATGAGAGGAGTCACTAAAATCCAGACCTGTTTCATCACTCCCTCGGAATGGAAGTGTCATGGTTATACAATCGTTCATGATCAAATCACCCCTCAGGTATTCCCAATACCTGCACATCCTACATACTGGAAGACTTATGATCATCCTGAAGATATAGATCACTTTTACACCGTCATCTTCATAGTCTGATCATCAAGTTTCTCAATCTTGGTTCTTGGGATATGGTATAGATCATTTGATTTCACAAAGCATGTATCTTACCTTCAAATTCATATCATGCTTCTAAAGCATGATGACCATGCATGGAATTTGGTCAATCCCAAAACCTCATGAGTGAGCTCATGTCTCCCGGTTCACAAGTGAACATGTATGATCCCTTTGAGAGATCATATTACTCATATGTCGTCACATGCACACCAGCTCGCCGGTATATAGACCTTGGTTAGGTCATCAACCTATTGGTCTGCCAAATGTACATACTCAGACATATAGCAGTACATATGTCTCTAGTTAGAGGATGTTTGCCTGTGATGTGACAGTATTCATCATAGGTCTTTGGTTATCTCGATCTCGTTAAGTCAACTCATTGACCCAACTAATCTGATACCTCCGAATCAATATTCCCATGTAGAGGACCTGCATCAAGAGGTCGATCATATATCAGTCTAATGAGATAGGATTTCCATCTCCCACTTAGACTGGAGATCACTACTTGTCAAGCATTGATGATGCTTGATGAGTCCTTTATCTAACTCCTTAGATATTCATCCAAGCATCAGCTTCTATGATTCAATCAATGAATCATCTGCTGTATGATTATCAAGTTGGCCATGGTACATAACCCTAATTGTACAGAGAGACCTTATAGTGCATTCATTCATTCAATATCAGAAAGGGAGTGAAACATAATCAATAACTTTTATTGATAAATCATTAATTACAATGAGATCCGGGATGCTGCTGCATGTAGCAGCCAACGTGGCTGCTACATGTGGCAGTTTCCCCAAATTTTTTTATTTTTTTTCAAAATTAAATCATGAATATTCATCTATATACCCCTCCTACATTGTATTAAAATTTCGGCAAAAAAGAAAGACTCTTATACCCTCCATCTAGAATATGTAATTTTAACAGTTTAAAATTTGCTATAATCGACCATGTCTAGATGGAGGGCATAGGAGTCTTTGTTTTTGATGAAATTTTAATACAATGTAGGAGGGATATATAGATGAATATTCATGGTTTAATTTTGAAAAAAATAAAAAAAATTGGGGAAACTGCCACATGTAGGAGCCACATTGGCTGCTACATGCAACAGCGTCCCTTTTCACAATTACAATAACATTTATTGTAGGAATGGTTCGCCTCGGGCTCACATTGCCAACACTTCTTCAGCATGACAACCCTGTGGTTCCCCAATCCAGCAACTCCTTCCACGAGGAGCGGGGTATTCCCTTCTAAGTTCAAGTAACAACCAGTCAAGAGGAGGGGTGAAGAGAAGAATGGACGGTATCCAGTGTAGCTCCACGTCCTAGGATGCAAGACCAATGTAATCAAGTCATCCAGCTACAGGCTCACATGATTTGACTTTAAAGCTCAAGCTTGCTTATTGACTACAAATATATACACTCCAATAAGCATTTTATTTTCAATCAAGCATGTCAACTTTTTTGGAGTTTTTGTTTTTTTTCCTTTTTTTGAAATACTATCTACAACAGCATATACATAAGGAATTTTTACTCTTGAGCCAGTAGACTATCCCTCTTTTGAAGCATTATTGCAACATACACTCTCCTGTCTTTAGAGTTCACCATCACTGGGCGGATTGGGGTGCACTTCCCTCCCTATAGGAGGACAAATGTTTCCACTTGTGTGCGTCTTATATAGGAAAATCCAGTCCCCTCATCACTCCAACTAAGTTGAGCCAAGTGAAAGGTGCAGGTGTCCAAGTTAGGTCAATATCAACAAGAGCCATGCGTGTGCTCTGAAATACTCTGCTTAGGCAGTCGAGAATCCATTAAAGCAAGTCCTATGATCCCCAATTCAACTAGACCCGAAGTACCTCAATTCCATCTCCTATAAGGTTCCTGTTATTAGGTACATTTTAAGGTCCAACCAAGCTCCAATCTTCGGATTTTACTTAGACTTGTTCAGTTATCAAACTCGATCCAAAAAATGTAAATTCTATATAAATGCTATGCAAAAAAAAAATTGTGATGTAATTTTCAAAGTTTTAAACTTTTTATGGTGGTGTTTTTAGTTTTGCAAATGTTTTGGGGAATTTTTTAAAATAAAAGATTTTGATTAAAAAACTAGGTACAAATATTTACACAGGGATGCATCCTATATTTACAAGAGTTAGAGTTTAGGAATTTATAATGGGTAAGTGATCAATTTTATAGATATATATGGAAAAAATGGGGCTGACCCCATCCCATTTTTCGCAAAAAATTTTATTTTTTTGGAAAAATATCACCATGTATATTCATCTCTATATCCCTCCTATATGCCATTTGAATTTTGTCAGAAACAGAGACTCCTATAGCCTCCATCCAAATACTCATTTTTTAATGGTCATGGGATTTTTTAAATCGACCCTGTATGAATGGAGATCGTAGGAGTCTCTATTTCTGACGAAATTCAAATGGCATATATGAGGGATATAGGAATGAATATACATGACGATATTTTTCAAAAAAAAAATGACAAAAAATGGGGACGGGGCAACCATGTTTAGGGATGAAAACAGATATGGATATATCTGAATATCCGCTTACCGTATTCAAAAAATTATCGGATATGGATATTTATATCCGAATATTAATCGAATACAGGTCGGATACAGATATGAGTCGTAAAAAATTTTCAGATATGGATACGTATATGGCAATGGCCTGAATATCTGGATTCAGATCTGGATATTCGAATACAATATTTAATATTATTTTATATATTAGTTAATATAATATAAGCCGCAATCCTATGCTATTATGTTAGTATTATATATTATATATTACGATATATTAAAGATATTAATACATTCCTATTTATTTGGGGATGAGCACGAATAAAACTTAAGAAATCCTATCTCCTTTTCGCTTCCAATCGAGAATGTAGGTCACCTCGACACTTCCTTTCGTCATGATGCAACACATTTATATTTCATTGTCATTTTTAAAATCATTATGAACTTTGATAAAAAAATCAATTCATATTCATATGTGGTCTTTATTCGATCTATATCGGATTCCATGTCTATTGGATCCATAATTGGATTTCACTCTTTATTAGATTCACATTTGGTTTAGCTCTTTATTCGATTCGTATTCAGGTCTGCTCTTTATTCGATCTGTATTCGTATTCGATAAATATCTGATTCGAATTCGTATCCGTATTTTTAAGGATATGGTTTGCATAATGCATATTCGAATTATATCCGTATCCAGATTTATATTCGATAAAGATGAAGCGAATATAGATATGGAAATAGATGTATCCGACTCGTATCCGGTCCATTTTCATCCCTAGCCATGTTGGATGCCCCAGGGGCAATTGATGAGCCGCCCGAACGACTAAGGTAAAGGAATAACTAAGGTCGTTGTAACCTCAGTCACTCGGGACTCAGAGCTCAACAAGAAAAATTATTCGGACCACCAAATAAAGATAAAACACGAGAAAGCCAACTAGCAGTCCTAGCTATGGGATTAACCTGGTATAGCGACCAGGGTTGAACTCAAGGAGCACGTGATGGCCTCGCGGCCTACGAAGTAGTTAGAAATGAAAACAAATAAATGAAAGCTATTTTTGGTGGATTTTTAATATTTTTATATTTTTTTTGGATTTTTAAATAATAGAGAAAGTAAGAAAACTAGTAAATAAAGCAACTTCAAACAATTATTTAGCTCTCAAAATTTATCCAAAAATTCAAACAAAAATGTTTTTATGTTTTTTCATATTTTTCTATGTTTTTGGTTAATTTTTGGGGTTTTTCTGATTTTTATAGAATTTTATAAAAAATAAAACCAAGCTGAAAATCAAAGACACTGTCCAGTCAGACTTGGAGGGCCAAAATAAAATAGATAGTGATCCTATCAAAGTCTGAAGGTAATTTTCATGTAAAGTGTAAAATACAAGGAAAATTAGGAACTGGATTTATTAATTTTTGATTTTTCTATTATTTACTAGAATTTTTATGGGGTTTTCAATGTTTTTCAATTTTTATAATTTTTATAAATCTAAAAATGACCAAAAGTGGTCAAAAAATCAAACACAACAAGACAAACAATATCTAAATTTTTTTGTAATTTTTAAAGTTATTTTAATATTTTTTTGTGATTTTTAGAACTGGGTAAGAAAAATACGTGTTTTTGAATTTTTAAAAATACTAAAAAGAGTCAGAAATGTCTCCAAAAATTAGAGAAAATTTTACATAGTGGCAGGAGCCACGTATCCAATTTTCATCAAATTTGGAGTAGTTTTGCTATTTTATGAAAATCAAACAACAAGGCATAGTGCACAGGGACCTATCTACAATTAAAATAAAGTTCTGGGGCCTTTTGATAATACGCAAGGAAACCCAGGGGCCCAAAGTGTAAAAGTCCCCGAGGCCCACGCACGATAAACGTGACTCAGGCCTGGAAGGGCATATTTGTCATTCATATTTTAAAAGATGCAGACAATAACACACGAAAAATACAGTGCAAATCATGCAATTTCACCAAAAACTCACGTGTCGACGCATGTGTCCATCATTTACAGGGGTAAAAATGCAAATCAAACAAACGACAGGGTCCTCTAAGCAATATTTACAAGAATAAAAGAACTACAAAATGTATTTACAGGACTAAATATTTAATGCAGAAAGAGAAGGGCCTACAGGGTAATTTACCCTTTTATTAAGCGGATGGCTAGGATGGTGCCACGTGCTGGATCTAACGGTCGTGAGGCGTTGAATGCCTTCCGCTGGATGGAGGGCTGAGAGGGGGCCACGCGTCGATCGGATGGTGGTTGCTGGGCCTCCTCTTAGCCCCTGATCGGACGGTCCTCGGAAGATCTGGAGAGTGGATGCGCAACGGACGGTCCTGGAGGAATCACGAAGAATAGGAGGCCGGCCCAGTACACGCACGGTGGTCCTCCTCGGGAGCTACAGATGATCGGAGAAGAAACGCCTAGACCTCCCGCGTCGATCAGGCTCCTTCGATGGCACAACGGAGCTCCGGAGAGCTCAGGCGACCACGGCAGAGCGGGAGCTGCTGCGTCTGAACGTCAAGCCCTCAGATGGGCTCTTCTTGATATGCAAAGCAACGTAATAGACTCTTGGGTCGTGGGTAAAGTGCCTCGACCCGGTTAGAGGTGGTGGAGGTGAACGGTGCGGCGATATGGGCGAGCTCCGGCAATGCGACGGCGGTGGGGCTCGTATCCCAGTTCCTGTGCAAACTGGGTTGGATGGCTGGGTGCAGAAGGTGCGTGGGAGACGCGCAAAGATGGTGGTCGAGTCCGATGGTCGAGAGGTGGGCGAGGGTGGTCGGAATCGAGGTTCGTCGACGATGGATAAATTTGGGCGTAAATCAAAATTAGCTAAAGAGAGAAGGGAAGAAGGCTACCTACTGGTCGAGGTCGACTGGGAATGAGCTGATGAAGCTCTAGGTCCTAGCCTCGAGGGCCGTCGATGCCCGAGGCTCGAGCACCACGTCTGGGCGGCGCACGGCAGCGCAAAGTCGCCGGATCAATGGTCCGGTCGCTCCCTTCTCGCTGCAACACAGCTAATCGCAAGCTGTCACTCAGGCGGTGGCTATGGAGGTCCTAGGGTGGAATGAGCTGAGCCAAAGATGAATGAAGGAGCGGCGGAGCTCAGACTATATAAGCCTAGGGGTCCGGCTATCTGGGAGTCGGGCGAGAGAATCGGAGCGCAGATCCCAAGAATCCACCCCGGGCGTGGATCACGAATGCACCAGGAAGAAATGGAGCCCGAGATTTCTAGATTTGGCGGTCGGATCGAGTGGCTAAAAATCGGAGAAGTCAGGTCAAACGCCAGATCCGCGAGAGAAGGGTCCGCGGGGGAGAGTTGACCGGGGGTCAACAATCCCCCGTGGACCAATCAGATTATTCTAATTTTTACTTATTTAGAAATTCATTTAAAAATAGTAAATGACTTATTTTCGAAAAACTCTAAACATGAAAAATGTTTATTTATTTTTAAACTATTTGTTTATGATTTTTATTTATTTTTTTGAAATATAATTTAGGTATTTACAAAATATTATTATTATATATATGTATATACATATGTATTTTTAATTTTTAATTTTTAATTATTTCTTTGTATACAAATTATTCCAATTTTTTATTCTATGTATTTATAGGATAAAATTTGGAATATTTTGGTATTTTTATTTTATTTTTCTTATTTATTTACAAGGGTAAATAAATAGATATATACAAGTATGTACATGGTATATACACAATGTTTATTTTGATTTTTATTTTTATTCTTTTTATTTTATTTTTGTTTTTATGGTTTTTATTTTATTTATTTACATTATGAAGTATAGAATATATACAATTTTTATGGGATTTTACTTGATTTATGTATAGGGATAAATAAATAGATGCATGATCTTATGTGCATGGTGATTATAGACAATAGGTGATGGCTTTTATTTCCTTTTAATTTTCCTATTTTTATTTTAATTTAATATTTACAACTATGTACAAATAAACACACACCCATTTTTATTTTTATTTAGAGGAAAATATTTTTCTTTATTTATTTACAAATTTATTTACAAATATGAGCTTCCCTATCTCCCTCTACTTGGGCTTTTATGCGGTCAGGCCTATGCTGAGCCCTCCCTTGGGATTAGGTCGCTCAATATTTATTCTAAATATCTCCCTCTTTTTCTTTTATTTATTTATTCTTTTATTTTTTCACAAAAAACATGCTAATTATTTACTTTTATACAATGCATGCACTTTGGTAATTATTTGTATTTACAGAGATATACATGTATTTGCAAATGATTTTTGTAGCTAAAATATAAGAATAAAGAGTGATGAATGGGTATTCATCACCCCCCTATACTTAACTTTGCTAGTCCCTTAGCAAACACTTATTTGAAAAAGAAGTGAAAAAGAGAAAGAAAAAGAAAAAGAGGAGAATATACATGGATTAAGGCTGATTATTAAACTTGCCTTCATTAAATTGAAATATGGAGCTCGATCAGATCTCTAGATTATTATGTGTCGGAACCTTATTTGGACTTAAGCTTAAAAACTCGACAGCCTCTAAGTTCCACCAATCTATGGACAAGACTCCTCAATAAACCAGATCAGAACAAGTCTACATACACAAATTCTAATGACCATGAATCTTTCCATGCGGTGTAAGTGATATGTAGCTCCCCACCTCAGAAGTAACAAAGAAACAACCTCCCCCAACCTGGTAACTCTAATGCCTCGGTCTAGCAACTCTTTCCTCGAGAAGCGGGGTATTCCCTTCTAAGTTCAAGTGCAATCGGATCAAGAAGAGGGGGAAGAAGATGAAGAATGGACCATGGCCAGTGTAGCCACGTATCCTTGGGAGCTCAACCAGTGTAGCTGAGTCTCCCGCTGCAAGCTTCATGAGATGTAACATGTATACCATAAGCTTTTTCTTTATTTGACTATATACACTCCGGTGGGTTATTAAATTTTCAATCCGACCCACCACTTTTTTGGAGTTCTTTCTTTTTTTCGTGCAACTATACAACATATCTACATGGTGCGGCATATATACAAGGAGTTTTTCCTCTTGAGCTAGTAGACTGTCCCTCTTTTGAAGCTTTATTGCAACCCACAACTTCTGTCTTTAGACTTCATCACCACCAGACCACGTTGAGATGCACTTCCTTCACTAGAAGAAGAAGAGAGGTTCCGCCTAGAAGTACTACCCTCATATGCTACCCCAAGCCAAAGGAAACTGCCTCCTCACCACCTCATCCGTGGAGAGCTATGTGTAAAGTGCTGGTGCAAGTCAAGCCATTGTCTCTAAGAGTCATGCGTGTGTTGTTAAGTGCTCTACTTAGGCTCATCAAGATGACATATGCTCATAGCCTAGTGGACTCAAAGAATTAAGTCCCAATGGACCTGAAAAGCCTTAACCCTAAGCCCTATAAGGTTCCTCTTAGAATTAGGTGGATTAAGATCTTAATCAAGCTTCATTTCCCAATTTACTTCCAGGCTAGTTTAAATGTCAACTATAATCCTGGGAAAAACTATACAAATATTTACAAAGATGCGATTTACAACTGTGCACTTTACGTGCAAAATTTTTGAAAAATGTTTGAAAACATGGATGTATGCATGAATGCGAGTTTTGCAAAATATTTACAAACATTTACAAGGTTTTTGCAAACTTTTTGTTTTCAAAACATTTTGGAAAAATTTTGTATTATATACATAATTTTGATATGAAAATATTTACAAATCCTTTACACAAATCATTTTACAATCATTTGTACAAAAATAATTTGTATAAATAAATAGGTATGTGCAAGATGAATTTTATGTATAAGGGAAAAAAATTTTAATTTTTATGAGTTTTTTAGCCATTTTTATTTATTCACACACTCACACAAAGTACGAGTTATGGATAAAGTATATATGAAATATATACACACCGCCCTATACTTAGCTCGAACGATGTCCTCAGAGTGATCAAGAGCGATGAAGAAGACATAACTCGTGCTTAGTATATGGAAGTGAAAAGGAATGGCTGGATACAGAGATGAATGAAATAATAGAATGAGGAGAACTCGGTGTTTTCCCCCTATACTTAGGATCAAGTAATCCTAAGTATAGCAAGTTGTACATGAAGGGAAATCCGAGTGAAAGATGTGCAGGGCCTACCCCCCCTATACTTAGGGTAAAATATCCCTAAGTATAGGCAGCAAAACAGGGGTAGAAAGAATCAATCCCTATATATATTGTTTAATAAAGAATTTTAGCATGATACATATATTCCTCAAACATATTTGAAAATTATTTTACAAACAACTTTGAAAAACTATAGTCCAAAATAATTTTTACAAACACATTTTTACAAACATTTACACACATTGGAAAATCATTTTACAAAGGTTTCGATTCTCCCTCCTCGAGTTTTACAACTTAGGAATTAACGGAATTGGGATTGCTCGTTGGGCGTGAATTTCTGTGCTTACATAAACTTCAGTTATAAACTCAATTTAAAATCGAGACTGCTAACCAAGACAACTGTAAATAAATTGACATAAAATTAATCTGTGTTTGGTGGAGAGGAACCCACTCATTGTTTGTAAAGACAAGATCGCACATCTTAGGATAGAGCCAAAAATCGAAATGCTTCATTCAGACTACTGATTTTTAAAAACAATTAGCTACTTTTCAGTGAGGGTCTCGGGTAGCCGTTTACGGTCCGACTTCCCTTAGCAGAGTAGATGGTTTAGAGGACATCGCGGAAGGCTCCGTCCTCAAGTAACACGGGTAGCCGCTTAAAAATTCCGTACTTACATCTATACTGGCTGAAAGTAGGTGCAACTAGTTGTATGAACTCGGGACAGTCTTTGTGAAATATTTCGGCACCTAACAGCTGCGTTTAATTTTTAAGATTGTTTTGTCATTAAATTAAAATTGAAAAGATAAGCGGTCGAACCCTAACGTGCCTTCACAAGTGTTGAGTGGGTAAATCAACGTGTTTGTTTTGTGTTTTGATTTGTGTGAGTAAAAGACCTTGCAATCGCAAGAAAATCGTGGTTCGCTAATCATTCCATCCCTATTGATAAAACGTCGGCACAGTGGTCTTCTTTCCCGATCTCCACGACCATGTCCCGATATCCTTCTTCTCACACTCCTCAGGAGAACCTGGTCTTCAAATCAGGTTCCTCTCAGTCATCATGCTCTTCCCGCCCATACATCTCACCCTATGACCACACTTCTTCTTCTTGTAATAGACTTCTCTCACATTATGACAATCTTGTGAGCATGAGAGAGAGACCAGAATTGAGGATGAACAATAGAGTGACCGATATTGATAGTACAACATGATTTCCGGTTACTATGATCTCACAACCTCTTGAACCATCCCCTACTCAAGATGACTATCCTCTTGAGTGCAATCAATTTCCCTTCGACAATCCACGAGAAATGTAAAGTCAAGGAAATATAACTCATGATCATACCATAATGTTTATGAACAATCAATACTCTACTTGAGGTTACATGCCAGAATCACGACACGTGGAGAATGATTATTCAATCACTAGTCATGAGATGTTTGAGGATGAGATTGCTCGGATTAATAATAGAGTAGACACTTTAACTGAGAGAATATATGATCTCATCCCGTCCATGCAGAATTCAGAAGAAGTGAGGCCATCACCATGCGAACCACTGGATTATCATGTGACTCACAATCAGGCACAACCACCGCTGACCTCTCAGCCCCCGACTGACCATATTACAGAAAATACAAAAAAAATTTTGAAATATTTGAAAATTCAAAAAAAGTGGACAATTCTGAAATGGAAGCATTTTGCAAGAGTATAATCTTAGAGCTTCCATTAATCAAAGCCATAGAATATGTACCCGATCTTAAGAGATTTGTGAAGAGTCGACTGAACCCCAAAAAGACGGGCAAGAAACAATCCAGGACTGAATATCATATTATATCAATGGCTAGTTCTTTGGCGATGAATCATAAAACCAAAAGTCGTAAAGTCAAGCGGTTGACTCGGATCACATGTGAAATTGAGGATTCTACATGACTCATGTTCGGTTAGACGATGACTCCACATTAAATATCCTCCCCAAGTCCGTCTTTGACCAACTCAAAATCGGACAACTCAAAAAGACTAGGGTGATTGTTCAATTACCCGATCGATCTACCAAAAGACCACGGGAGATCGTTTCCGTCGTCGTAAATTTTCGAGGTAAAGAACATAAAGTGGACTTTTTTGTCCTTGACATTGAGCACCCCAGAAGTATGTCCGAGTCTCCTATTATTTTAGGAAAGCCGTTCTTAACCTCTGCTAAGGCGATCGTCGATTGGAGACTCAGGAAATCAAGTTCCCGAACTCTGACCACAATGAACACACCCCCAATGACACATCCTTCTCTGAGGAAAACCAACTTGAAATCGACAGTTATGATCAGGAGATAAATATTTCACATGATCAGACATCTCCGCGTGACACACTGATACAAACCCTAGGAGAGTCACCTAAAAGACTGACTGTTGGACAAACTTCGGATTCTCACCACCCTATCACTGCTCCTAGGAAAAATCAAGATTTTGGAGCTTATGAGGAATTGGACCATATCAATGAGGATCGCCACGATTATTTGAATGGTCCAATCTTTGAGTCGGCAGTAATTAATGAGATACTTGAACCATATAAGGAACCGACTCCGGAAACATCCGATGTCACAAAAATTCACGATCATCCGGAAGTGACGTCAACACCCCCAGCCATAAACCACAAAATCATAAGGAACAATCTTCCTCGTCCGAAGCAGCGCATGACCCTTCAAGAATTGGTCGACTTTTATGGGGATTCAACTGATGAGGAACTCACGAATGCCAAATCGGTTACTCAAGACAGGGAGATGAAGACTGACCAACTTCCTCCCAATACTTCTCAAGGAAACAAACCGACCAAGAAAGTCACCTTTGACCTTAGACACCGAGTGATTTCTGAAGAGTCCTCGTTTCTGAAGAGTCCTCGTCCGGTCCTGATGTGGTTCATCAGATAAGTGCAATAGGTACAGCTCTGATCCAAGGGCACTTTCCTCTTATCAATAAAAGTTGGAGATCCTCTGCATACGACTACTATTCTCCTGAGGACGACTCCGACGATGGTTGGCCTTCTTCATCGCCCCCCTCATCATTACCCTCCACATCTCCATACTATCTCCCTCCACAATTCTGCAAGAAGGTCCATCGCAAACCTCCTTGATCTTGTACATCTGCAAATCTACATGCTTCCCCATCTGTATTTATCCGATTATACTTATCCTAACCTGAGCTTAAGTATAGGGGGATCGGTACCATTGTTTATACATTACTCCTCTTCTTTTTCACCCATCTATACTGAGTACGAGGTATGTCAACATTTCACTTTGTGCCATGGGGACATAGCACAAGCTAAGTATGGGGGGGTGTTTGTATATATGTTATCTACTTTATCCATAGCTCGTACTTTAATCATTTTTATCAAACATCGGGGATGGGTACAAGTAGTGTATATTATGTGTATAATACCTTTTTCAAAAAACAAAAAATAAAATGAGAAAAAAATCATCACCCATGGTCTTGCATTCCATCAAGCATTTCATTCATTCCTTGGTTAATATATTCCTGACAAATTTACTATCACTCAATGCTTGAGGATTTTGAGGACACTTCATTTCTGTGATCTTGAGAGTCTGAGTTAACATGCCTTAGTCATTAGGGTTTTTGAACTTACTTATTCACACTTCCCTAGTTTGAAAGATTTGAGCGCTATATTGCACTCTTCATCTCCACCTTCAAAGAATATGATCAGAACAAATCACTTCCACAACTGCATGATTGATGAGATGAGTTGAGATATCACTTGAGTAACTAAGACTAGAGATTTGAGTTTAGATCCGTTCTAATGATGCTCGAGGATGGGATAAAGTTAATGAAGGCTTCAGGAAACCTGAGTGTCAGCAAAATCCCGGCAAGTATGTGAACAAGTTCATATGTTATCTTTTTGATATTGACCTAAGTGCAGGGTGCGTTGAAACTTAATGAAAATTATTGATCAATGTGTGTCAGCTTTTGGTAAAAGAAATAGAGCTAGCCAACAAAAGCAATGAAATGTCAATGAAAAACTCTATTATCCAAGTCAAATTATAAATGAGCTTCCACCAATGTCGAGCGCTCCAAACATTTTCGAAGTGTCCACTTCGACCAAGCGTTAATTAGGACCAAGGAGTCGGGCTGACACCAAAAAAGGGCTCTGCATCGTAAATGCTACAAGTCTGGGTGTCGAAGGTATCTTAGATACTCAAAAGAGACACACCCCAGTGTACTCCCAGAAAAACAAGTGCAGACGACTCCAACTCTCTTGACGGACACATTGGTCAACAATCATAAAATATACTTGTGTTGAGTAATAAGGCACTCGAGATGCACCTTGTTCCAATGAAAGGGAGAGAAAATCAGACACAATCCTATGCCCTCCATCATCTGGCCGTCCATCTACACTTTCAAGTCTGACAAACTAATGAGATGGTTGACTAAAGCAAGAATAGACTTATTCCCTAGTGTTGAGAATTAGGTCTAGAGGAGAGTCTCTTGGATTGGAACTTTGGACGATGTCGCGACTTGACTCTCATGAATGCAGTACACTAAAAATCATATCCTTATACTATGTTTACAAACAGAGAGTCTGAAAATTAGAGAAGTTGGGTTCCTTTTGATTAAAGTATGGTTGAGCCCAGAATTTTAGGATCACTCAAATTAAGGGTCTTCTACGAATTGAGTTTTAAAAATTCACATGCACAGTTAGGGATGTATTCAACTAAGTCATCCATTCATTTGATGCTCGGGGACGAGCATGGTTTAAGTATAGTGGTATGATGAATCCCGTATTCATCATGCTAAAATTGGCCATTTAGGCTATGTTCCCCAATATTCACATGCATTTAATCATTAACAGAACATCATTAGCATTCATACATGTGTAAATAATATTTGCATTTCATCATGCATAATTTCATTAAAATACCAAGTGTAAATTAGCCCAAAAGCCACTAATTTGTCACATTTGTAAATAATTCATCATAACTCCGATTGACTCAAAACTACCTCCATTGTGTAGATATTACTAACTTCATTAAGTAAAAAATACAAAAAAATTTACTAACTCAAATAAGTGTCAAAGAGTCCCACAATCTAATTTCACATTTGACGGACTAGAACGAGCATATCTCCCACATACAGTATCCGATTTTGATCTACTCACTTTTAAAGTACTCCATTTTAAAATACCGTCAAAACAAGACCAATTTCATAAAATTCAGAGCTCATTTGTGAAAGTTGGGTTTTGGGCCTCTTTTGTGCATCTTGACTTTTTTCTATTTTTGACCTGAGTTTTTATGTACATAATTAACCATTTTAATTTTATTTCTTCTTCATTAGTGTTCTTTGATGAAAGTTTTATTAAGAGACACAAAAATCCCAATCTAGATTAAAACTGAAATCAAAGAAACTGACTTAGTCCAAGTGTCCGTTGTGAGTCTGTACAAAAATTGATTATTTCTTACTTCTATTTTATTTTCCTATTTTCTTATTTATTAAAAATCCAAAAAAAATATATTAGTGTGTAATTAATTTCTTCGTATTTCATCGTATTTTTTCTATAATTTTTATCTTCTCTAAAACTACCAAAAAAATTACAAAACTCCAAAAAGTTGATTTTCTATACACATGGAGAACCACCAAAATACCACTTCATACAAGTGACCTCTTTTGCTCCCGATTCCTTCATGAAGTTTGTAGATCTCGTAGAGATAAACAACGTTCATGAAGAATATTTTTCGGTCTGAGGTCTTCTCTTATCTGTTTTTCATCTTCAAGTTTGAAAATTTTTTTGGGGTGCCGTGTGGCACCCCCTGAGCGTGCCACGTGGCACCCCACCTTCTCTCCCTCCTGCCATCCATCTTAGCACGTGACCATCTTCCCCATCCGTTCTCCCCCAAAACGGAAGCCGCTCCTCCACAGCCGTTTCTCCTTCTCCTCTCGTAACGGTCGACCCCCACCTACGCTCCTCCTCCCCGCCTCTCGGCCACTCCCCTCGCGCATAACGCCCACTCACGCCTCCTATAAAACCACTTCGCCCGCAGCCTACTCCGGTCATCCGCCCTTCTCCAGCGCCGATGACAGCGGCTGCATCTTATCGGTGCGATCCAGAGGTTCCACCGTCCTCTGTCCTGCTCTTCTTTGTGAAGACGGTCAAGCTTCGGAGCTCCGCCACCTCCTCGAAGCAATCAACGGAGAGAATTGCTTCTCCTCCCTCCAGGCGAATCCACTCCCCTTCTTCCTCTTCCCTCCATATCTTCTTCTTCATTCCATAAAGCAAATCCTACACGACACCCGGTTCAAACATCACCATCATTCACCTGTCCCCTCCACGTTCTCCTCTATCTCACAAACCTTGTCCCCTCCGACCAACAACGCGGCTGGAGATACGGCTCCTTTCCCCACATCCCAGGGGAGCCCCTCGCCCCCTTTCTCTTCTTTGGGTTTAACGCCAAAGCTGGGCAGAGAAGCTCGAGCTTTCATCATATCTCTGCATGTCTTCAAAGAGGAAGGATGTCCAGAACTTGGGTCCCTCCTACGTGCCATTGTGCTTGAGCAAAATAAAGCCACCACTACCATACTCTCGCAGGGATCTTCAGCTTTCAGGTTGTACACACGATCGTTCATATCCATACAGAGCAGAGCACTGAGTATATTGATAGGTTTATAAAATTTCGAGCAGGATCTTGATTCATTTGGACTATTTGTGTTGAATATTTTATTTGAGTCTCTAAGTGTTGAACAGACTGCTTGAAATTGAACTGGTAATACTCAACCCGCTAATCATCCAATGTCAGGTATAAATTCTCAATTTCTATACCAGTTAGATTGATTTGGCTCTATCTGTTCTCTTAGATTGTTTCCAGATTGTGATATCTCTCCATTTCCTTTGCTTCACACTCCCGGTTGTTTCTACTGTCATCACATACCGGTTTAGAGGAAGACCTCTTACAAATAGGAGTCGACCATATTTGATTCCTCAACCTGGGGCTTTTCCATTGTTGACAATAGTATAAAATCCCAACAAGAACTTGAATCTACACTTGTGGGCATTAATTTCCTTTAAAAAATTAATTGTTGATGTTAGTGGTCTGTACATATTTATAATAATAAGTGGATGTTGGATCCCATCTTAAACATAGTGATGCATGAGTACAGAACTTGGGATATCCACGTAGGCAATGTGGCATAAATATCATCTTTATGTTTTATGTGTACTGCGAAAAACCCAAACAAAAAGGTTTTGCATCAAACATTTTACGAATCTATATCCTATTTCAAGCTATTTATCTATATAATGTCCTCTGTCTGAAATACTTAATGATGGGTAATAGTAAGCATGAGGTGAATTGCATTCTTGATTCGATGTCTGCAATTTAAATTATAGCTTTCATGTATTGCTAACCAAGTTTCATTTCCATGCATTCATGCTGCAAGCATCTGATAAGAGCAACACATTACCAGCCTCATTTCCACAACACCTATTCACAGAAAAGAAACATAAAGCATTCAACATCTAGCCATAGCTATCTGTCGTGACTATATCCAGCACCACCGAGCTCTATTTATTTCCAGGTTGTCTACCAGCTCGCCATCCGCTTTGCTCGGCCACATCGTCCCCCGCCGACGAAAGACGCACCCCCAAAGCTTTCGTTAACTGCACCTGGAGATTGGGCACCCAAGCCTTCACCTCTGAGTTCCTGAACCTGCCATGAGCACCCGACTCTGGCGAAACACGTAAGGAGCACGTATTAGCTGAAAAGTTGCACACATATCCCCGCTAGTTCCCGAAATTGCAAGGAAGACCCGCAGTCCAGATCACGTGCCCGGTGCATGCGTGTTGGTTAATTACAGAGGCACTTCATGGGCTTTCACATCTGCAGATAAGCCCTCCCAGGGATTATTTTGTTATAAAACTCTTAATTTTCTTACATATTAGTCTTCAGAACTTCATTTTGAAATATCTTTTGCATCTAAACTCCAGTTTTAGCATATAATATATTATTTCGAAGCTTATTTCGTGCTCCATCACCTTGCTTAATTTGTGGACAGATCCGAGGTTGCCTATTGATAATTAGTATTTGAGGATCTTTGTTGGCATATGCAGTCTTCTTTTTGACATTCTACGCCACATTTCATTGAGAAAGTAACGATTTATTCTGCAGGTATTTATTTGAGGATTTGATGATTTTGAATTAATATTTGAGGATCTAATCTTTACAGGGGAAAATCTATGATAAATTTATTTAATCCTATATCAATCTCTCTGATCAACGATTAATTTTGAGGAGCAAATTAAAGGGAATTCTAACAGAATTATTTGGTGATCAATCTCTTGGTCTGCAACTTGAAAATTCATTTCCTGAATCTCTTTTGATCTGTGATCTCACATTGAAGATCTTGTTCTATTTCATTTAGATTTAAAAATCATAAATCACAGATTCGAGTTTCATTTCTGTTTCCTTTATTTGCATCACATCTTCACCTTTGCATTGTATCTTCATTATTGCATTGTACATTTCTCAACATAAAAATTAAGCACTTATTAATTATTTGATTTAATTTAAAACCGTGCAACTAAAAATCTCCGTTCCCTGTGATCGACCTTGGTACACTTGCCAAGTAAAAATACTCCACAACATTCAAAGATTGTGATTTTTGACGACCGATCTTCGCCTCCTATACTACAATTATCTATTATTAAAGAGGTGGATTTCACGCTCATCAGAAGGGTTCAACATGAAAGGGTGCAAGAATCAAGACCCAAAAGTCGAGAAATCGAGGCAAAAATATGGATGTTAGAGGCTATGTTGTACGTCAGAGAAGTTGATCGAGGACAACCCCTGGCACCCCTTAGTTGGTTCATGTGGGCCAACTAGGAAAAAGCCTGCCTGAAAAAGATTATACAATAATTAACGAATAATAAAAGATTTTATTAATTTTAGATTACAAAATAAAAAAATATTTATTAATTTCTAAAAAAAATTATCATGTTATTTATTTATTTTTTAGAGTTTTGTAATTACAAGTTAGTTTTTAGGGATTATATATAGGTATATTCTTTTAGGAATTTAGGTATTTTATTTTCATTTTTTATTTTTATTTTATTAATTTAATTTATTTTTTATATATTTATAACTTATTTTTAAATATATAAATATATTTTTATTGTATTTTTTATATAATATATACACTTAAATAAATAGATGTATTAATTATATAGATATAGATACATGTATTTCATCTTTATATTTTTGGTACATATTTTATTTTACTGTATTCTTTAGTGTTTTATTTTAGATTTAATTTGTATATATATATATATATTATAAATAATACTTATAAAATTATAAAAATATAAAAATAATGAATATTAAATAAAATGAATATTTTAATCAGGCAAACTATACAATAGGGGTTCAAAACCTTTCTTTCTTACCTTAACTTCGAAAAGTATGAAATCACCTTCATTAAATAGTTTATTAAAAGTTATAAACAATTAAAGGTGATTTTGATATATTTTAATTTTTATTTGAGATATATGTGTCTGGGAAGTTGGGTTTTTGGAATCTTATTTAGATTGTATCTTGTACACTATATATTATTTTTGTGTGAACTCAATTTTGTATTTTTATATATTTTATTATCTACAATTTTAATGTACAAAGTTTCTTTATCTGAGGTATCAAAAATGTACTAAAAATAGGTCCCAAAATGAATAAAAATGAATAAATATGTGGAATTTTATCTGTCAAACCTATAATCTTTTCAAATTACCTTTACAACCTTTGAAACAATCTAATTCCCCCCATCGACCCCGTAAACTTGCTCCATCTTACCCCACAGACCATGTCGTCATCTTTAACTTTATTGGAGTCAATTACTTGAGTTAAACTTGAGTTAATCAAACCAAAAAAATCAACGATGGATCTTCAATCTCTTCTCTCCTTCCTTCTCCACCCCTTCTTCATCCTCTTCTTATACCCAACCAAACGGGAAGCCAGAGGCTGCTCAACTAGAGGCCGCTCGTCAGGATGAGGAATAATGGGAGTGCTGCAAAGCTCTCTGAGTTGCGACTCTTCAGTAACCCGCTCATCGGGACGTTGCCACACAATCTTAGCAGCAAGTCTCCATGGGTGGTTGTGGACCTCTCGCAGAATCTATTCTCCAGTGAGGTATTGTCGATAATTTGTAACATGGTACTCTCCAGGAGCTTCTGATGATCCACAACATGCTGTCTGGAAGTATACCGGAAAGCCTCGGGCGCTGCAGGTCTCTTCTAAAGGCTTCACCTTAGCAATAATATCCTCTCTGGGGAAGTGCCTCCCGGTCTATGGGGCCTCCCACACATTTATCTCGTCGACCTCACGAGGAACTCTCTCTCTCTCTCTCTCTCTCTCTCGAGAGTAATCTCAACACAGGTTTCAGGTGGAACTAACATCTCTAGTCTTATTATATCAAGCAGCCATTTCAGCGGAAGCATTCCAGATGAAGTGGAGCTTTGTCAAAGCTATACGAGTTCTCTGCAGCAAACAACCACCATGTCGGAAAGTGGGGGAAGGCATCGTGGGTATCTCTAGTTGTTAGGATCCATCTTCATACTGGCAGGCATTGTGCTCCTTGCGGGCATTACATGGTTTGTCTGGAGGTACAGAAAGTTCCAACGGCGAAGGCGAGAAATTAGCAGGCCCAAGTAGAAGCTGATGTCCTTCCACAAAATGGGTTTCGGTGAATTCGAATTCTTAGATTGCTTAGATGAAGATAACGTGATCGGCTCGGGTGCCTCTTGAAAGGTCTACAAGGCGATGCTCGGCAACGGTGAGGCCGTGACCGTGAAGAAGCTGTGGGGAGTGTCAAGGAAAGAGGGTCACGACATTGAGGGTCAGAACAAAGATGGAAGCTTTGAAGCAGAGGTGGAAATGTTGGGAAAGATACGGCACAAGAACATTTGTGAAGCATTGGTGTTGTTACTCGAACAGAGACTGCAAGTTCCTTGTGTATGAGTATATGCCCAATGGGAGTTTGGGGGACTTGTTGCATTCTGGCAAGAGCTGGATGCTCAATTGGCAAACTCGATACAAGATCACCATCACTGTCGTAGAGAGTCTCTCCTACCTCTACTATGATTGTGTGCCGGCCATCGTCCACCGTGACATCAAGGCCAACAACATCCTCCTTGATGCATATTTTTGCGCCCGGGTTGTGGACTTAGGCGTTGCCAAGGTTGTCAACAGTTCAAGAAGACGACCTAATTCAATGTCCATAATTGCTGGTTCATGCGGTTATATTGCTCCTGGTGGATAAATGGTTTTATATTGTAAACCTATTGCTTCAGACATCAATTCTTAGCTGAATCAAGTGTGAGCTTATGTTTGCTTTCTGTTTGTAATTACAGAGTATGCTTATACAATGCGCGTGAACGAGAAGAGTGACATCTACAGCTTTGGGGTTGTGTTACTAGAGCTCGTAACTGGGAGGCGGAGCGGCCAGAGTGCCTTTAGGTTTGGGCTCTCTGTCCGAGCACTGTTCTGGTATGTGGAGATGAAGGAGCTCAACAACAAGAACCCCGTGGAGTTTGATAGGTACATGAGGGTGGAGGTTGACACGGAGGTATTCTTAAGGGGGGAGAAGAAGCTGGAGACCTTCAATGATCTCACCAGCAATTGTACGGATGGGGTCGACTCGAGTTCACAAGGCCATAACAGAGGTGGGGGAGGAGGGGAGCGGGGGTGGGGCGGGGGAACCTGCTGTGGCGGATGCGGGGGAGAAGGGGAATGGGGGTGGAAGATGCGGTGGAGGGGGATGGGGCAGGGGGGCAGCAGACCTGTAGGAGGAGGTGGAGGTCGGGGAAGAGGAGGGCGAGGGCTGCGGATGTCAAGGTGAGGGGGAGTGGCAATCAATGTAAATTTGATAATCAAATGGGTATTATGTAAAGGCACATAGAAATATGGTTAATTTTAATGGATAATGGACGGGGGTTAACCACATGGTCTGTAGGGTAAGGGTTAGCAAGTTTACGGGATCGGAGAGGGAATTAGGTTGTTTCAAAGGTCGTAGAAGTATTTTGAAAAGATTGTAGGGTCTGTCAGGTAACAATCCTATAAATAAAAGGATTTTTATTTGTATTTTAGCCCTTATCTCCCACTGCTTTATTTGTTGTCGACCTTGTCATCAAGATGCCTATATCTCGGGGTTTAAGATCATAAAATATCTACGATATTTTATTCTTTTTTCCTTTTCTTTATTCTATAATTTTGGTATTAAAAATTGTATTTTATATACTATTTACACAACAATGCATGAATGCTAAAATGCACGTATTTACACGTATTTACTAAGGTTTTTAAGGTCAAAATGATAGAATAAAGATGATGAAATAGAGATTCATCGATTAAGAAAGTCACTTACATGACAAGACTCGAGGAAAATCTAAGAATGAAGGATTGCCTTTTGTACAACCACTCAACATAAAAAACCCAAAAGAAAACTCTCAACTTGATCCTCCGTATTACCAAGATCTCTACAATAAATGCCATGATCAAGCATCAAACAAGGGATGCCTCATCATAGACCGTTGGATCATATCATAATGCTCAGGCCACCAACAACAATACAAGATAACGAAGCTCCACACCCTTTACACCCCGTGACATCTAAGGATACCTTCTCAATTAAATGTTTTCATCCATGAGGCTGGGATCAACCCCATTAGTTATGCTATGGTCATTTGAAAAAGGGCCTTCTCATCCAAATCTTCCTTTTGCGTAGCTTGAAGATAGTCCACATCTTCTCTAGGTTTCTTTGTGTTCACTTGATAACTCTTATTATGGCCTTGAGAAAAAAAATTCATGTTCCTATAACGTTTTTTCTTTTGCCTGGAATGTTCCCAACGATCAACCTCTCATCTGAATCTCCCAAAATAATCGAAATCACAATCATAGTGACAAGCTCGGGGAATGTTGTTAAAACAACTTACTTCACCTTATTAAAAATGCCAGATGCATGTAGAACCTTCACTTCAAGGGATTGGCCTTCCTATGAAGATGCATTTTATATGCCCTTCCCACAAGCTTTGGAATGCTAGTATTCGTAGTAGAGCTAAGCAAACTATTGGAAGATGACACATCATATCTACCCACAACGAGAGTGACATCACAAGACAAAGAGAGTCCTCTCCCAGACTTCGAAAGGTCCAAAGCAGTGGAGAGACCTAAACAAAGTTGCGGGTCCAAAAACTCAACCTGGTGGAGCCCGAGCCACCCACAAACGAAGCAACTGGAAGGCTCTGGTCCTTGACAAGAATCACCAAATCCACATCTAAACAGATCAGATTCAATCCAAGATCTAAGCACTCCTTTCGGATTGGATCCTTCCTACATCTTGAAGAGATAGCCTCAAACCGAGTTGGAGCCTCCCCCGGATCTGAGAACTCAATTTACAATACCTCACGAGCAAATAGGGCAGCAGACGAAACCCTAATCACATACGCTGCCTACACCCTCTGAAGAAATATAACCCTCCTACACTGGTGATTTGACCACTGGGATCTTTGTGATTTCAAATATGTTTTGAGTGGTTGTCCATAAATCCTCATCATGGAACGCGATCTCCTTTATGATATCCATGAATTAGAACTAAGCCTCCAATGGTTGGTCCAAAACGCATATGCAGTCCTTGTGGAAGCCTACGGATCCTCTGCCAGCCTTTCAGACGACGCTCTTCATAAACCCTGCGAAGGCAAAAGACCCTGATTCCGACAGTTTTACTGATGTATCTGGCTAAACATCCACCTTCTCTGATCGCACTCCCGACCCCACCAGATACGACGTAGCTCTGACCTCCACGACTCCCACCATAGATGATGCATGTACCGCAACCACGCCATGTGGTAAAGGTGGTGGGATTTCCTCTACCTCCCAGAGAAAACTGGCATGACCCTCCAAAGCTTACATTCCTTCGCAAATTTGAGCAGTATCTTCCTTTTGAGTAATACGATGGTCACAGTAACATGGCCAAGTAATCGACCATCAGAAAGAACTTCCATCACATCATCTAGATCCTTGAGTGCCTTCCTCGGTAAGCTGAGATTTCTGGACAATAAAGGCACCCCATGACCCTCATTGTTTGAGGGAATACTCACACTTTCTCCCCGTAAGTGAAACAAGGTCCTGGCCACTTTAGCTTCACCCCCAAATGTCTTGTCGCAAGAGCAACTAGAACCAGTGTTTTTAAACCGGACCGGACCGGCTGGTCCGACCGGTCCGACCGGTGAACCGGGCCTGGACCGGTCCGGTTAACCGGTTATGCCGGTTCGATTTGATTGTTTAAATTTTAATTAACCCGCCCGGTTCAACCTATTTTTTGACCCAGTTTAACCAGGTTCAACCGAATTTGAACCGCATTTAATTTTTAAATTATTTGAAAATATTGTTAATAGTGGGAGTTGAATTTTAATTAACCCGCCCGGTTCAACCTATTTTTTGACCCAGTTTAACCAGGTTCAACCGAATTTGAACCGCATTTAATTTTTAAATTATTTGAAAATATTGTTAATAGTGGGAGTTGAACCCATAACCATTGGTTACCTTTTTCACACTCCCAACCAACTACACTAACACAACTTTTTGCATATGTTGGGTTTTAAAAATAATTAAACTATTATCATGTTACAGAGCATCTAGACCAAATAATATATATATATATATGGAAAAAATGGGGCTGCCCCCGCCCCATTTTTCGGCATTTTTTTATTTTTTTTTTGAAAAATAAAACCATGTATATTCACCCCTATATCCCTCCTATATGCCATTCGAATTTCGTCAGAAATAGAGACTCCTACGGCCTCCATCGAGACGATGTCGATTTAAAAAATTCTGTTACCGTTAAAAAATGACTGTCTGGATGGAGGCCATAGAAGTCTCTGTTTCTGACGAAATTCGAATGGTATATAGGAGGGATATAGGGATGAATATACATGTGTTATGTTTCAAAAAAAAATGCCGAAATAAGGGTGGGGGCAGCCATGTTGGCTGCCCCAAGGGGGCAGCCCCATTGCACTATATATATATATATATATGATATGTATAATATTTGATGGTGTATAAGAAAAATACTTAATGTATACTGTGAAATATATACATTATCTATGTATTTTATATATATCTCAAGTATATTAAGTGTATATTATATATATATATATTATTTCATTTCGGTTTGATTAGCCGATTCAACCACTTTTTTTCACCGGTTCGGTTTAACCCGATTTTAAATAATGATGACATCATCATCCGGTTGAACCGGTTTGATTACATGGTTCGACCTGATCCGACCATTTCAACAAGATTTCCGGTTCGATGTCCGGTTCGGTTTCAAAAACTTTGACTAGAACTCTAAAGATGAGAGACAATGTGTGCAGCATGTTTGCTCATCAAGAGATGTGACATCACCGAAGAAGCCCTCTCCCATGCACTCCTTCACTTTGCAATGACATCGTCAAATCCAAGTTCCTCTCCCAACCACATGCCAATCAGGAAGTCCTCCTTTGCTAGGTTCAAAGAGGCTCTATGCTACCATTCACCATAGCTGAAAAGGAATGATCAGCCTCAAAATTGTTCCTCCCAAAGAAACCCAAATGTTGTTGTGGAGGATATATGTCGCACATCATAATGATGTGCAATCTAACCTCCTCTGATACTACTTGCCACACGTGAAACACCTGGGAGGGGCAAAACAACCAGTAGCAGTGTGACCAAGAACCCACAACAAAACATTACGACCTAGGATGCACAAGTTTCTGGTGATTGACTCGATGCCAACCCTCATCGACCTCATTCTCAGACCTCGGCCTTGCACCAACTACACCAATGTTCTCTCCCCTTGGATGAAGGAGCCCTCTCAAATCACTTGGATCTCTCTCTCTCTCTCTCTCTCTCTCTCTCTCTCTCTCTCTCTCTCTCTCTCTCTCTCTCTCTCTCTCTCTCTCTCTCTCTCTCTCGATCGATCGATCTCCATCCATAAGCAACTAACAAGGGAGGATGAGGTGCAACATCTTGGATCAGATTGAGGCATCACCGATAGGGAGATGCGAAAACATGGTTGGCGGCATGTGCAACGAGGACAGCGCGAGAACGTCGAGGCGAAGGCTGGAGTGTTGTTGTGATACTGATAGGGCGGTGAAGGGGTGAAGTGAAGGGGTGAAGTGTGAAGGCAGCAGTGGCGTGGGATGGTAGAAAGAGTTGGAAGGATGAGGCGACTACCAAGATGATTGCAAGAGATAAGTTGAGGTGATGTAGAGGAGGTTGTGAAGGAGGCTAGTAGGGCTTGGAAGGTTAGGGTTGGAAAGGTTGAGGCGGAGGCACTGGGATATCGGTGTTAGGAAGTTTTTGTTGTCACAGAAGAGACTGGGAAGGGCGGCGATGACATCGAGGGAAGGTAGAGCGAGCATCTATTGCTAGCGACGATTTATATCACAACAATTATATACTCCCTCTGTTATTGAAATTAGTATTAATCTTGCTCAAAATAATAAGTATTAAAATAAATTTTGATGGTGAGGAGTCGAGGACAACGGATAACCATTGTTGTGTGAACCGTCTCTAGGTACATATTCATCATTCATGCCTCATTCATCACTAAATTCAGGTACAAATAATATTTATCATAATAATTCAACCAACGAACGATATAGCTACATATTCCAAAATAAATGTCACTTGATTTTGATATATATCATCATAACTCAAAATCTTCTCCTAACATCGGTACCGTGTAAAGCAACATCATATCATTACAAAGATACTAGAGAAGATACAATTGATGTGCTCGCCAAAACACTGAAATAGGGGCGCATCAAAAGCTCCAGAAGACGGCGACACGGTGGCATACAGATCCTACATGGACTGCCACATCAGCTACCATGTAGGATGATTTTATTTTCGATAGATCTTTGGGTTTGAAGGTCATATTTAGCTGTCGTAATTCTAACATGCAATTGCATCCACGAGTATCTGATACTCCGTCTAATCATTTTCCTATGATATTCATATATATGCGATGTACCAACATGAAATATATACATAGACACCCATATGCAATCCCCGAAACGTGGTTCCCGTGCGGTTTGCTTCGTGCGAAAGCGGTGGAACCCGCAAAGGCCCGTGTCCAGACCCAGTCCTAGTGACACCTGTATCCAGATAAGATTGTCTGCTGTAGAGGCTGCTGCAGCAGACAGTAGACGTGTGGGCCGCTCGAAGATCGAGCGGTTCACACGATTTCACATGACAAAGTCCCACAAAAAATACAAAATCATGCAACACGTGCAGCTGACGATCCTCTCTACTGTGAGAGCTCGTTGCAGGTCATGCCATATTGGTGGTGGGCTCCGTCGCACTGCGCCATGTGATTGCAGTCATTGCACCACAGTCTCTCGTCACCCCTGAACACACACTCTCCACTCGTACACGCACCTACACTTCTATAAATACAGACCACCTCTTCCTTCTATTCTTTGACTTTCCCTATTTTCTACCCACAAACCACTGCCATCACCACCTCCGGATCCCTCCCCTCATGGAGTTCCCCGGCAGCATTGTGGAGTCCCTCAGGAATAAGACCATCCTCGTCACCGGCTCCACCGGCTTCCTCGCCAAATGTACGTGCATGTTTGTACATGGAGATAAGAACATACATGATGCATGTGTCTATGCGTGTCACTGAAAGTGCGTAAACTGTTTCTTAGTGCTGGTGGAAAAGGTTCTGAGGGTGCAACCCGAAGTAAAGAGGATCTTCCTTCTCATTAGGGCTGCTGACGGAAAAGCCGCATCCCAACGCCTGCAAACGGAGGTCTTTTTTAGTTTGTTTGCTTACTCCCAAGGTTTTAAAAACCAAACCGGACATTGAACCGATTTGTCTTTAGTTTGGTCCAACTTGATCGGACCGTTAATGATGTCAGTATGATGTCATCATTCCTATCGACTCGGAAAAAATCGAACTGGGGTTAATTTAATGGTCAGACCGATCGAAACGGTTTTTTGAACCGATAAAACCGGATACATATACATACGTATGTATTTATATATCAATGAAATAATCGTTTAAAATGTCCAATCTTTCAATAAAATAACATAATCGTCTATTTTGAGTAAAACTCTACAAAAGTTAGTCAAATTTTCTAGATTTATATATGAATATAATATTGTAACCATTTATTTATAGTTGCTTTTAGAAAATTACTCTAAAAAGGTAAAAGTGGGAAGCAGTCGTGGCGATTAGGTGAGGACTTCTGTCCTTTTATTTATTAGCGTCTTCGATCCACACAGTAAAACAGTTGAGGCTGGTGGTGCAAGTTGGAGTTTTACGGTTGGATCTGTTCCTATTTGAAGAGGTGTAGGCCTAATAGTACGTAAATTTGCTCTGAACCAAGATGAGAATAACTTAAAATTCTCTTCATGTTGCTGCTAGGAAAAGTGAGTATATTCTCTCGTTTGCTAGGAAAAGCAAGGGCCTACCTCTATTTGCCCTATATATCTGTAGAGAGGATCGTTTGCTAAAGAAGAAATGCAGCAGATTCTGAAGTAGCTATGTACGTTGCTCAGATCATGATCGAACGGTTTGCATGATTTTACACTTTTATGGACTCGTATCATGCAAAATCTCGTGAATCGCTCATCAAGATCGAGCGGCTCACACCATCACAGCAGTGACAACACCACAGTAGACGATCCGCCTACATATATCTGGCGTGTTAACGTCTTTTTATTGGTTTTGATCCCATAAGATATCTGGAATATTGAATCAGACCAAGCTACTTTCTTAATCAACCCATTTATCGGCAGTCAGATGTTGTATTTTACTTCCATCCATCATCGTTTAAATATAACGGGAATGCACTAAATATAACATTCGCATCACATAACAGCAAAAGAATATATACCCTTGAAGGTGGTAAATACCTACCGACATTCTCGTGGCTCCGGTCACTGTCTATATATTTCTCTTTCAACAACTCAATTGAAACTACCATGATTTGGCCCATTTTAAGATATCTTCCATACGTAACACCCTTCTCACTATTTGATATGTAATAGTATTTCCAACTACCATGAGATCCACCAATAGAAAAGTGTCTACACGATGGAAAAGAGCACACACTGCCCATATAATATTAATAGAGGATGACTGCTCTCTTAACCGCCCACTTACTTGGAAATCAGGAGACCGCCCGAGCCGTTCAATCTTGATCGAGCTGTTCACACGAATTTCTACGGTACGGACCCACAAAAAGTGTGAATTCATGCGAACCGCTCAATCAAAATCAAACGGCTCTGATGATCCGCGATTTTACTGCAGAGTCTACAGTACTGCAGATGATCCTCTCGCACTTGCTTGAGGGAATGAAAGTCCTGGTTCATAGCAGCACCATCTCTCCGTCGGTGTTTTGAGGCTTTTAATCTAGTCAAAAGCGGAGGAAAGGACCAGAAATAAACCATCCAAGATCAAGAGAACCAAACGAAACTATATAATCAAAGAAAGGCCAAATAAAAACCACTTTGAGAGTTCAACCGTCCACACCAAGATTTTTTGTTGTCTGACTGTCTCAAATATATAATCTGCTTCCCTAGCTTCAGGACTCCATATTATTCGTGGGACCCCTATATGCTTTAGTGGTTTAGATAAGATATGATTCGCCTTAGAGTTGGAGTGCCTCTGTAGACATGCGGTGGAGTGTAATACATTTTAATTAAGTTCTCAACATGTCCACTAGCTTTACCTAACAACTGTAGTAATATTTCTTATTTTGATATAGATGATTTTATGTCCACTTCCATTGATGTGAGATGTCGGATGTGATGATATGTTGTATTAAATGTCTATGATTAATAATTGACAATTGGCGATTTTCAAGATCTAATCTCTTTTCTCGCCAACTGTCTACTAGTGGAACAATAACTAATACTTTCCTATTATCCGCAACTTCCTCTCTTGCTGAGAAATTAGAGGTTGCCACATTCATTAGTCACTGCTCACCCTCTCACCTAGAAAAAGACAAAGAGGTTCTGGCCGAAGACTCTCACTCAGTTAAAGAACGACAATTAAATAGAATATAACTTCGTTTTTTTCCGTTTCTTTTCTCTCAATCACGTATCTATTTGGCACATCAAAATTGGGTGTTATTGTATCTCCTTCACGAAGTTCTTCAATCTCTTTTTGCTATGCAATTAGAAAAGGCAAGCAAATTTTGTTGAGGTCTAATTTCATATTAATACCATCACTTGAGTATGTGTTTGCAGCTAAAAAATTCCTGTTCCATAAGTTTATATATATATCAGATATATTCCAGCCGCCATCTCCGTTTAGAAAAAAATATTTTTATTCACATAGATTCGGAATTCATATTTATTAGTAAAAGTGATTGATTTTTTATAATCTAGTGTTTTACAGTAGTATATTATTTGTGTTTTGCTCGTACGTGTATTTTATATCATTGATCTAACTCGAAGCAAGCTTTAATTAAAGGATGATTAATTTAAATTTTAACAAATTATGATGGACGACGGTACCACCTTTGGAAATGTTTTCGATCCCGATTTGATGTGAGAATCTCGGTAAAGTATATAACATAAAATCGCAATGTTTATATGTATTAGCTCATGAATACCCGTTGTTAAAATCAATGGATTTATATATGTTTGCTTTATTATCCTTTCAATCTCTTGTATATACTCTGTGTTTCCGAAGAAAAGATCCGCATTATCCCCGGAAACTCTGATAAGACTAACACATTTGAGATAAAAAAACCTATTTAATATGTTATAATAAACACTGCTAAGACTAACATATTTGTGATAAAAAACCCAACACTCCATAGATTTGTTTTCCTCCTTAATTCTCCTCCCTCCGAGAGCAGATCCTATATTGTAAGCATTTTTTTACAAATGTGCACTTCTTCTTGTTTGCGGAATCGATTCTAAAAATCCAACCGTATAGATTAGATCTTAGATTAATATTTTACTCATGTACTAAATTTTGCTCAAATCATATGTAAGATGTTATTTTATCTTAATGGTCAAAGTTCTGATCCTTTTTTGAATGGGATTTTAAGTTGCTTAAATGTTGGTATTTTCGTTAGACTATTAATATAAAATAACAAATTACATCAGATTTGAATAAAATTTGATATGTATGTAGAACAATAATCATAGATTCAATATATGAGTTTAGATTTTTGAAGTCAATTTCATAAAGAAGAAGAAGAAGAGCACAATAGACTCTGCTGTAAAAATAATTACAGCATAGGACTTGCTCCCCCTCCATCCTCCACCAAACTTTGATGGAAAAAGTAACTGACCTAAGTGACTGAAGTGGAGTCGACTACCACGTACCATCCCAGATCCTCCAAGATTATAAGATTACAGAAGGATTTTTCAGTGGCTACAAAAGCAAACAACATTTAACACGATCGAGAAGAAGAGGAGGTTTATTTTTTGGAGCAACAACGTTTAACATGGCGGAGGAGAAGAAAAGTTTTTTTTTGGATGAGGCTCAGAATGTTTAAAGATCTATCCTTGATGATACAACAACATAGGTCTTCTCGAAAGAACTACTAGGTCAAGGTAATTTTGGATATCCTAGTCTACAAAGAAGCGTCGATATTGGAGGAACAGTGTAGTTCGAAAAATGATAAGGTTTGTTTAATCCGTCGAGGGTTGTTCAACAACATCTATACTACAATAAACCAACAGTCTTCAAAGGATAAGTAATCTGTGAATAGTAGCTGTTTGGATGATTAGTAGAGTTGGAATCGTACATGTGATGTCACGTTGCCTATGTCTTATATTGATTATTTTATAGTATGTTGTTATGTTAACTTTTATTTGAACGTGATTAAAAATATTATAATAAAGAAAATATGAAATTCATTCCACTAATTCCAGTTAAAGAATGCGTGCATAAAGCCGGGTAATTCAGAACCAAACAAATGATCGAGTTAAATCTTGCATTCATGCTAGTAAGTGAGCTCATGTAGAGTACTTCTTTTGTTTGACGTGAGTTGTCATAAGTTGGGACATGATACATGGAGTATTTAGAATTTATTCATGCCATCTAACCATATAAAAGATTATTATAGCATATTTGTTCCTTTAGCTTTTCTAAATTCTTGCAAACGACAGTTTATTAATTTATTAAAATTTGATTCTATAGCCAAGGGCCTTGGCTCAAGAGGTATACGTTTACCACTAAAATATACTAAAATATAATGTTCTAATAATACCATAGATAACAAGGGGGTTTCTCCTCATCTATCATTACACTTTGGCTGATAGATTTTCTCCCATGATACTTATGTGTATTTTCTTTTAATGTTTTGATTTCACAAAAAATCCAAATATTTTCAGTATTAGAAGAGATGTGATTATTATTTTCCATTTTTATAGTTTGTTGGTAAATTTATCAATTATATGCTTAGAGGCATACTTATATTTTGATAGCACATGGGGATAAGAGAAATCTCAATTAAAAGATTAAGAACTCTCCCAACATCTAACCGATATTTTCAGTTACTACAGTCCTCACCGAAGTTGAAGAATTAATACTGCAAATTACATATTTTGATATATTCACCACCTGCTTAGAAAATAGTGTAGAACTCTTGCACAGAATAAAGATAATGTGTTTTATATTGCTGCGGCAAAATAGAACACACACTACTTAGCACAAGAACTACTCAACTCTCTAACAAGACTAGCATTCACTAGACACAACAACAAAACACTCAATCTTCTCTCTTACTCTCTTGCTTGGTGGCTCTCTTCACTCTACCTATTACTTTGATTTGATTGCTTCCTTGATTTGATGCATTTCCATGATGCCTCCATACAATGTCTTCCAAGGCTTTATACTTGTGCTCAAATAGCCTTAAAGAGTATAAAATACTCAAGAAAATTGACGTTGAATGCACCAAATAAAGCTCTAGAGATTTAGAGTTTCCTCCACTCAAGAAAACTCTAAAGAAAATGGAATCTCACCTTCTCAAAAGAAATCTAAAAACTTAGAGTAATTACTTGCTCAATAAATTTCTAGAACTAAGAGAAGTTGGAGGTGCCTTTTATTCAACACTCCCTCTCAACACCATCTTCTCGTATGCTAGGTCAAATCCAGAGCTTACTTCAACCATATAATGCCCTCTTTAACTTGCAAGCATGTTCATGGTTATTCTTATCTACGAATCCTCTAGATTGGTCCATATAAATCTTTCACTCAAGTTCTTCATGAAGAAAAGCATTCTTCACATCCATTTGTTGTTGCTTCCATGTTTTACTAGTTGCTGATTGGCAGGTTCTGACCATATTTTTTAGAGAATCACTAGACAACCAATTGAGGTTTGTTCCTTTTAATAATTCTATCCCAATCTCTGAACTCGGAAACATGCATAATCCCATGTTCGATACTCTCACAGTACCTTCATTTCTTATTCATTACATTTTTCTATTTTTGTCTCTATGAAGCTTCTTCATATGTAGTGGGCTCTCGTAACCCTTCATCTTCAGCTACTGCGATATTAACGTGCCTAAGATTAGGCTTGCGAAGTGTGGAAGATCCTTGAAGTGGTGCACTTGATTCTTCATCGATCTCATGTTGAGTAGGTTGAGACTCTTCTAGAGTTTCTTCATGAACTCCACTTTTCTCAAGGATTGATTGTCATCTTTATATCTTTAAGCAGTTTGTTATCTTGTGATTAGGGTCACATTCTGTTTACTAGAGCTCCCATTGATTTACTTCTAATTTATCTTCCAAAATCCTCATATATGGCAGTTCAACCTCAGTAGTGAGCACCAAGATGACGCTTCATCAAAAGTCAATTCATTTTCTTTCACAATAGCTAGAGAAGGGCCGTTATCCCAGTCATCTTATAATAAATCCTTATATGACATAATCATCATATAGACATCCTCATCTTGATTTTCTTTCGATAAATCCTCATATTGATCGCATGACATTTCGGTATTACATTTGACTGCCTTTTTTATGAATTTTAGTCGTGTGTATAGTGTCCTTTCTTACCACAAATAAAGCATCCTTCATTCTTTTATATACAGAATCATTTTGGCTTTGTGGTCGACCATATTGAGCTCCCCTGGCTTGAAGCTCCTCTGAGGATGTTGCTTCTACTAAAGAGTAGAATCATTCTGATGCGATTCATGCAGCTTACCTCATTTATGCACACCAGATAGTACCTCTTCACCACCTTTTACTAATAAGCCAGCCATTTTCTTGGCTAAAATCTATTTATTTTCTAAAAGACTTTCAAACTCAAATAGGGTGGGCTAAGTGGGCAATCTAGAGACATCAATGATAAATGCATTAATATTCTGTTCTCAATCCATGCATAATAACTCTCCACATCCATGGCTCACTACTTTTTAACTCCAAATGTAATTGAGAGATATCCTGACAAAGTGAGCATACCTTTGTGACGTATTGAGTGATTGCTAGTTCTCCTTACTTGAGCATCATCAGCTCATTCTCCATTAACTACAAGTGCACATCTTATTTATTTGAGAATAGCATGGTGAATGCATCCCATGCTTCTTTCAGAGTGGTGGATTATCGAATGTGCTCGATTACATCATCCTCAATCATCATCTTGAGCATAAAAATTACATTCTCGACCTTTATCTTCCATTTCCTCAGTTCATGTTGATGGCAACATCACATCATCATCACTAGTGACCTCCCAGAGGTCTTGTCCTTGGAGATGGCACTCCATGCATGTCTTCAATTAGAAGTAATTATGCCCGTTCATCTTCTTGATGGAATTGGTCGCTCCAACGTCCGTGATATCGATAAAAAAGATGTTCCCTAACTTGTCGATGAAAATTGTTCCCTGACCAAATCAACTTCACAATTCCAGACTATATGAGGTAGAACCTCCCCTTAGAAGATCTTAAATAATGACTCAAATATGGACGAAACCTCCCCTAGGTAACTTTGAATGTACATGACTATACTTTTCTGGAGGATAAACATGACTATTCCCTGAAAGGAAAAATCAGAAGAAGAGTGAGGAGAAGGCAAGGGTAGTCAGCCTTGCCCTCATTCGCCAAACATAAGAAAGCAACATTTCATTCTACCTTCTTATTTTCCTTATGGACTCCAATCCCCTGTCCCTGGAATCGTCTCTCGCTGGTGTTTGGGATGGGGTTGAAGCAACCTCCCTTCTGTTGAGCTTCGGGTCCTTTTTTCCTCTCCGAGAACTAGCCTTACGAGATAATTATATAAGTCTTATTTGGTGGACGGACGCAATATTCCTAAAAATTCCTACCCTTAAAACCCCGAGGAAGGATAAGGCACTAATACCACTTGCAGAATTCTTGACTCAAATAAAGATGATGTATTGATATTGCTACTCCTAAATAAAATACAATTGCACTATGTAATACAACTACCAATAAACTCTCTAACGAGATTAACACTCACTTGACACAACAACATAATACTCAATATTTTCACTAATTTTCTTGGTGTCTCTCTTCATTCTATCTCACACTTTAATTTACTTGCTTTCTTGCTTTGAAACCTTTCGTTGTTTCCTCCACACAATGTCTTCCAAGACCTATTTATACTTTTGCTCCAATGGCCTTGAATGAAATATTCTATAAAATTGGTACTGAATGCACCAAATAAAGCTCTAGAAATTTAGAGTTCCTCTACTTAAAAAAATTATAAAAAAGGTGGAGTCTCGCCTTCTCATGAGAAATTTAGAAACTTAGAGTTATTACCTACTCAAGAAATTACTATAACCAAGAGAAGTTGGTGGTTTTTTATTTCAACAATTAGAGTTAAGATTTTTAATGTATAGATAATACTCTTGAATGTGTTGTTATTATACTTGATAAATATTATGAGATCATTCACATACTAGTTACTTGTCAGTTAGATTGGGAAGTGAAGATCACTATATTATTCCTTATGTCACTAATTTATTCTGTAATCCATTTAGGATATTGAGAATGTTAGAGAAACTAGTTGATACAAAGAGGAGGTTAAACCACCAGTAATAAGCGATCCAACATACCTGGATTGATGAATACAAATAGTCAAACTTTAAGGTTCAAAACGTCCTATTAAGGAAACATAAACAAAACACCAAGATAACTCAAGGAGCCACTAAGACAACAACATCTAGATTTTACCCATAGTAAAGAAACCTCCAAAGAAACTTCAAGCAACCCAAGGCATCCTAGGACAATGTCGTTTCCCACGTGAATGGTGGTTCATCGAGTTAAGCCTAGATGAGAGTCTTGCAAAGGAGACATTCAATATTAATATATATATATATTATAATTAGACATGGTGTCTAATGTATTATCTATAAATAAAGAAATTTCCATATACAAGACTTCTCAAAGTCTTTTACAACGTTCATTCTTGAAAGCCCATAAAGATGCATAACATAGGACACTTTTCACAAAAAAGTATTTGGAAGTGATCTCTTCTTTTACCACAGAACAAGTATGATGTACCCTACCAAATGCATTATTGCTAACACCAGTAATAATGATGCAAAAAGCAGTGTAGTTTTAGAGGCAATGGTCAATAGCTTCCTCCCAAACTCGACATCAACAACATATTGAGGCCAAATGGATTCCTCATTTCTGAAGTTACTTTTGGGTAACCAGTTTATTGTGGGAAAAGCCAAGAGAAAATCAGATAGCAGGAGGGGTAACGATTCTAATAGACATTGTATAGTGGGTCGTTAATACCATCATCGACTGGGAATTTATAACAAATCTAGTTGGAGAAGTACTTTTCCCCAAGAAAATTTAATGATAAAGCATTATTAGAGGTTTGAACGCATTTGTAGAAATCAAGGAAATTTATTCCCTCCCTAGGCCTCAACTTATTGAACTTAGTTGAAGCAAGATTATTTTGTTGACACAACAATATACATAAATATTTTTTTATGATATTTTGTATGAAAAATTGGGAAGGTACCCAACTTTTGCATACTAGAATTGTATATCATGTCCATCGCCACCATCATAGTTGAACCCTATAGTGAAAAAGCTCCATGCTTTCAAGAATTCTTGAGAGAAAGGAGGTAAAGAGCTCTAAGGTTACAATCATGCCCTTTACAAATTTGTGTTGATCTAATGATATTTATGTCTATAAATAAAGAAACTTTCATATCCAAGACTTCTCAAAGTTTTTTACAATGTTCATTCTCGAAAGCCCATAAAGATGCATAACATAGGGCGCTTTTCACAATAAGTGTTTGGAAGTGATCTCTCCTTTTACCACAAAGCAAGTATGATGTACCCTACCAAATGCATTATTGCTAACACCAGTAATAACGACGCAAAAAGCAGTATAGTTCTAGAGGCAATGGTCAATAGATTCCTCCCAAACTCGACATCAATAACATATTGAGGCCGAATTGATTTCTCATTTCTTAAGTTACTTTTGGGTAATCGGTTTATTATGGGAAAAAATCAAGAGAAAATCAAATAGTGGGAGGGGTAACGATTCTAGTAGACATTGATAGTGGGTTGTTAACACCATCATCGACTGGGAATTTATGATAGATCTAGTTGGAGAAGTACTTTTTCCCAAGAATATTTAACGATAAAGAATTATTAGAGGTTTGAATACATTTATATAAATCAAGGAAATTTATTCCCTCCCTAGGCCTCAACTTATTGACCTTAAGTTTCAAAGTCTTAACCTAGCTGAAGCAAGAATATTTTGTTTAACAACATTATACATAAATATATTTTTATGATAGTTTGCATGTAAATTTTGGAAGGTATCCAACTTTTGTATACTAGAATTGTATATCATGTCCATCGTCACCATCATAGTTGAACCCTATAGTGAAAAAGCTCCACACTTTCAAGAATTCTTGAGAGAAAGGAAGTAAAGAGCTCTAAGGTTACAATCAAGCCTTTTACAACTTTGCGTTGACGTAATGATATTTGTGTTAGGATTAGAGTCAAATTTGGATTATGAATCCTAAAGAGATTGGACTCCTAATCCTAATAGTTATTGAGTTGTATTCTATTTATAGTCCTATAGGGAATATGACTATGAGGTTGTAACTAGGCTATATATAGAGGGGATTGGGCATTGCCTCCATACCACCACAAGAACAATATAACCCCTAGAAAAAGGGGGGGGGAGAAGAAAGAGATGTGAGAGTGAGGGAACAGAGAGAATTGTACTCATTCTAATTTATAGTGAATTTTCTTCTCTGGTGACCGCGAGAGTTGACCGATCACCATTATATCCGATTGTTCTTTTCTTCACGTGTTTCCATGATATTGATCGATTGTGTATCTGCAACAACCGGTATCCGAGAGGAGATGTTACCGACAGGTCATGTTCCAACATTTGGTATCAGAGCATAGTTGATATTGGGTTATAGCCCAACAACTGGTATCAGTGTCAAGTTTAACATTGTTAAAGGACCATGACATGATGGAACATAGTGAGGTTCAATGTCCACGAGATAATGCGATGCATCATATGTGCAATCCTCAGAAGACGTGATATGATGGTCTCTTGAATAAATCGACCAGAGGTGTCGAAGAATTTTGCTAGCGATGGCTTGCAGGAGATCGTGGAAGGTGGCACGTTGTGGGCATCCAACGATGGGTGCATCACCAAGAGGAGGTAAGTTCCTGGTAATGAGACTTGCAGATGATGAGGATGACCTAGTGTAGAACCAAGACGATGAAGAGATAATGATAGAATTCAACTCAAAGGGGAGATTGTTAGGATTAAATTCAAATTATGATTAGTAATCCTAATGGGATTGGACTACTAATCCTAATAGTTGTTAAGTTGTATTCTATTTATAGTCCTATTGGGAATAGGACTATGGGGTTGTAACTGAGCTATATATAGAGGGTGGGGGCATTGCCTTCATACCACCACAAGAACATTGTAACCCCTCAGGGGAGGGGGCGAAGAAAGAGATGAGAGAGCGAGGGAATGGAGAGAGTTGTACTTGTTCTAATTTATAGTGATATTTCTTTTCTGGTGGTCACGAGAGGTGAGCGATCACTGTTATATTTGATTGTTCTTTTCTTCATGTGTTTCTTTGATGGTAGTCGATTATGTATCTGCAACAATTGATATCCGATAGGATATGATACTGGCATGTCGTGTTCCCAAAAAAACTTACTCACATCTGAACTCTCCAAATATTTTTAACGATGAGGCCAAATTGAAATATCTTTAGTTTAGTATTCCCCCACCACCACATAGCTTTGGCCGACAAATAGTGTTTCAATACAAAGTGATGATGGTTAGATGTAGAGTCCCACTTGAAAAGGTAGTTGGATCAAAGTGGAATAAAGTTTCAATAGCACATATTTAGACAAGAAATTGGTGGACATGAAGTGGGTAATTATTATGGTGATAGCGATGTTAAGGATAATACTTCTATAAGAGCTGAAATCTCATTGTTCACACAACAAATAACTGTCTAATAAGATCTTAGGAAGAGGGCATTGGCTAAGACCATGCCCAAGATGATACAGGTGCCAAATAGGAGGATCATTGTTATGAAACATGAAGAAGATTCAGATAGTTGACTTTCATGCCATAAAACTTGAAGATTTTCAAAATCAATAAAATATTCCCAACTGATAAAATCATCATTCTCTGAAAAAATGAGCAAATCACTTGCAAACTAGAGATTCAAAGTGACGATTTTGTTCATGTTTGAGTTAAAGACTGCAATCATTCACATCTTTTAAGCATAAAAACATACAATATAAACTGAACATGGGGATATTGAAAAGCAAGGGAGAAAGGGGGTCTCCTTGTTCCAATCCCTCTCCAACAAGAAATTTTTGAACCACAATTATTACTCACACCGATAATTTTACAGAGTAGAGATTTCTTTTGATCCAATCAATCATGCACTTGTGAAAATCGAGGTAAAATAGGGAAGTAAGTAAAAATTCCCAATCCACATAATCAAATACTTTTTAAAAATCAATTTTGACTACTATAGCTATGATTTTTTACCATTTCCAATCAACCAAAATTTCAATCATTGTGGCCACACTTTAGTAAGCACCGCAACCCTTTAGGAAGATGCTGAAATTACAAGGTAGATGGCTTTCCATTATGTTAGTAAAATGATTGGCAACTTCCATGGATAATCCTCATCCCACAGTTAATAAGTCAATTGGGCATGAAGTGTTGGGAATAGATTCCTTGTATAGATCAAAGCAGAAAAATTATCAAAGTTCGTAAGCGAATCATGCACGTATATCAACAATAACTATGTAAGAAAATTTCAACCATAGAAAATCAACTACATATGCATATAGAAATTTTAACTAAAGAATAGAGATGTGTGTGGAAGAAATGAGTGTCTCGAGTAAGAAATTTCGATCATGGCCATCTTCTCATGTCTACAATCGCCTAATATAATATGCATCGGATGGATATCCAACATTTATAAAATATCTAGAATTTGAAACATCCAAGTCTAATTTGATTTCCATCATCGAATTTTAAATTAATCGAATAAAAAAGTTATCTGACCCATTAAATGAAACTTACATCAAAAATACCAAGATTGGAGATTTGAATTAACTCTTACAATGTTAAACTCATGCCTGAGTTGGAGTTAAAGCTCGTGCCAACGTCGGAACTGGAGACAGAGACTAGAGACTGAGAAGAGCATTTGCATGAGTACATGTGTGGTCATCCAATTCTCTTCTCTATTATTGTTGTAAGATCTTGGAGAGAGAACTCATTTATAAGTCTATAAAGAATTTAGAACCAAGCAATATGATATTATATAAAATTCTACACCCAAAATCCCCTATTGTTTTATATTATAACTTCCAAAAATGGTCAACTAATTACCTTCCAAGTTGAACTCAACTAATTTCCAATACTTCCAAATACATCAATCCCCTACGAATTCACTATTTTAAAAGAGAAAATCAATCATATTTCCGGTGGACAACTTTGCTTTCAATAAAGGCATCGTATGCTTTAAACCTCTAGCTGAATTTACTACTTTGATCCTAATAGGAACGAAGAGAATTATGTCTTGAACTTCTTTAGGTATACGTCACTAACAACAAATTGTTGTTCTTGATGCAATCACTAGGGTTAGTGCTCTTAAAGACCATACACCCTTACCCTACTTTATAAGTGTATTCAAGAATGACTCTCTTCCTTTAACTATGATCCATAGTAAAGTTATATAGGTGATATTATCCAAGTATGGAATACTAGCATCCTAGCCTGAGGCTAGAACCCTTTCAGAGCCTACACTCTTCCTTTTCTTGCAACTTAAAAGGCGCTCAAGCTTTAAGGGATAAGGTATTCATGCATAAGTTTGCAAATAATAGTGCTAACTACTTCTCGTAATAGCTTGTTATTACTATTAAATCTACTTCATGGGATCTCTACCCAAATAGGTCATGTTTCCATTGGGGAGGAACTCCCAATGGGCCTCAATCTCATCCCAACCCTAAACTTTAAGACTAAGGATCTAGCAAATCTCCTTATCAATCAATGGATCAGTTGGATACAATGAAATCCACAACTATCACACCTTGAGACACTAAATCTCTTAAAATCTTTGCTTATATTTGAATGCTTATCCTTGTTTTCTGACTAAATTTTGAATTCTTAATCATGGCAATTGTGGTAATGTTATCCCAGTACATCGAGATTGCACTAACACGTTTGCCCACAATGAACATTTTATAGTGAATTTCCTTTAGTCATTCATCCTCAATTACATTGACGTCCAAATCACACAGCTTATCCTCAAAAATAGACCGAGCTAAAATGGTATGTCTCACAGACATTTAAGACACAACATTGCCTCCAAGGGTAAAAATATACTCAATAATGTTGTTTTTTCTCTAAGACTCCTTAATTTCCTTGTCCAATTCACATCGCTATATCTTTATAGCACAGATTAGTGTCTACCGTAGTGTAAACTAAGAGACATAGTTCCCTTAAAATATTAGAGTACTCAACCTAGATTATCCCAGTGAGTACAACCATGACAACTTCTGTAAATCAATTTTGCAACTTATATGAAATATCAGTTTTCGGTAAATTTGCAAGTTACAAAAAGTTCCTATAATTTGTGAGTACTTCAATTGGAACATTGGAATTCCACTATAAATTTGTAAGTTACAAAAAGTTCCTATAGTTTGTGAGTATTTTAGTTGGTACATAGGACTTTCACTATAATTATTGTAAAGCATTTGGGATGAGTTAAGAAGAGTGGTTACATCATTGTTATCTTCTTACTCGAATTTCTCAAGTACCTTCTGATGAAGCGCAAATCAGCCTAATTAATATTGTCCTGTTGTAATACGGTCGACTAACAACTTATCAGAACCAAGGTAATGATCTCCATGAAGAGGGCTTGATTTAATTGTTATTATAGATAAGTCCAGGGTTGAACACTGGGAGATGATACATTACTGTCTTTAATTTGTTCTAAATATGTAAGTTAAGGGCATTAAATTGTATCTAGATCTATATGCAACAAAATATGAATGCATATATTAGTTTTTTAATGTGCAAGTAAATATTTATGTCCCAAGATTATATGAAATGCTACTGCGGTGCAACAATAAAATTAACGAAGATCACCTAGATTGTAACTTAATCTCTTGAATTAATTATTAATTAAAGAAGCCCAATTAATGAAATTTTCTCTAAAGTGATTAAAATGTGTATCCAAATCAAACTAGATTGATTAATGCATTTATTTGATTAAGCAATCAATTACTTTATTGATCCCTCATCATTCAATTAGGTAATTAATGAATAAGTACAATTATGATATTACCTAATTAAATTTTAATGATATGAAACAAAACATGGTTCGGGTACAACTACTAATAAATCTAATATGAATTGATGAGCATTGGTCCAATCATTGATACCAGATACCAATCAATTCGGAAAATTTTGCATATCACATCAAAGATTATGAAATAAGCTTTCAAATAATACCAATTTCATTTGAATTGGATTAATGGTGCTTAAATTATTCAAGTATCAATCGTGGTATTTTTGCAAATATAATTTAACTTGAAAACGCCTAAATTATCATAGAACAATCCACTAAAGTTCTCTACGTAAATAAAATTACCCGCAAGAGTTTTAATACAAAATATTATCGTACATGGGCTTATATGTGAATCTAAGAACTTGGTTGGCTACGCCTGCAAAGTACCCAGGCGCTGGCGCAAACACGAAGAAGGCGTGCTGGTGGACTGATATGCAAATGCGAAATAGATGGGGCTTTGTCTGCAAAATATTGAGTAGTCACACGCCTCAGGCGTGCGGTGCAGGTTCGGTGCGGGACTTGAGCCTCAGGTTACGTGGCATGCTGGTGTGCCTCGGATAAGGTCAGATATCTCCGAAGCTGCTGGTCTGGAATAGCTTCGAGGCTGCTGGTCTGGAAATGTATGTCGAAGTCGACCGTCGTATCAAACCCAAATGGTTTGATCTAACGGCATCTGTATGTTCTTTCCGAAGTATCTCTTCCATGCTCGGCGGTGTTCGGTCAGATCTTCGGCGATCTCTGCTTCAGTCCTACTACGACCCTTGGCTTTTTGGGTAGTTGACGAAGCCTTGTAAGGAGCCGGAGAATGTGATGGTGCGTAGAGGAAGGAGTAGCAAAGGCTGGAGGGGCATGTCGGTGCCAGCTGGTCGGAGATGAAGTAGATGAACGGATATAGTGTAGCAACTCCGACCATTCACAATGTTGCAATTCCTACAGATGTTTAAACAGTAGCCGAAGCTTTGGAGGATGAAATGGAAATGAATGGAGTTGAGATGGAGGGTTGCTGGAGATGAAAGAGGCGATGCCCTAAGTGGGTTCACCTCCTTTGCAAGGAGGTGAAATGGATCGTGGTGGGAGAGTCTGTGGAGAAGGGAAGATGATGGTCGAAGGTGTCGGTGAGGATCTTGAGTAAACGATGAAGCTATAGAGCTAATCAGAGTGGAATGAACTTGAAGGTCTTGCTATGTAAAATTAGGAGAAAATAAGAAAGACGATAACTGGGGATTTACCTGGATGGCGGAGAAGGGTGGAGGAGGTTCAATCACCTGGGAGACGACATGACCTGAGAGGCCTTTGATCTTTTCTCAACACTGCGGCAAAATAAACCCAAGGAGTGGTCGGGTGGTAGAGCAGTGTGCCTCCACTTTAAACGACCAGTGGGGACAGTGGGGACGCTCCGGACCCCAGAAATTACCGGACCTACTATTAAAAAAACACTGCGGCAAAATGCGGAGCTTGATCATCAATTCAAAGATGTGATTTGATCCGATCAACTGTAGATCTCACTAGAGGTGGCACGCCATCATGATATCTCTACTCGCTCGTGTACTGTCACATGAAAAGGGGGAGATGCTTGGGTGGACCTAGGGGTGGGCATTGTGCTCAGTCGGCCCGGCCCGGTCCAAGCTCAAATGTTGGGCGTGAGCTATAATTTTAGACTCAATTTTTTTGGGCCGGGTCTGTACTTCACTCGTACCAACCCGACCCAGCCCGATGTTAGGCACAAAGGAGGCCCATGTGGTCCCCCCTTTCATTTCATATCTCGCTACGCCCCCATCTTTCGTTCCTCGTGTCTCATGGGAGATAAACCCTCTAGACATGCACATCATAGCCGAGCTGCCAGTCCTCCTCGGCACTCCTCTCCTCCACTGCTCCTCCGCCGCACAGCAGCACCTCTCCAGGCACTCTTCCTCCGTTAGAATGCTAACCTTGCTGCATCCTAAGCGACTGCGATGGGCGCCATTGTTCTCCACGACTGTAGTGCCTCTTAGCTACATCTCACCCAGACTCCCACCCTCCCTCGCAAGGAGCTCAAGGATGCTGCCACCTATGATGCGAGGATATTCTCGATGAGTATGCCATTGATGCACCTTTGCTGCGATAAAGGAAGGGCATCAAATTCACCTTTGAAATGGAACAAAGAAAAGGTATCAATCAGTATGTATCCGTTTTTTTATTATATTGCAATACTTTCTTCATGTAAAAAAAGATAAAGATTCATGATAACTATGAAATGATGTTTTTGCTTTGTATTACCACTCTTTTCCCCAATGTGCAAGTTGCTGGAAACACCATGGTTAGAAGCACCGTTATTCTATATTTGTTTCTTTTTTGGTTCCTGCTATTTTGAAGATGACCAGATCTACAGTATCGTATAATATATGTCAAATTCAACAATCGAAAGATAACTTAAATGAGATTTATGTCAAAAAATTCTGTGATCGTAGACAAAGATATAACCATGTGATCATGGAGAAACTTGCTGCTAGCTAATCTGTTGAGTTAACCTTGCTTAACATTATAGAATTGGCTTTTAGAGCTAATATATAGTAGATTGGGACTGACATATTCGTGTTGGAGATGGGCCGACCTTGCCCAAACCCAGCCCAAAGGAATCGGACCGGGACTAGGCTTCGGCCGAACCATAAAAAATTGTGGGCCAGGGCCCGACCCAAGGTCCGAATTTTTAAGGTGGGCTTGGGCCTGGGCCCTGTAGGGCCCGACCCAGCCCGACCCATGCCCATCCCTAGGTGGACCTCTCTAAAGGTGGATAACAATTACAAGGAGGTTGGTGGCCTGATTTTTATGAGAGGAATCATGGTTGTCGAGGGAGTTTCAACTGTTTGCAGTTGAAACACATGAGAAGGATGGATAACATGAAGGTTAGGCCGTAAGAGAGGAAGGAACGAACAACACGAGGGTACTGGTTTCATGGAAGAAGGACACACAGGTGGACGGAGAGAAATTGGGGAAGTTGTCGTCGGTGAAAGGTCACAACCCTTGAGGTTGCAACGTTCTGAGTTTGCGGATGGAGTGTGATCCAATGGACCATGAAGATGTGTGAGCAGACAAACGAGATCCACTTGATCAAAAGATCACGTGGTCAAAAGAGATGTTAGCGTGATGGAATGCGACCTGTCTGATCGCATGTGATCTTTCGATCTAAATGAGGTACGGTTGGGAATAAAGGGTCGGTTACATGTCTCCACTAGACGGAGACACATGGCCCAATAAAAAAATACAAAAATATAAAATAAAGTAAATTGAATAAAAAATAATTAGAAGCTTCAAAATAAAAAATGTTTAACATGAAAACTTTGTATCTTTTCAAGATCTACAATATTCATGTAGAACGCAAAGTCAAAATACATCATATTCACATACTATTTATATTTACAAGTATTTTAAGGAATAAAAATATGTATTTTATTTATTTTATTATTTTTTGGCATTTTTGATAATGAATAATGTACAAAATATTGTATATAATATCATACTAACTTTTATAAATTTATAATAAAAAATGGATGCATAAGTACCATATTTAGAATGTTTAAAAGAATCTATGTTAATTCCATTAGTTAGGGTTAATTATTTTCAAGATGTATCATGTTTATTAATAAAATTAGAGGGGTATATTTTGCAAATAGAATTAAAAACTAGGATAAAATATATCTATAATGTTGATCAATCTAAGATTCATCACCTACTTAACATAATGAGATTGCAAAACTATGACCCTATCAACTTCGTCATCGAAGATCACATTAACAACACCCATGTACTCCTTCGCAACACAAGCCTCACTCTCTCACTCATACTAGTTGCCACGCAACCCGATCTCTACTTAATTAATCTCAGTACTCCAGACTTCTGAGAAGAGAAGTTCAGTGATTTTCTTTTCTTTTTCTCTGTCGTCTCTTCGCTAACTCTGAACTTCATTAACGGGTATAAAATGTGGGGGATTGGACAAGTGGGGAGAGAGGTTCTTTACTGGCTACTAACATTTATCAGTTCCAATCGGAGCATATAAATCAGTAAATGGATTTGTATGTATAGCCACTTCAGTCGTGTAAGTTCTTTCTCGAATGGAAAAAGTATCTTTTTTTCCTGGGAACGTGGTAAATATGAAATTCTCATATTCACGATTCTTCATCCCTTTTATGTAGTTCAGAAAATGCGAAACTTTTTCATTCTCATATGAGGCTGGAAAGTGTATTAGCAACAGGTTGGCACGAAGTGATTCATCATGCGATAAAGAAGAAAGAAGAAAGAAAGATCTTACTAAATCCTCTTTCCCGAAGCCTTGCCTACCATCATTCTTGTATCGAGTAGTGGAACCCCCCCTCCCCACTCTCGACCACCTCGAATGGTGTGAGCCGCATGCAGGATCTCAACTTTGCTACTTAAGAACATCTTAGTCTCATTACTAATCCTCATATGTGATCCAAATAATAGTATGTCATCTATATACAAATACAAGAAAATACACTCATCTCCTTTTACCATGGAATAGACATACTTATTGAATTCATAACCCTTAAAGCCACTTGATAAGATCGACATATCAGTTTTTTCATGTCGTTGTTTGGTGCTTGTTTCAATTCATAAAGTGTTCTAACAAGCTTGCAAATTTTTCTCTCATTCTCAAGTGTCACAACCCATCAGGTTTGATATATACATATGCATACACACGCACAAACTTTTCAATATAGCCCTAAAGAAAGGAAGTCTTAACATCCATTTCATGGATATAAAAATCATATACGAATGTCAATGCTATAAGTATATGGATTGTGGTCATCTTGGTCATATGGGTATACGTATCAAAGTAATAAACGCTTTTATTTTACCTAATGTCATTGATAATTAATTTGACTTTATACTTTTCAATTATCCATTAGGCCTAATCTTTATCCTAAATAACCACATGCATGTAATGGTAAAAGCAACGTCTGGGTAAATCAATCAATTCTTAAGCTCATTAGGCATAATGGTATACATATCTAATTTGATGGGTTGTTTCAATTGTTTTACTTCATATGAATCCATGGCTTCCTTGTAACTTGCTACAACACCCTTGATTTGGTAGACAATAAAGTCACCACTAAGATCCTTGGATATCAATGGTCATTTACTCATGAGCTCGACCTCTTCCAAATGTTCATTTGGTTTAAACTGGGTAAAATTTTACCCCCACATTCTATATCTTTTCCACTTGATATGCAATAGAATCAACCTACAGTGGAATCTATATCTTTGACGAGATTTTGAGAAATTCTAACATCCTCAAAGAAGATTATGCTAGGTATCTCGAACCTAACTAAGAACTTATATGCATATCTATTTTTTAAAATAGTCTAAGAAGTCATATCAACGATTTTATTTACTAGATTCTTTCTCTTGTATTCGACTAATACGTTCATGAGACAATATGACACCTTGAGATATTATAAGCTTGATTTCCTACGACTATACAATTCAAGCAGAGATTGTTTCTTGTACATTGGAGGGACCCTATTCACAATTGCAATTCATATTCAAGGCCTCTCAACATATATAAGTTGGAAGTCCATAATTTTGTAGAAGTACGGTGATCATGTCAATTATTGCCCTATTTTTCCGTTTCGCTATCCCAATTGACTGCATTGAATATGGTGTTATAACCTCATCATCCTTATCTGACCTAAGCACTTTGCATGTTTCTGTATCAATTTCACTTCTAAATATGAGAAATTTTCAAAGGCTTCATCCTTGATGTTCATCAAATACACATAGAGGTATCTACTGGTATCATACATAAAGGTGATAAAATATTTCTTGTTCTCTATGGTTAACACATAAATAAACTCACAGATATATGTGCGTACATCTAAAATCTCACTATCTCCAATGAATGACTGAAATAGCTTCCTAGCTGTCTTAGCTTGGACACATATTACACAATAAGCCTTATCAATGGTGTGTCCATGGATAAACTTTAAATTTATAATTCTTTTAATTGAGTTTATACATGTACCAATCGACCAAGCTAAAAGTCAAATGATTCTATATTCTTTATTTCTCAATAAATAAAATTTGAACATTACATTTAGAATTTATGGCATTCATAGAATCAAATATTCAGTGGATCACATCAAACTCTAAACAACAAACAAAATATGTTAAATAGCTAATCTTTAAAAAATGTATTAGATTATAGTTTATTACAATCGAAATTTAGGTAAAACTATTTATAACTAAAATTGAGTCAGATAAAGCATTCTTATTGACTTTGGGGATATGCAACCCCCTACGCAGATTCCAAACTCGTCCAGAAGAAAACCTAAAGTCAACTTTTCCCGAATTTTGCAGTGTAGCACAGAGCAATTCCCCATCTCCACGGTACAACCGATGCAAGTTTGATGAATGAAATAGAGACCTATTTGAACAGATATGTAGATTGGTTCATGTACCCACTCATTTGGATTGTGAATATGGTGTAGTTTAGGTTTTATGGAGACATGCTCTTGAGCTCCAAATTCTTTATTTATGATGTCCAGTAGTTGGTTTCCTTGTGTAGATTTCTGCTAGACTTTTAAGGAGAAGCAATCCTTCTTCCAATATCCAACTTAATTATATTCTCAAAAAGATTTTTCTTTGCCTTTTCTGGATATTTCCATTGGGTTTAATTTTGTCTTTGTTGTTACTGCCCTTTCTCCTTTTATCTTTGTTTTCCAAGGTTATAAATTCAACCTTAGTGAAGATACACATGGACCACATGTTTCCTCTTTTTGTGTTCTTCCTTCATGATAATTTCCACCATCAAGTTAACCCATAGAAATATTTTCCTTCCTATATTTTAGGGTCACACCAAATTTCCCAAAAATCTGGGAATTTTTCCATAATTAACATCACATGGAACTTCTCTGAAAGCTTTAACTATGTATCTTCCAATCCACGTAGGAAGAGCAGAAAGTTATATCCGTGACAAGAAATATAATTCCCCTCGAGCATAGAAAATTTCAAGAATTTGATATCGAGTATTTTCAATACTAAGGTTTTCGATATTTTACTTTTGTCGACTTCTTCCCAAATCCGTTCGCGTCTGGGTGGATGAACAATATATGTCAAACAACATATTGGACAGAATCAACATGTTGTCACCATGGCATATATGGACCTCACTTTTTACCAAGCATATTGCACATTTTGACTTTCCTGGTGTATTATTTTCTTTTTCTACTATAGGGCATTCGGTTTCAAACACTCAAATTAGTCCTATGGTGGTAAATTAAATTTTCATGTGTTTCCTAGCAATGCTTGAAATTTTCTCCACCTGGTCATATCCACTCTTGATTTAGTCATTGCGATATAATTTTAATTTGGATTCTATATATCCTCTTGAAGATTGTTTGGATCAGTGCTTTACCAATAATTTCCCATGTTAACATTTTTCAATTTAACAAGAGTATAGATTTATGAAGAGAATCTACTAGTTTAACAAGTGCAAATCGTATCATCGATTTTCAAGGTATAACACAATGATCATATATTAAGTATTTCGGAATAGCAATGATAGGATAGATTCATAATATAGGGTTTAAATGGGATTTTATATTTTCAGAAAATAATGTCACAATGTCGTTGCAACTCAAAATGATTCAAACAAAAAAAATATTTTTATTTAAAATGGAGAATGAGACGCAACTAATTAACTTGGAATAGCTTCTAGATTGAATTCATGGAGGCTAAAAATAAATGAGGAAAATTAATTAATTAATATTATTATTAATTAATGAAGATTTTAATTTCTTTTCTATTCTTTTTTTCTAATTTTACGTCTTTTTTAATGAATTTGTATTTTTATATATTTTTAAATGTTTTATGTTTTTATACTTTCTGAATTTTTATTTTAATCGATTTTTAATTTTGCAAATTTTTATATATTTTTAATTTTTAAAAATCACTTTATAAATAATGTATCAACAAAAGTGAGATGAAGGATTTTGTATTTTCAAAATATGTAAAATATGCTAAAAAATTAAGAGATAAAATTTTTTTGTGTTTTTTTTATAAATTTTTTACTATTTTTAGTTATTTTTATGCTATTTTTTTTATTTTATGTTTTTTTATATTTTTATGGATTTTTTACATATTTAACAAGAAAAAAATTTAAAGTAAAACTTGCTACTATTTTTGGTATTTTTAAAATATAAAAAAGAATCAAATATGGAATATGATTTTATATAGAAAAGTTTTTTATTAGACTTTTAAAAAATCAAATTATGTATTTTTCTGATTTTCTACACTTTTATATACTTTTTATAATATTTCTATATTTTCAAGTTTTTAGCATTTTCTGATTGAAATTTTGTTTGATTTTTAATAGATAATAAAACACAGTAAAAATAAAGCTATAATGTTTTTTTAGAATTATTCAAAGAGTTTTCAAATTTATCATGTATTTTTGAATATGAAATAGAGAAACAGGAACATGTACTATTTTTGTATTTTTGAAAAATAGTAAATAAAAGAACATTTGAAAACTAAAAGTATATCAATAGATCTGATTATAATAGTCTACTATGATTTTTATAAATTTTTAGATTAATATAACTATTTATTCCAAGCAAAACAAGAGCAAAAGAAATGATGCAGACAAGGGACTTGAACGAAATTAACAGAAAGCATATTTATTAACAAAAGAATAAAATGCAAGACGTTTCATGTAAGTTTCCAAGAATTCACGTGACGAGGCATACACACGACATTTGCCGGAACTAAAAAGCAATTTAATAAAACTAACATATCTTTTTTAACATATAAAATAAAAATCTGGGGCTATAAGTGCAATTAAACCACAAGTTCATGTGGTACTTAAGGCTATCAGGAAAGCTCGAGCTCGATGAGCTCAACTCGGGCTCGGCTCGTTAAGGGCTCGCGAGCTGAACTCGAAACCTTAACGAGCCCGAGCTCGAGTTGGGCTTTATGGCTCATTAGCTTATCGAGTCGAGTTCGAATTGGGCGTTGTTCAACTCAGAAACTCGACTTGATAACTCGTTTTCCATCTTAATAAAAAATTAAAAACATATATACCGAAGCTTCCACATTGAGTTTGATATAAAATAGAGGTTAACATTTTTCTTGCCCAAAAAGCTATAGAAAAGAGTATAAAAAACAAAATTACAAATGTCATTTGCATAATTTAATGTATAAAATGGAACAATGACTCAAGAGGTTCATGAGCCTGCTCATTTTGAAGCTCGTGAGCCAGCTCAGAAACTCATGACTCGATAAGAGGCTCGTGAGTCGGCGCATTTTGAGGCTCGTGAACCAACTCAGAAACTCGTGGCTCGATAAGAGGCTCGTGAGTCAATTCGAACTCGACGAGTTCGAGTTCGAGTTGGTGATCCATGACTCGACTCTTATCGAGCCTTAGGTTTCTTTTCGAGTTCGAGTTCGAGTCCGAGTTGAGGCAAACTCGACTCGTTGAACTTGATACACCCCTAGTGGTACTCCACGCGACTACCACTCAGAGAGATCAAAATACAACGATAACAAATATAAGAGTTTTCTAGCAATTATTCCAAAACATTTATATACAGTGGATGGACTAAAATGCAATTAGAAGAATATTTAGGGATTAAGTGGAAAATTACCAAGTTGCACGTGCAAAGTGCGTGCGTGCGCCGATGCAATGGATCGCTCTGATGGCGCCCCGGATCTGATCGTACGATCCCAATTTGGGCGCGATCTGATGCTCTGGATCCAATCCGGGCTGCCTAGTTCTTGATCGGACGTCAGCTAAGGGCTCTAGAAGAACACGTATGACGAAGGGCTCCTCCGACCTTCAAGCAAACGGATCTGCAGCTGTAGAGCTCGGATTGCTGCTGAGATGGGCTCAATCGATTCAGAGGAGGAATCTGTGTCGGCTGAAGTTTAGATTCGAGTCCAGATCTCGATGATTAGAGACCGGGAATTGCTTCTCCTAGACCTGCTGCAGGAAGATTCTCCTGCAGTTGATTCCTAACTCCATTTGTTTTCCAAGTGTCTTGCAAGTATTATGAACAAGGATCGAAGCTACAACGAGTTTCGACCATGGATTATTAACGGTTCAGGTCACTTCTGAACGGATGAGGATTTGAAACCCTAAGCCTCGAATCTGATGTGGAGACCAGATCTGATGATCGGATCGTGAAGAGAAGATATGGAGAAGCAGATTGGAGGACTGAATGGGTGAGGTGATGATAGAGAATGAAATCGACGAAGATGACCTCCGATCCAGTAGATTGGAGGACTGAAAATGACTACTGCTGCCGATCTAAATCAACGAAAATAGACATGGAATCAAAACGAAAGTAATATGAAATTAAATTTAGATTACCTACAATGAACTCGGTTGATTAGGATGAGGATCACCTCAATGTGGATATGGAATGGCAGCAAAGGCTTCAAATTTATCAGATAGTTTGATTTATCTGAACCATCATATGAAACCCCTAATAAAATTGTCAAGGTTCGAGATCTGAATGGACTTTTGCAAGCCCAAGCTCGAGTGGAGCATGTGATCTTTCAACCCTCCTCCCTATTAGTGATACAAATTAATATACAAGTACACCAAAAATTTAGCATCAGGCAATCATCATGGTGAAGCCTTCTCCCACTTTAAATAGGGCCGGCTACATGGATTCTTGCTCAAATCTATATGTTGAAAGATGTGATTATTTTTTACACTGGTTGTCGGTTACCTAATGCAAACCCCACAAGGGGAGATTTGAACCTTGGTCTTTCGGATGGTAGATACACCGCACTACACCATACCATTGGAGTGGGTGCAATTCAGAACCATGCAATGTGATACTAAAATTTACCCCTAACTTCCTCCTTTTCAATTTGAAAAATACAAAATGCTAACTAATTAGATTTCCAATTGAAGCCAATTAGTTTCCAGTATTTCCAAATACAAAAATCATTTCATGTTTAAATTGCCAAAGGAAAAATAAACAAAACTCCTATGTAAATGAAACATACGATGATTTCTGGTTTAAAGTACCACTAATAACTAAACATGATATAAATTTATTGAGAGAGTAAGGGTTTTGTATATTACTAATGAAAGCATATTTAATCAGCTAAACCTTTCATGTCATTGTTTGATATTAAAATAACATATAAGTCTTCTCACATGAAGAAGGATGCTAATCCATTATTATTAACTGCAATCTACATATGTAGAAGACTTATATGTAGATTGCAGTTCATAACCTCTCACATGAAGAAGGATGCTTTTTAGTGGACATGAGTTGTGTTAATTACTCATGTTCTTGAGGGTTATATGATGGTTGATCATTGACCTTGTGTGGCCATCCTATTTCCTTTCAGAACAGATAGTCAAACAATTATATTAATACTTTCCTTAAATTGCATTGTCTTCATAGTTCTGACAACTGACTTTTGTTTCTATCCTGCTTGCCCAACAGGTGATTGGAAAAGAAATATTCAGGACTTTGAGAGAAGAGCATGGGAACAAGTTTCAAAGTTTCATTTCTAGTAAGATTATTCCGGTTACCGGAGACATTGGTGTAGAGGGCCTTGGCATCAGTGATTCCAATCTCAGGGACTCCATATTGAAGGAAGTTAACATTGTGGTAAATGCTGCTGCAACCACCATCTTTGATGAAAGGTATGAGAAAAATATTTATACATGAATATATCTTACCACACATGGGCATGAGGAATAATGATAGAGCTATTTATTAAATGTATGCCATTCTAATTATAGAGAACTCCATTATGGGTTATGTGGAGACCAAATCTAGAGATCTCTAACCCCATATCCATTTAGAGGTTCTGAACTACTAAATGGAAGTTGTTTGGGTATCACTTTGAACAAGCCTCTTGCCACCGAAGTATTTCCCTGAGATGCCAATTGTGTCACTGAGTTGTAGCAAATATCAGTTTCTAATGTTCAGATACTGAATCTGAGTAAACACCATTTTTACATCAAGAATGCACTGGGAACACATCAGATATTTTTGACAAACATCCATTTTTTAATTTACTTCGTTAGCATTTACTTATGCATGTATCAACATTTTGGAGAAAAATTGCAGTAGTAATTCTACAACTTTCTTGCTTCTGAAGTGCATTCTGGTTATGTTTTGAAATCTAACTTCAACATACAGTCTTTACTTTAATACAAGGCAACATGAATCTCCCTATTAATAGACGTCAAAGTTGAAATACATAGATAAATCCATGTGCAAGTCTTCTATTAGCAACACCAGGTATCTTTTATGCTTAAATCAAATGGAATTAGATGAAACTTCACCACTGACCTCACGAGATATTCCCCCCAGCGTCCCTCCCCCCGCCCGCCCCTCTCCCCACCCGCCCCTCTCCCCGCGCCCAGCGCCCCTCTCCCGCCGGCCCCTCTCCCAGCGCCCAGAGCCCCTCACGCCCTGCCCCCTTCCTTCCCAGCCTCCTTCCCTGCGACCTCCACCTACACTCCAACCTCTTCCTTCAGCGTCCCAACGTCCTCTCAAGATCTCCTGGCTTTTCCTTCAGCGTCTAGCCCAGTGCCTCTCGCCCAGCGCCCCTCCCCCTCCCAGTGATGATGGCTGACGCTGGGGAAGAAGAGTTTTCTCCTATTACCTGTGACTCGGCTACTCAAACACATCGTGAGAACTTTCAATCTTGGTCTTTAAGATCACATCGTACAGATGGTCTGTTGTGTCCATTTTGGAACTTTCACTGCTGTCCGGGCGGTAGGGAAGGGAGTAAAGGGATTTCACGCTTAATCTCTCATATCGAGAGGATACATCTTTGTAGTGACGAGCGTGCCACTGTTTTGCGGGATGCCATTAAGAATGATATTGATCTTTATCTTGCCTTAGAAAGGACTTTGAAGACCCTTGGTCAGTAGTTGTGTAGGAGGTGCATGAAGATACAAGCAGTGAGTCGTGCTTGCCATCATGACGATGGTCTTGCTCGAGTCACATATGACACGAGGGTGATTTCTGGGCACATTGTCGGCATCTTGAAACCTCTTCTACATGTTGTAGATGATGTCACAGATGGATTGGTTATTGATGCTATGCTCCTTGATTGTATTTTCAAAGTTCCTATCACCACAGTTAAGAGCATTCCTCACAATTGTCGTCTTGCTTTCTCTCAAGCTCTTAAAACAGCATTATATCAAGTTATTGCTGGGCCAGGTTCCATTCATGCTTGGGTGAGATTGCTACTTCTTCCACGTTGCACCCTGCAGGTTTTTAGGCCTTTGAATAGACGGGATATAAGATCTGGCAATAGAAAGTCCTTGCAACAACAACTTATTCTGAGCTCGATCACTAAGTGGGGCAGTGCAGAAGGTTTCACCACGTGGGTGGGTGATTTTTTGAAAAGCGATCTACCTGAGGCTTTTCATAGTCAGAATAACTCGGTAGAGGGTAATAAATATCAAAGCTCCAACATCATGCAGTGTCTTCGTAAAGTGTCAGATAGGCACTTTTCAGCAGCCTTAAAGGTTTTGTGCTCTTCAGGAGTGGCTCCGTTTAATGAACACACCATGAAGACTTTAGAAGCTAAACATCCGTATAAGCTGTCTCCTTCCCTGCCAGGTACCTTAATGTCAGAGACTCTTCTTATAGTTGATGCAGATGCTATTTTGCGGTCTATCAAATCCTTTCCCAAAGGGACATCCTGTGGCAGAGATGGGCTGAGAGGTCAACACATCTTAGATGCCCTTTGTGGGGAGGGATCGGCAGTTGCCACTGATCTATTACGTACTATATCCATGGTGGTTAATCTATGGTTAGGTGGGAGATGTCCATTGAGTCTGGCTGAGTTTGTAGCCTCTGCACGTCTTACTCCACTGCTCAAACCAGACAACGGCATTCGTCCTATTGTTGTAAGTACGATCTGGAGGCGTCTTGTATCCAAAATTGCCAATGATGGGGGTGGGAAAAGAGACGTCTAAGTATCTCAATGACTTTCAATTTGGAGTTGGCGTATCTGGAGGAGCAGAAGCCATCCTACACAGCTCCAACTGACTTTTGAGCAAGCTTCACGGTGACGGGTCTCTCTCCATTATAGTTGATTTCTCTAATGCCTTCAACATGATAGATAGATCGTTGATGCTTTCTGAAGTTAGGAGGATATGCTTATCTATTTCTTCATGGGTGGAGTTTATATATGCTCAACTAGTCATATTATATATTGGAGATAATCATTTATGGTCAACTATCGGAGTGCAGCAATGCGATCCTTTAGGTCCACTTCTTTTTTCTCTTGCCTTGCACCCCCTTTTTCATGAGATTCGAGATAATTGTGAGCTCCTTCTCCATGCTTGGTATCTTGATGATGGGACTATCATCGGGTATACTTTGGAGGTAGCCAAGGTACTTGACATTATTGACATTATACATCGCAAGGGTCCAGAGACGGGGCTTATGCAGAATATAAAAAAAACCGAACTTTTTTGGCCTTCGTGTGATGGACAGAAGATCAGCAAAGGGTTGTTTCCTGTGGATATTGGAAGACCTGTGTTGGGAGTGAGGTTACTAGGAGGGGCAGTGAGTAGGGACTTTGTTGAAGACTTGGCTGTGATGAGGGCTACAAAAGCTGTTGACTTAATACATTTACTCCCTCAATTGGAGGATCCACAAAGTGAGCTTCTTTTATTACGGTCTTGTATGGGCACTGCCAAGCTCATGTTTGGCCTAAGGACATGTCAACCTGCATACATGGAATGAGCTGCTACGTGATTTGACAAAGGGCTTCGCGGAGCTGTTGAGGATATTGTGGTTTGTGGAGACCCTTTCTTTGGCGACCTTCAATGACGGGTGGCATCACTACCCATCATACTTGGTGGTTTCGGTCTTCATTCAGCTCTTGAGGCTTCCTCGTATGCTTTCGTGGCCTCTAGAGCTCAATCATGGGTGCTCCAAGACCATATTTTACGAGACAGTGGAATATATGGTATTGATTCTGACTTTCTATACGCTTTGGAGGGCCTACGCACCACACTTCCATCTTTCGATCTTACATGTTTGCTAACAAGGATATCATCCCCCCTAAAGCCCAGAATGCTTTGGCGAGTTATCTTTTTAGTAAAATTGTTGAAGAAATGGAAATTAAGTTTGAAATGACTGTTAAGCAAAAAGTAATTTATCATTGTTTACAGGCAGACCATGCTCAAGACTTCCTCCTCGCTACTCCTATTGAGGGCCTTGGGATGCATTTGTCACCTATTGAGTATCGCACTATCCTCAAGTGTTGTCTTATGATTCCTCTTTTTCCAGCCGATGAGCCTTGTCCAATATACCACAAATCATGCTTGGACGCTTTTGGGGAGCATGCAGTTCATTGTCGTGAACTCCCGGGTTTTAAATATCGACATGATTTTGTATGTACTCAGACATGCTGGAGTTGCTTCAAAAAAAGAAGCACCTGTGAATTTTTTGACGGATCCTCAAGAGAGGAGATCAACACTCAGACCAGCAGATGTTTTAATATTTGGATGGGCTGGAGGGAAGCATGCATGTGTTGATTTGACTGGAGTTTCTCCATTGATGAGTCCTAAGAAGTGATTTTATTGCGGGACACACTGCACAGAAAGCTGCCTCAGCTAAAGTTGCTATGCATGAGAAGGCATGTAATGACAATCAACATGTATTCATTCCTTTTGGTTTTGACACCTTCGGATTTTTGGCTACTGAAGCAGTACAACTTCTCAAAATGGTCCAAAGGATTATGCACAGCAATGTCATGGTTCCCAGATCTATAGATGTTGTATTTCGAAGAATTGGATTTGCCATTCAAAAGGGATTGGAGACGCAACTTGTTGCCCGTCTCCCATCAATCTCTCTGTAATAGTGTTCCTTTGCTTTGGTTGGGACATATCATCTGATGTTACACTGTCCTCATTATAAACTACATTTTCAGAAATCTAGATCATATGAGGATAATACTATTGTGTTTTACTGAGGACAAGAATTTTGCTTTCTTAGAAAAATGAGAAGAAGGCTTTAAATTTTTGCAGTTATATACAGAAAAAGAAAAAGGTACTCACTAAAAATTCCATACTATGCAGGTAATTAGAATAAGAAACAAGTAATATGCAAAGATAAAGACAAAGATAAAAATTTGACATCCATATACATGCAGATACGACACAGCTCTTAAAATAAATACATTGGGAGCCAAGCATGTGCTTGAATTTGCAAAATGCTGTGCTGGTCTCGAGCTGTTTCTTCATGTCTCAACGGGTATGTTTATGACAAGCAGCAGTTATTCCTCGGTTCTGGTGTAGCCTTCTTCTCAGGGATTTAGCACTTCCTTGCAGCTTATGTCGCTGGTGAAAAGGAGGGCCTGATATTGGAGAAAAGATTTGCGGCCGGTGAAACACTCAATGGGAGCACAAATCTGGACATTGATGCAGAGGTGAGGTTGATGGAAGATACACTGAAAATTCTTCGATTGAAAGAATCAACAGAAGAGGTGGAGAGTTCAACCATGAAGGAGTTGGGAATGAAAAGGTGTGCAAGCTATGTGATTGCTTCTGTTTTTTTAATAATATCTATGATGATAAGTAGCCAGAATTTTCATGAACTTTGGAATCTTGCATATGGAAAGATTCTTAAGGATGACATTTTGGTTTCCACGGGATTGCTTCCAGTGACATTTCTTATATATATCTGAAGTTTCATATTTAATACGTAGTTGACAGCTAACACTGCTAAGTATACAAATATAACTTATAGAAATTGGAAGAACTGAATGCTGTGTTGGTAACTGGATCTTGTGTGAGAAGTATAATTTGTTGAGATGTGTGCTTATTGATATATTATCTGAACATTAGGACTATTTCCATGATGATTTAGGTTGCTTGATTCTATATATTTTCTTATTCTACTGTTGAGGAATCAAAGCAAGTTTTCTAGGATTTGCTATATATTTTCTTTCTAGAATATATTTGTTAATTGATTTCTTTCCTCGTGAAATAAATTTGAAAATTTAATAATTTTTTTTGAAAAAACCAAGATTTTCATTTGGAAGTGAGGCTGGATCTTGGATCTTCAAACAGATTTTTATGGTCAGAAGTGGATTATAGACAAGTTAGATCATTTTTCAAGTCTCTTTTCAAAACCTCCATCTATTTGTAGTAGGAGACCTACTATAGATCTAGCCCATATGTATTGACGCACAACATGTGGCATTGATGCTGCAACAGGTGGTCTTGGTCACAGCAGATGCAGCAAAACAGATTCTAGTGTTACGGCAGGTGGGGCTGAATAGAAGCAAAAACTGTAGCAGGACATGCTAATTAGGGGTGCTAATTGAATCGAATCATTCGAATTCGATTAGGATTCGTTCGATAAAAATTCGGAAAAAGTTCGACTCGAAATCAAATGAATTGAATTTAACTTATGGATTCGATTCCTAAACGAATCGAATCTGAATTCACTTGGATTCGTTCGATAACGATTCGATTCAATACACACACACACACACACACACACACATATATATATATATATATGATATAGTATAAGGCATTATATATAAAAATAAATGTAGTATATATTTTACAAAATTCCTACAAATGATATACATTTTAATATAATAATTAATATTTTTTATGATCTTATTATGAACATTTCATTTTTGAAATGCAAATTGCAAAATCCACATATCCCCCTTTTTTACTCTCCCAAATTCTCTCTCCCATCGTCAATCACGAGAAAAAGCCCTAAATTTTGCATCTGCTTCCAACATCATCGCCTGCAATTGTCGCTCCTATGTGTGCTCCAACGTCGTTCTAGCCTCCCACAACCCTCTCCAATGCCGGCTCTAGCCTTCTGCAACCCCGCTCCCGATCGCTCTCTCTAACGCTAACAACCTCCCTCTCCTGCTCGTCCTCTCCAACGTTGCCAGCTCCAACCTCCCAAAACCCGCTCCTGCTCGATCCCACTGTCAACAGCGCCACCCTCTTGGTCGCAAAACCCACCAGCAGATAGTGTTCTCCCCATATCGTGCTCTCCCCCACTGTCAACAACGACATCGGTTCTTGACTCACCATGGAAAATTTTTTGCGGATCAAGTTCAAAGAATTCTATTCTATCAAGTATACGATCTTAGTTTTTGCTCAATATATGTGACATGTTATGTCCATTAATCTAATTATAAGAAGTATACATGTATAACTTAATCTAATCAGTGCATTCAAGGGAGACAAATGGGAATACTCCCTAACACAAAATTGATAGAGATGTTCAAATCTGGATAGATTCAAGCAATTCGATTTTTTTCACCAAAATAATAAAATGAACAGACTAAAATATAGTTGGACAATACTGATCTCAACAAATTCTCCGTGACATCTATTTAAACTATAAATTTAATGAAGGGGATAAAATTCATAACTTTAATGGGAAATGGTTATCTACAAACTTATTGATGCAAACAAATCAATTATGTATTCTATTTTTTTATTCTTCTTAAGGTGCTTTTGCAAGTAGGGGTGGAGGAATTCTCCAAAAAAAAATACCATTTCTAAATTATCTTGATGATGAGCAACTTATTTTCATCAAGACAAATAATAGAATGAAGTGATCCATATTGGTAGAAGAAGATTTATAGCGAGAAAAGGTAGCGGGATTTCAAGAAATCAAGGTCATACACATAAAGATGAACCAATTTTAATCATGAATCATAGCTCGTTCTCTTCACAGTTGTGCATCTTATGTAGGCAACATAGATTAGTTGGAATGGCAACAATGAATTGGTTAGTTCCGTTTCTAAGTATTGTGGGGAATTGTGAAAGTAATTCGATATGAAATTAATCGAATTTGAATATTCGAAACTCCAAACGAATTGAATTTGAATTTAGATTAGAAATTCGTTTAAAATTAGATTCGAATTCGGATTTGAAAATTTTATAATGAATTGAATCTGAATCTAGGTGGATTCGAATATATTCGATTCGATTAGCACCCCTAATGCTAATAGAAGTAGAAACCGCAACAGGTAACATGCTATGGCATCCATGCCATAGCAGGTGGGTCTTCGGATTCACGATAGGTGACCTGTTATGGCATTCACATCATAGTAAGTGACGGACTGCATGTGCGGAAATCAATTTTCAACACTTATGGAGGGCCCCACTTGTCTTGGGGCCTATTCATCCTTTTGTTCTACTATCCAAAGAGTAGAACCCACCCATTTTGTAATAAGAAAAAACAAGATAGAAAGCTAGGGCTTCATCGTGGTGTGCCCTAATTCCACTTAATCATCCACGTGCAAGTTCGGTGAAGTTCTCCGGTGGTTTCCCTCCTCCTCCCATGGTGCTTGGCTTGTGCAAGAGCATAGGAGACGGAAGAAGATGCAGCAACAAAGCCCTATTTAGAAGAGGGCTACGAACTTGGATTCCATTCTTGATGGTTTATTTCCTTCCTCTCCTCTTACCTTGTTTAGTAGTTTTCCTTTATTGATACACAAATAAGAGGGCTTGGCTTGTGTGCTATTTTGAAGGGAAAGGACATATCACCAACTTTAGTGGAGTGATTTGGGTCATGCAGATCCTGTGATTTCATCCCCTTCATTTTGAGGGTTTCCACGTAAAAATCCTTGTATGCCTTGTGGTTACTTGTTATTTGTGGTTTGTTTGCTCATATTGCTTGTGATAGCTATTGGGTTGCCATCCATCTTGGTTAGGGGATCTTTGGTTTTATCACATGTACTTCTGCAAGCAAGGGTTACTCACTTCTAAGCCTAACAATTGGTATCCGAGATATTAGGTTTGAAAGATGGGCAAAGATGATGAAGGGATGACGATCAAGTTGACAAGCAATGACTAGCATAACTATAAATTCAAGATGGATGACATCTTGTACTGCAATGATCTACATGATCCGTTGGAGGGTGATATAAGCCAAGACACAAGATATATCCACTGGAGAATGGTTGAATCTAACATGAAAGCCATCAGGACAATTAGGAAGTGGTTGGACTTATCCATGTTCCACCATGTTGCAGAAGAGACAGATGCCAAATATCTATGGGAGAAGTTGATGGAGTTTTATGAGCATCAGACTGCCATAAATAAGGCATTCTTGATAAGAAAGCTGGTAAATCTCAAGTACAAGAACAGAACCAATGTTGCAGAATACTTGAATTAGTTCCAAAGCCTAATCAACTAGTTGACTTCTATGAGCATGGCATTAGATGATGAGCTACATATGCTTCTTCTATTGGGATCTCTATCAGATAGTTGGCAGAGGCTAGTGGTCACTGTGAGCAACTCTGCTATGGATGAGTCTCCTACATGAGGAGATCCGATCCTCTAGAGAGTCCTCTTCTTCACAGGTGTATGCAGTTGACAGAAAGGGCAGGTCCAAGAGAAGATAAGAACACATGAGAGGCAGAAATTCATAGGCAAGTTAAAGTCTAGAAACAAGTGCCATCATTGCAACAAGATAGGCCATTGGAAGAAAGATTATTAAATCTTGAAAAGAGAACAAGCTGAAGCCAAGAAGGACAACATAAATTATGAAGATGAGAACATAGTTCTAATTGTTTCTGATAACAATGAGGATGATGTGGCTCTAGCCATGCAGGAGCAGTGCCTATATGCAGATAGCATTGACTTAGAGTGGGTAATTGATACCAGTCCTTCTTACCATGTGACACCATACAGGGAGTACTTCAAAGGTGGTTTTGGGTGAGTCAAGATTGGGAACAACATTTATTCCAAGATTATCGGTGCAAACATCATCATAGTTGCGATTGATATTGGGTGCACGATGATTCGACATGATATGAGACATGTTCCTGACCTGCAGCTTAGCCTTATATCTTGTTCTCAACTTGATAGGGTAGGCTAACATCTAAAGCTTGGCTACAGCAATATATGCAAGAGTTCTCTTATCATGGACTAGAAAAAGTTGTGATGCACACTTTACAAGACCCAAGTGAAGGTCTTGGACGGCTACGTAAATGCTAGTGAAATTGATATTAGTGATCTGTGGCACCATCGTTTAGGGAACATGAATCAGATGGGGTTGCAGCTTCTTAGCAGAAAACAATTGTTCCCACTCAAAAAAAACATCACACTAGCACCATGTGATTTTTGTGAGCATAGAAAGATAAAGAGAACACCTTTTAGGGAAAGATCAAAGGTGAAGACACAACTACTACAGTTGGTACTTTCTGATGTATGTGGTCCCATGGAGGTAGCTTCATTAGCTAGGAACAAGTGCTTTCTGACATTCATTGATGACACATCAAGGAAGGTGTTGGCTTATATGCTAAATACGAAAGATCAAGTTTTTGATTGCTTCAAAAGATTTCATGCCAAGGTAGAGCATGATAGGAAAATTGTTGAAATATCCATGCACTGACAATGGATTACACTTCTCATGAATTCCAAAGCTATGACATTAAGCATGGAATAAGGAATGAAAGGATATATTCTAGTACACCTCAGCACAATGGTGTGGCTGAGAGGATGATCATGTTCATTTTGGAGAGAGTACATTGCATGCTAAGGATAACAAAGCTGCCAAAGACCTTTTGGTTGAGGCAGTACAAACCGCCTACTAGTAATCAATCGTTATCCATTGGTTCCTTTGGACTTTCAGGTTCCTTAGCGTATACTATACATAAAGGGCCCTAGATATACTCATCTGAGACCATTTGGGTGCAAAGTTTACGTGCACATAACAACGGAATAAAGAACGAAGCTTGATGACAAAGCAATGCCATGCATCTTTGTTGGGTATGGAGGTCAAGATTATGGTTATATGCTTTGGGGTCCACGAAAAAAGATCGTCATCAAATACAGGGATGTAATGTTTAATGAGAACTAGATCTTAACTAAGGATGACATGGGCAATACTGAGGAGATTCCTGCTGATAATGATAGTGATGATGACTCGGATTCGTATCTAGTGCATGGCACAGGTGGAAAAGATGTGCAACTAGAGCAACACAGACCAACTAAAGACCCTGTTGATGTAGACATAGAGAGTTGAGCAGGGGGAGCATCCTTATCCACATGAAGAGATAGCCCAATCTTAGGTTAGGATATCCGAGAGAGTTCACCAACCATCATCTCACTATCCTGCTTCTTAGTATGTGATGGTGACTGATGAAGAGGAGCCATGAAACTTTGAGGAAGTACGAGAGAACAAGGAGAGCAACCATTAGCACCATGCTATGAATAAAGAGATGTTATCTCTTAAGAAAAACCATACATATGAACTTGTGGAGCTTCCTAAAGGCAAAAGGGCACTAATAAACAAGTTGGCTCTATAAGCTAAAGAAAGATGATGGTGGCAAGAGCTTAAAATACAAGTCAAGATTAGTGGTGAAAGGCTTTAGTCAGAAGAATGGAATAGACGATAATGAGATCTTCTCTCCTGTTATGAAGATGAATTCCGTGAGAGTGGTGTTAGGCTTGTTTGCTAGCCTAAACCTAGAGCTTGTGTAGATGGATGTGAAGACGATGTTTTTCATGGTGATCTCAAAGAAGAAATCTACATGAAGCAACCACAAGGACATTAGGAAAAGGAGAAAGAGCACACGGTGTGGAAGACGAAGAAGAGTCTTTATAGTTTAAGCAAGCCCTCAAGAAATGGTTATATGAAGTTTGATGCCTTCATCATGAGACAAAACTTCTAGAGGACAACTACAAATCCATGTACATACATATGACAATTTCCTGATGGTATGCTCATTATTATGTTGCTTTATGTAGATGATATGCTTATAGTTGGTCAAGATTCCAATTTGATAGCAAAGCTAAAAGGGAACTCTCCAAAGAGTTTGAGATGAAAGATTTGGGCAAGGCACATGACATATTAGGTATGCAAATTATTTGTGACATGCAGAAGCACATATTATGGTTGTCACGAGAAAAGTATGTTGAACGCATTCTAGAGAGGTTCAACAAGAAAAGTGCAAAGCTCGTTAGCACACATCTTGCAGCTCACTTCAAATTAAGCAAGGAGACATGCCCTTCCACCTTTGAGGTAAGATTCGAGTTGGCCAAGATACCCTACTAGTCTGTGACAGGTAGCCTCATGTATGCAATTGTGTACATGAGATCTGACATAGCACATGTTGTGGGTGTTGTGAGCATGTTCTTGTCAAATACAGGAAAGGATCATAGGAAAGCGATGAAGTGGATCTTGAGGTATTTAAGAGTCACATTGAGTTTATGTTTAATGCTCAGCGAGACAAATCCTAAGCTACATGGCTATACAAATGCTGACATGGCATGCAATGTAGACTAGAGGAAGTCTACTTCTGGGTACATCTTTACTTTGAAATGAGAGTTATATAATGGCAATCCAAGTTATAGAAGTGCATTGCACTCTCGACGGTTGAGGCATAGTACATTATTGCAGCATAAACTGATGAGGAAATGTTGTGGCTGCAACGATTTCTAGATGAACATGGATGTGATGATATTGAGCCAATAATATTTTGTGATAGCCATATCTCCATTGATTTAAGAAAGCGGATGATGCACCATGCTCGCATGAAGCACATAGATGTGCGGTATCACTGGTTGAGAGATTTCATTGATAAGAAGGAACTTATCTTGAAAAATATTCACACAAATGAGAATCCATAAGATGTGTTGACAAAGATCATGACTCGCGACAAGCTATATCTCTGTAGAGAGCTGGGTGGTTTCACCTTCCATTAACCATGATGTTTTCAACATCTCCCCATGAGTTGGAGGGGGAGATTGTTGGTAGTAGGAGACCTACTATGTATCCATCCCATGTGTACTGACGCACAACAGGTGGCGTTGGCGTGGGGCTGAACAAAACTTGGTGTTATGGCCAATGGGGATAAACATAAGCAGAATTCTGAGCAGGTCAGGCTAACAGAAGCAGAAACTGCTATAGATCAGCCTCTAGAAGCGCAACAGTTGACCTACTATGGCATCCATAGCTTAGAAGGTGGGTTTTTGGAATCACGGTAGGTAACCTTCTATGGAGTTCACGCCACAGCAGGTGGCAAACTATAAGTGCAGAAATGAGTATCCAACACTTAGAGAGGGCTCTACTTGTCTTGGGGGCTACTCCTCTTTTGTTTTGTTATCCAGAGAGCAGAACCCACTCATTTTCTGAGAAGAAAACACAAAGGAGAAAGCTAAGGCATCATCTTGGTGTGCCCTAACTCCACTCAATCATCCGTATGTGGGATCGGTGAAGGTCTCTGGTGGTTTCCCTCCTCATCCTGTGGTGCTTGGCTCATGCGAGAGCATAGTAGACAGAAGAAGACACAACAATGAAGCCCTATTTGGAAAAGGGCTACAGACTTTGGTTCCATTCTTGGTGATTTCTTTCCTTCTTCTCCTATTACATTGTTCAGTGGTGTTCATTTGTTGAAACACAAACAAGAGGGCGTGGCTTGTGTTCCATTTTGAGGAGAAAGGACATGTCACCAACTTTAGTAGAGTGGTTTGGGTCACCAAAGTGTTGGGTTTATTTCTTTCGAGTCCCAACTTGGGGGGGGAGTGGGCTGTGACATTTTACCCCTTTGCAGGGGCATCTTTGCAAGGCTTCCATCAAGTTGAGGCTCCCTCAACTTGGTAGCTACCCAATCCCCAATTGCAGAATACACAAGTCCCATTTTCCAGAAAGGCAAGAGAGCCATGTTTATAGGTGCACGCCCCCATTCCAGCCATTTCCAGAATGAGAGAGAGGTTTTGAGAAACCCTTGTTCTTCCAGTCGCTAGACGAAGATGTTGAGAGAGAAAGAGAGAGGGTGCAGCCAGCCTCACATCCTTTTCTTCGTTGGTTGAGCAGCGGGCCGATGTACAGGAGCTAGGGTTGTGCTGACTCGACAGGGAGCATCCATTGGAGGTCGTTGGGAACGACCTCAAGAAGCCGAAGCCATCGTGTATGGGTCTCCATCCGGGAGCCCACAAGGGAAGCCACCTTATCTCCTTGATTTTGAGCACATTTGGTATTGTTAGATACCTAGGTTTAGTTAGTTTCTTGTAGAAGAACTATCGTTGTGCGTGTGGCTTGTACCTCGGTTTTGTGGGTAACGAAACCGGGAAGAACATTGGCTCGTTTTGACCGTAGTGGATTGGTTGACGGTCTTGCTCCGTGGTTTTTCCCTTGCTCACATTGAGTAAGGGTTTCCACGTAAAATTCTTTGTCTCGTGTGGTTGCTTGTTGTGCTTGCTTGTGCTTGTCATATTGTTGCCATTGAGTTCCCGTGTAGGGAACACATATTGTGTTGTGTCATCTTTGCTGCAGGACAGTTATAGGGGATACTCCTGGGTTGTGAATATCCCCAACAAGTGGTATTAGAGCACAGGTTGTGCAAAAATGGGCAAAGATGATGAAGAAACTATGATTAAGCTCACAAGTAGCAACTGGCAAATTTGGAAGTCCAAGATGGAAGACATCTTGTATTGCAAGGACCTCCACGATCCGGTGGAGGGAGAGAGCGCCAAGCTGGAGAACATGTCCGCAAGTGAGTCGACAAAGTTGAACTGAAAGACCATTGGGACCATTCAGAAGTGGCTTGACATGTCTGTGTTCCATCATGTTGCTGAGGAGACGAATGCAAAGGAGCCGTGGGATAAATTGTCCGAGCTCTATGATCAAAAGACCGCAACCAACAAGGCTTTCTTGATTATAAAGCTTGTGAATTTGAAGTACAAAGATGAGACCAAAGTGGCAGATCACTTGAATGACTTCTAAAGCATTATCAATCAGTTGACCTCTATGGGATTGGTACTTGATGACGAGTTGCAGACACTTCTCTTGTTGGGTTCATTGTCGAACAGTTGGGAGACTCTAGTAGTCACCGTGAGCAACTCTGCGAAGGAAAACAAGTTGACCATGGCTATGGTCAAGGGCAATCTCCTCAAGGAGGAGATTAGTCGTCCTCATCCGTAGAGACATCCTCCTCTTCACATATGTATGCAGTTGAGAGGAGAGGAAGATCCAGTAGCAGAGGGAAGTAACAGGAGAGGCATAAATCCAGAGACAAGTCCAAGGGCAGAGGAAAGTATCACTATTGCCAGAAGCCAGGTCACTGGAAGAGAGATTGCAGGGTTTGGAAGAGAGAGCAAGATGAAGCCAAGAAAGATCAGAAAAAGGAAGATGGGAATGTATCTGCAGTTGTGACAGAGGACAATGCAGAAGAGGTGATTATTACCATCTAGGATCAGTTCTTGCACGCAAGGAGCGATTTGGAGTGGGTTGTTGACACGGCCGCCTCCTATCATGTGACTGCACATAGGGAGTTCTTCATCACCCACACCAGTGGTGACTATGGAAGAGTCTTGATGGGTAACGAAAGTTACTCTAAGATCATTGGCATGGGCATCACTCGATTCAGACGGATGTTGGGTGCTCAATGACCCTCCAGAATGCGAGGCATGTTCATGATGTGTGGCTTAGCCTTATATCCGGATCACAGCTAGATAGGGAAGGCTACCATCTGAAGTTCTGCAACAGCAAGTGCAAGATAAGAAAGGGTTCTCTCATCATGGCCAGAGGTAGGTTGTGTCACATGCTTTACATGACTAGAGTGAAGGTCATGGATGACAATTTTCATGCCAGTGAGGCAGGCACATCAGATTTGTGGCACCGTCGACTTGGGCACATGAGCCAGAAGGGCTTGCATCTTTTGAGCAAGAGAGAGTTGATCCCCTACCACAATGACATTTTGTCTCCTTGTGATGCATGTGAGGTTGGGAAGAGCAGGAGTGCACCATACAGAGCCAGATCCAAGGTGAAGGGAGACCTTCTACAATTAGTTCATTCTGATGTTTGTGGTCCTATGGACACAGCCTCTTTGGGAGGCAATAGGTATTTTGTCACCTTCATTGATGATGCATCTAGGAAGGTGTGGATGTATATGCTGAGATCGAAGGATCAGGTGTTTGATTGCTTCAAGAAGTTGCATGCCATGGTTGAGCGCGAGACAGAAAAATTGTTGAAGTGTCTACGCACAGACAATGGGGGAGAGTACACCTCCCATAGCTTTCAGGGCTATTGTGCAGAGCACGACATCAGGCATGAGAGGACAAAGCCAGGCACACCCCAGCACAATGGTCTAGCTGAGAGGATGAATAGGACCATTGTTGAGAGAGTCCGCTATATGTTGAAGACAACGAAGTTGCCCAATACTTTTTAGTCTGAGGCGGTTCGCACCGCATATTACTTGATCAACAGATCTCCATTAATTCCTTTGGATTTTCAGATTCCAGAGCGTGTTTGGACAGGGAAAGACCCTTCATATGCTCATTTGGGGGTATTTGGATGCAAAACCTATACGCTGGTACGCAAGGAGAAGAGGAAGAAGTTGGATGACAAGGCAGTGCCTTGTATTTTTCTTTGCTATGGAGATCAGGAGTTTGGATACCGTCTTTGGGATCCAAGAAAGAAGACCGCCACTAGACACATGGATGTGATTTTCTATGAGAATCAGACATTGGCTGAGGACACCAATGAGAGTGGTGATGGAGATGAGATATCCATGGATGATGATAGTGATGAGGACACATATCCCTCTCCAGTACAGGGTACAAGTGGAGAGGATGGGCAGCTAGAGCAGCGTGAGCCAAATGCAGACCCTGTTGATGTAGGTCCAAGGGATTTGGGGCAGGGGGAGCAGCCTCATCCACATGCAGATACAACAGAGCCTGAGGTCAGAAGATCTGAGAGGACACGCCAGCCATCATCCCATTACCCCACTTCCAGGTATGTGATGCTCACAGACGCAGGTGAGCCATACACCTTTGAGGAGGCACGGGAGCATAAGGATAAGGGTCATTGGCGCAATGCAATGAATGAAGAGATGCTATCTCTCAGAAAGAATCACACTTTTGACCTTCTTGAGCTTCCTAAGGGAAAGTGGACCTTGAAGAACAAATGGGTCTACAAGCTGAAATCAGATGACAACGACAAACAGATCAAGTACAAGGCCAGATTGGTGGTGAACGGGTTCAGCCAGAAGGAAGGAGTGGACTATGATGAGATCTTCTCCCCAGTGGTGAAGATGAACTTAGTGAGAATAGTTCTAGGACTTGTTGCTAGCATGGACCTTGAGCTAGAGCAGATGGATGTGAAGACGACATTTCTTCACGGTGATTTGAAAGAAGAGATCTACATGGAACAACCATAGGGTTTTCAAGAGAAAGGGAAAGAACACATGTTTTGCAGGCTGAGAAAGAGACTTTATGGCTTGAAGCAATCCCCGAGACAGTGGTACTTGAAGTTTGATGCTTTTATGGCAAAGCAGGACTTCAAGAGGACAACAGCCGACCCATGTGTATATGTTCGTCGTCTTCCAAATGACAGGTTCATCATTCTTTTGATTTATGTGGATTATATGTTGATTGTAGGTCATGAATTCAACTTGATTGCAAAGCTCAAGAGAGAACTCTCTAAAGAGTTTGAGATGAAAGATCTGGGTAAGGCTAGTCACATCCTTGGGATGCAGATTATAAGGGACAGAAAGAAGCGCATGCTATGGTTGTCACAGGAGAGCTATGTTGAACGCGTGTTAGAGCGGTTCAACATGAAGAATGCCAAGCCTGTCAGCACGCCCTTAGCCTTTCATTTCAAGCTAACCAAAGAGTCATGTCCTAATTTTAAGGAGAAAACAGAGATGGCCAATATCCCATACCAGTTTGCAGTTGGGAGGCAGTGAAATGGATCTTGAGATACTTGAGAGGGACCTCAAGTATGTGTCTTGTGTTTGGGAGGTCAGATCCCAAACTTTGTGGCTACACTGATGCAGATATGACAGGAGATGTGGATCAGAGAAAATCTAACTCAGGTTACATTTTCACTTTTACAGGAGGAGCCATATCATGGCAATCCAAGCTACAAAAATGTGTTGCTCTCTCAACTACCGAGGCAGAATACATTGCAGCAGTAGAGGCTGGGAAAGAAGTGTTGTGGCTACAATGCTTCCTTGGTGAGTTTGGATTGGATGACAGTGAGCCGGTTATGTTTTCTGATAGCCAGAGCGCTATAGACTTGAGAAAAAGTACCATGCATCATACTCGCACAAAACACATTGATGTGAGATACCATTGGCTGAGGGATGCAATTGAACATAAGCAACTTATGTTGAAGAAGATACACACAGATGAGAACCCCTCAGACATGTTGAGCAAGGTAGTCACTCATGACAAGCTTCAGCTCTGTAAAGAGTTGAGTGGTGTCACCTCTTCTTGATCTCCATCACTGGACAACACCTCCCCGTTAGGGCTGGAGGGGAAGGTTGTTGGGTTTATTTCTTTCCAGCCCCAACTTGGGGGGGGAGTATGCTATGACATTTTACCCGTTGCAGGGGCATCTTTGCAATGCTTCCAGTAAGTTGAGGCTCCCTCAACTTGGCAGCCGCCCAATCCCCAATTGCAGAATACACAAGTCCCATTTTCTAGAAAGGCAAGAGAGCCTTGTTCGTAGGTTCACACCCCCATTCCAGCCGTTTCCAGAACAAGAGAGAGGTTTTGATAAACCCTTGTTCTTCCAGCCACTAGATGAAGAGGTTGAGAGAGAAAGAGAGAGCGTGCAGTCGGCCTCACCTCCTCTTCTTCGTTGGTTGAGCAGCGGGTCAATGTGCAGGAGCTAGGGTTGTGCAGACTCGACAGGGAGCAACCATTGGAGGTCGTTTGGAACGACCTCAAGAAGCCGAAGCCATCGTGTTTGGGTCTCCATCCGGGAGCCCACAAGGGAAGCCACCTTATCTCCTTGATTTTGAGCACATTTGGTATTGTTAGATACCTAGAGATAGTTAGTTTCTTGTAGAATTACTATCGTTGTGCGTGTGGCTTGTACCTCGGTTTTGTGGGCAACAAAACCGGGAAGAACATTGGCTCGTTTCGACCGTAGTGGATTGGTTGACGGTCTTGCCCTGTGGTTTTTCCCTTACTCACATTGAGTAAGGGTTTCCACGTAAAAATCTTTGTCTCGTGTGGTTGCTTGTTGTGCTTGCTTGTGCTTGTGATATTGTTGCCATTGAATTCCCGTGTGGGGAACACATATTGTGTTGTGCCATCTTTGCTGCAGGACAGTTCCAGGGGATACTCTTGGGTTGTGAATATCCCCAACAAAAGGTCCTCTGATTTTTTTCCAACTTACTTTTTGCGGGTTTCCACGGTGAAATCCTTGTGTGCCTTGTGATTGCTTGGCATTTGTAATTTGTTTTCTCATATTACTTCTGATAGCTATTTGGTTTCCATCCATCTTGGTCAGGGAATCTTTGATTTTGTCCCACACACTTCTGCAAGCACAGGTTATTTGTGTTCTAACCCCAACAAAATCATCTGTTTGACTCATGTAAATTTTATCATAAAACTTGTATCTTCAAACCGGGAACATCAATTTCTCTTTGATTAAGTTGTGTGGACAAACTTACATGCGATATCTCACCTCTTGGTGTTCTTCATAACTCAGCTGGTTTGCTTGATCCAGGGCAAGATCTTTGGGGTGGCCAAACACGTACGTCTTTACCAAGGCGTTGGGGGAAATGCTGCTCGGTGATGCAAGAGGAAACATTCCACTAGTAATCATCAGACCATCTATCATAACAAGCACTTATAAAGAGCCTCTTCCTGGTTGGATGGAGGGTATCAGGTAAGCTGACAGTCGTTTCTTGCTGTTCCTTTTTGTTGTTTTGCTGAACAAATGTTCCATTATATTTTGTTTGGCAAAAATTAGACAGCAATAAATTCAGTATCATATGATTCACTTCTCAAATTGTTCATTGACGGTCTATGTAGGACAATAGATACCGTGATCATTGGGTATGCTAAGGGGAAGCTGAACTGCTTCTTAGGAGACGGATTTGATCATGGATGTGGTAAGTCCATTTGTCTCAGCATATTTCAGATTGTGGAATGTCGGTCTTCTGAATCAGCACTTAATCTGTTTCATTTGAAAGATAATGTCTTGCACTTGTTTTCACAATGGAAACCACACTCAGATGACCTGAGCTTCTTGTTCATTAATTACTTGGACATATATTAACATCGATATCAATATATATGTGCAGATTCCAGGAGATTTGGTGATAAACGCCATGATAGCTGCCATTGTTGCCCACTCAAACCAGCCTTCAGAATCCATCTACCATGTTGGCTCATCAGTGAGAAACCCTGTGAAATACCAGACCCTTGTCGATCGTGGTCACGATTACTTTCTATGGAACCCACGATTTGGAAAAGATGGGAGGATCTTGGGTACAAAGAAGCTTCGATTCCTGCCAACAATGGCCAGTTTTCACGTATACATGACCTTGAAATACAAGCTACCACTGGAGGTAAATCTTAAATTAGCATGCTACATAGAAAACATTGTAATGTCACACCACAATATGGTTTCCGAAAATAATTGTTGTTTTGCACTAAAGAATCTTGTACCATGCCTAGATGATTAATTGCGTCCATTGATGGGAGGCTTCTCATAGAGCAGTCATGAAAATAAACCAGTTAGTTCGAAGTTTTCGTATAATCTTGTTAACCATTTCTATGGTATCATCATTTATATGGACGTCTGGATATTTACATTTAAGAAAAATTTATAGAACAGCCAAACATATAATAGAAAAAATTGGAGAAATTATCACCATATTTAGTTTGGTGACTATGTCTCAGGGCCTGAGGTTGGTGAATGCTGCACTCTGCCGCATCTTCTCTTACAAGTGCAATGAACTCACTCGAAAGTACAACTTTGTGATGCACTTGGTCGATCTCTATCGGCCCTATGTCTTCTTCAAAGGCTGGTAAATATTTTCAACACAGTTTGGGCTTAAATATGATATTTTTTTGTGTAAAGTTAATATTTTCCTGCTTGCATCGTCTTCTGCACCGTGATTGTTCTGAATTGTAAATAAAAAGGTCTTGCATAGATTCATTGATTTGTGACTCTCCTCTATTAAAAAGCAACTTCGAAAAACTGCATGCATCTAAAAAAACTAGTTAAAATCCGTAAGAAGATTATTAAAGTAGATTAACAGTATAGTTACTGGTGCAATTTTCATAACTTCCCCTACTCTTTCATGAATCCACCAATACAGCTTTGATGATCTTAACTTGGAGAGGCTGAGGGCCTCGATATCAGAGAACGAAAGTGAGACCAAGCTGTTTTGTTTCGACCCGAAAGCCATAGATTGGGATCAATACTTCCTTGACGTTCACATCCCTGGGGTTTTGAAGTATGTTTGCAAGTGAATAAAAGGGAAACCAGGAGGATAAAATAAACATATTTCTTTTACGAGGTAACTCCATAGATCTTCTTCAACCAGAGAAGCTAACTACATTTTATCAAGTGATGGCAGCCACTTGTTGCAATTCTAACCTGTTTTTCCAATCTCAGGGATAATGGTGGTGAATGTGTGTTTCTACAGGTTTCTCTGTGAGGGTTTTTACAGGTAAGAATCGCTTGATATAACAAGAACATTCGTATTCTTTGCTGCTGGTCTGATGGAAAACGTGACATGCATAAATCCTTATGGTTTATAAATTGTAATATATTGTGCTTCATGTAAATAAGATATATGGGTTGGAATTATTCCACTCATATAAGGCGTGATTGTTCTACATTTGTATTTGTCATTCTTGGAATCAAACAGCAAGAGGGGGTGATAATGATGTTGGCATTGAATGACGCTGACATAATGCTTTCAGAATTGCTTTGGCCAGTTAGTTGCCTTTTTATATGCTCTTTTCTGATCTCCTTCTCATCTTGCAGTTTACTTGAAATGAATTTATACAATTAAATGTAAAGAATGACCAATCAGATTTTTGTCACAACACATGATGCAGAAATTTCGAATCCCATGCTAATTAGGCATGCTGATGTAAAGGAGTGATTGTTAGGATTAAGAGTAATATTATGATTAAGAATTCTAAAAGAAGCTCCTAATCTTAATAAAAATTGAGTTGCATTTGATTAACAAGGAAACTTATCAGGTTTTAAATTGAGAAGATAATATGTGAAATGTGTCGTTATAATCCAACAATTCCCGAATTAAAACTTTATTTAAGAGAATGAGATATGCTTTTATTTAACCCGGTATAGCTTCCATGGTTGAATCAGAGAGGCAACAAAGAATGAGGTAATTAATTATTGCTAATTAATATAGGTTTTTAATTTCCTTATTTTCTAATTTTTAATTTCTTTTTAATGCATATTATGAATTTGAATGGATTTTGATTTTTATTAATTTTAATTTTGCAAATTTTTATATCATTTTATTTTTTTCTAAAATAAATTTATGATTATAATATAAACAAAATGAAAAGAAATCCCTTTTATAAATTTTTTAAATCGGTGAAATATACTTAAAAATAAAGAAATGATGACTTTTGTGTTTTAAGTATTTTTTACTATTTTGTTAATTTTTATGTTATTGTTATAATTTTATGATTTTTTACTGATTTAAATTTGAAAATAATTCTAAAAGAAAATAAGATATATTTTTAGGTTTTTCAAATAGAAAATAGAATCAAATAATCTGGAAAAATTTTTTATACAAAAGAATTTTTATTACTCTTTAAAATAGGACCAATAATGTGTGTTTCTGACTTTTATATGGTTTTATATAAATTTTCCATTTTTGTGAATATTCAAATTTTTAGTGTTTTCTATTTATATTTTTGTTTGATTTTTATATATGCTAAATACAAGATAGATCTACATTATTTTTTTTAGAATTTCTCATACTTTTTTGATTTTTTATTGATTTTAAAAGTTCAAAGATTGAATTTGAAGTGTTTTTATACTTTTGAAATGATAAAACCAAATTAGTTTCAAAGCAGAAATTACTGGAGCTAAATTTAGTTATTAGGTATTTACTGTGATTTTTGTGGATATTTTAGAGCAAAAAAACCAATTAATAACAGAAATAAAAGTTCAAAATAAAATGCAACAGAATACGGTCTAATTTGCAATTTATTGAAAAGTTTTTAAAAAATTATTTACAATATAGACAAAGGCAGGAGAAACTGTGCAAATACACAAAAGCTCACGTGAAACTTTACATACATAACATGTAAAACCTCTAAAATGTAATTCAACAAAACTTTCATTGACTTTATTAACAAGATAATGTATTTCAGGATCAATATGAAAAATTAACCACGAAGCACTTGGTATTCCACATGAATACAATTTAGAAGGACACAAGTGCAAATAGAAGTATCTTCAGGAGAAACTATGTAATTATTTAAAGATACTAATTATATATGAATGATAGAATTGCAAATATTAAAATATGGGAGTGAAGAGATTACAACTTCAATGAGGGTGGCTTGCAGAAGCTCTTGAGCGATGGATGGCTCTGATCAAAGCTCCGGATCTGGTTAAAGGTAGTTAGGTTGTGTGAAAGGTGTGAAGAAGCAGATTCGATCTAAAGGTGAGATGGCGAGATGGCGATCAGATCGGAGTGTTCAAATTGGTGAAGAGAACCTCTAATCATGAGGATCGGATATCAGGATTGGATCTACTCTTACATATTTAGAAATTTAATAAAAATTAAAGGAAATGAGAACAAATGGAAATCCAATGTTACCTCGGTGGATGTTGTCGCATGGTTTGGAGGGTGATCACCCTGGGGTCGTTGCTACGATGGCACGACAAAGTCCAAAGGCTGGGCTCTCGCTGCCATGGTGGAGCAACGATGAAGTATGCTGAATAAGAGGCCAATCAACTCCAAAACCTAGCTTCGATGAGGTCTTCGATCATAGGACCTGCCACACCCTCGAGAAGGCTCTGGAGCTCCTTGGAAGTGGAGAAAATAATCAAAGATCCAAAATGAAAGCATCTCTAGTGGGTTTATACTTGGATGGGAGGTGAAATTCAAAAGGGAAGAACATACGTGACTCGAGGTGAATCTGGATGAAATTATCCGGGCATGAGTCTGGGTCTTAGGATGGATCTACAGACAAAAGAATCAGGTTAAAAGATGTTAGAATCGAAATAGAAAAGTCAGAGATGGACGCAAGTGTGGCTAGATGTAATCATGTGGAAAAAGGAATAGGGAGTTGATAAAGTGGCCCACATTCCTAGGTGGACAAATTAGAGCAGTTCGAGAATAAGATAAAACAAAGAAAATGGTAAAAATGATAAATATATAGAAAAAATAAAAAAATAGGACACCCCTTTAAATTAAAAATTTATTAAAATAAAACTTTTTTATAAATTAATAAGCTAATTTTTAGTTATTTTTAATAAATTAATTAAGTTACTTTAACAAGTTAAAATAATTAAATACACATATTTACAAATATAAAATACCTATATACATAGTATACATATGTTTAATTATTTAGTTTTTCAAATATATACACTCTTTTATATTTTATTTATTTAGATGAGAATTAAAGTATTTTATATATATTTTTATTTGTTAAGTTTTTCATATATAATATAGGTGCATTATATATACAATAAACACACTTATTTTTTTAGTTTTTATTATTTTTATTTGAACGTAATAATTAATATAAAATATATATAAAATACTAAAAATATAATATATGTGTATATACAAAATTATCAGAAATATATATATTTATAATATAGATCTGTATAAGTATTGCAACACCCCCAAAAAATCGACTTTCACATCTCAACCCCAAATTTTATGAAACCACTTTCATTTTAAAACTTATTTTATTTTGAACATAAACAAAGTGAGTTTGGTTCATTTTGAATTCATATGGAGAAGTTATCATTCTTTCAATTTTGGTTTATGGCCTTTTCTGAGTATTGTTTACAAGTTTCATGAAGAAAATTTTTTTAGTTGAAATTGAATTAATGACAAATAAAATAGTACAAGATATGTATATAATGAACGAAATGAATATGTACATTGTGAACTTGGTTTTCTAATATATTTATAAGTTAATGATGCTATATCCCTCTACTTTATTCCTTGTCGACCATGTCAATGATTGATCTGGTCTTGGGGTTTCAGATCAGTATGTATCTATTACATATATACAACCTTCTTTTTTCTTTATTTTTCTTTTCTTCTTTATTATTTTATTAGGGAAAAATAAGTCATAGTTATACAATAGTATCAAATGATGTTAGATTTTTAATAAATAGAAATTAGTTGTTATTTACATGTGTTTCACTAAGTATTTTAAGACAAAATGAAAGAATAAAGATGATGAAGTGTAGATTCATCATTCCCCTATACTTTACCTTTGTTGGTCCCTTAGCAAACACTTATTCTAAGACTAAGTGAAAGACGAAAAAGAGAAAAGAAAAAGGAAATAACTTAGAATAATTTTGATTTTTAAAATTCTCTTCAAAAAATCGAAGTATGGAGCTCGGTCAGACAATTAAGTCTCGATCAGACCTTTGAATTGTTAGTCTGTCGAAACCTTATTTCTAATAGGATTTAAGACACAATAGACCTTATGTTTCACAATTTTTTATTCAGTTCATCTCAATAGGCAGGTCAGAACAAGTCTTCATACGCAAAATCTTAGGACTATGACTATTACTTGTATAATGAGTGTGAATAAATAGCTCCCCACATTTAAAAATGGCAAAGAAACAACCTTCTCTAGCAAGGTAACCCTAATTCCATGGTCTAGTTACTCTCTCTTCAAGGAGCAGGTTATTTACTTCTAAGTTCAAGTGCAACTGGATCAAAGAAGAAGGGGTAGAGAATGGAATGGATTGTGATTAAAGTAGCCACATATCCTTATGAGCTTGGTCAGTGTAGCCAAGTCTCCAACTGTAGAATTCCTTATATACTTTGAATTTGAAACATATGCCTTTCTTATTGATATTTTTCTCTGACGGGAATGATTTTTCATTTATTTTTACTTGTTTAACTTTTTGGAGTGCTTTATTTCATAATTTTTTATATGCAGACACTACTAAAAACAAGCTTATTTACGGTGGTCATGGTCGTCACTAGCACCACCTTCTCGTCGTTCTTGCGATGATGCAAAGTTTGTCGTCTATATAATATTTGCCATGATTCTAAGACCGTTGTAAAGGACAACCATCGCATATATAAAAGCAACTGCGAAATGGGTATTCTATCGCATGATCTCTCGTAGCTGATCTTCCCTCTCATGTGACCTTTTGAGGCCGTGCCACATCTAATTCATACTGTGCTTTGGTTGGTCAATCTCCTGCTGCGATGGACTGACGCCTCAATGAAAGAGAGTTGGACGAGGGATCCTGTCGGTCGTGTACTCCGCACAAGGTGGGAACACAATAGTCAGAGTGGTCAACGAGAACCTCGGGCTCTATCTCAGCAATCAACTCACATAATATATCAATCAATGAAGAAGGAGGTGTGAATCAAAATTTAGTATAAACCCTACAAATAAATGAGCGTATCGTGACATGCATATTAGGATATCAAACACAGGGAACACAAGATGTAGAACTTAATATTATTTATGAATAAATAATATAGGTATGTTTGTATATATATCTATGCACAATATTAGTCCAAGAATATGGGTTTTAATTTTTTTTAATTTATTAATATTTTTATATTTTTTATAGATTTTAATTTTCTTATTTCAGTTTTATTTTTATATTTTTTTGAAATATTAATTCCTATTTATTTTAAATATTATAAGTGTATAGATAAATATATATACATTATGGTCTAGGATAATTATAAATACTAGTAAAAATATTTAAAATGCAAGAAATAAAGTCTTTTTTATTTTTAAATATATTTTTTATTATTTGTGTAACTTTTAGGAAATTTTACTAATTTGATGGATTTTTAAAGTAAAAAATACCCCAAATCACGGATTTAATAGTTATCTAAAATAATATCAAAAGTAAAATCAGAAAAATAAGTTTAAAATTCTTAAAATCAATTCTAATATATATATATGATAATATAAAGAAAATTTAGAGGTAGAAAAATATATTTTTGGGATTGTTTGGGGATTTTAATCTTTTTATAATTGACTTTTGAGCTTTTTAATTTTTATATGTTTTCTTTTGCTATTTTTCTGGTATTTTTGGTCTGAACATATTAGACACTATAATCGTCCCACACAATTTTTTGTAAATGTTTAGACAGGATTTTATTATTTTTGTGTTTTTTAAGACACACAGGGACTATCTGTGCAATATTCAATTTTCAAAAAAAAATGAAAAGGGCATAAAATGCAAATGTAATTATATAGCATGAACAAGCATACATCCCGACACCTAATCCTATTTTTTGCTAATTTTTGGGACACGGTTGATGTTTTTAAATAAATAGCAAATCACACACAAAAATGATGAAATTGATGAGGCTATTTTTGTAATGAAAATTGAACGTGAGGGGCATGATGCAATTTAACCCAAACATTAACACTAATATTCAAACTTTATATATTAAACGATAATGAAAACAACCTACGAGGGTGTTCGTGCAATAATTACAATATAAAACGCATGCAAGCACATTACTCTGATAGGGTCTAAAATAAAATATTTGAAAAGTTCCGGGGTACATGTAATTTGGCCTCTATTTTTTAAATGACGGATAATATTTATAGGACTATTTAAAACTAACAAAATAACGGAGGGAGTTTTGTGATACTTACCCACTAACACCTCTGATCGGACGTCGTTTTTATCGTGCGATAGAGCAACCACACTGTTTCTCTTCGAATCTACAATCCAAATTAGATATGGAGATGGCCTTCAATCGGATGGCATCTGGAGCTCCTTCAAGAACATAGAGAACATCTGACAAGGTGAACTTCGATCATCGATATTTTGTAGCTCATGGGTCTAATATCTTTGCCAATGGATGTGTCTTGTTCCTGGAAGCCTCCTGCGGGTGTTGGTGCTCTTGAAATCGCTCTAGATCCCTACGATGGGGACCTGTATGATCCTCCTCCTGGAGCCTCTCCTGAGTATCAAGTAGGACCCAGATGCCCTCCTTCTTCTACTTTACCTGCATGAGGAGAAGCCCTGACTCAAGGCAAGTGCTTTGATACAAAAGATGAGGTCAGAGACACTATGGATGCGCAAAAAGGTGCAGCTCTGGCGACACTATGGAAAGGAGCTCCGAATCCTTGAATTAGAGCTTGATTCAAGGGGGTTTATGGGGAATCGACAGAGAATGCAAAGGGATTCGATATAAGGCGATAAGTGAGTTGAGACAATGGGTGTTTTACGATGAAATCAACCTGGAGCCCGAGCTCCAGGTCGATGGACAGATCGGATTACTACCTCAAAACGTGAATGAAAGCTGAAATTAAAAGCAGAAATGAAAAAAGCTATTACCTAAAATGCGTAGGGAATGTACAATGTAAGAGAATGTTTTTGTGATGCCATTTTTCCAATTTTGAGATTTTATGAATTTTTGGGTGAGGCTTTTGCAAATTTTTATGCCATTTTTGAGATGATTTGCAGTTTTTTTTCGAAAAAGCTTTGCTAATGTTTTTGGTACTTTTCAAAACAAAAGTTTTTGGATAAAAACTAGGTATAAATATTTACACGGGGATGCATCTTATTATTTACAAGTGTTAGGGTTTTTAAGAATTTACAAGGGATGTGTAATTATTTTTATAGGTACATATATACAATAAGTGAAGAATTTTTGTGTAATGTTTATATTCCTCAAACGTATTTGAAATTCATTTTAACAGCAATTTGAAAACTATAGTCCAAAATAGTTTTTGCAAAAAGTTTTTACAAGCATTTACAAATATTTGGAAACCATTTTTCGAAGATTTTTCAAACAATATGTATAGATTTTTCAAAATGTTTTTGCAACTATTTTCTATACCATTTGCAAATCAGTTTTAAAAACATTTTTATTTCACACAAATAAAATAAATTTTTACAAACCAAGTATTTTTATAAAGGTTGAAAAAATTTTACAAAATATTTTTCAAATAGTTTTCAAAAGATTTTTCAAATATATTTTCAAACTATTTTTCAAAAATTTTGCAAGGCATTTTTACCAGATTTATTAATCAGTATGTACTAGCGAAATTTGAGGAAATATAAACATCTTTTTATTAAATGATTTATTGAATTATATGTATATACATGTACAATGTTTTAGCCATACTTTATTGAAAATATAAAAGTACGAGTTATGGATAAAATATATACAAAGTATATATTGACCTCCCTATGCTTAGCTGGAGTTGTGTCCTCATAGGTCAAAGAAAAAGGAAGACATAACTCGTACTAAGTATAGTAAAGTCTATATTAGAACGATTAAGGAATAAGAAGTCGACCGTCCCCCTGTACTTAGGATCAATTAATCTTAATTATAACAATCTGTGTACAATTGTAGGGAGGGTTGAGGGTGGGAAATGAATAAATTAGCGGCTCTGCTTGTCTCCCCTCATACTCAGGGAAAAATATCTCTTAGTACTGAAAGAATGTAAAAAGTTGAGGAGACATGCGACGGATCAAACAATGAGCACCCAATTGCATCATTCTCCCATACTTAGGATGAAGCATATCCTAAGTATAACAATGATGTATGAGATAAATGCAAATTTATGGAAGAATAAAAGAATAACGAATGAAAAGAAGAAAATAAGAAAAGAAGAAAATGATAAACTATTCAAAAATGTTTTTGTTGGACTCATCTGATTGAGTTAATGTTGTGGTTGTGAGTTCTTCATTGTAGACCACCTGAATTGAGTCAACCATGGACATGAATGTGTCATGTTCGAGGTAAGGATATAGAAGCTGTCAGTTGATCACGAATGAATGTGTGCCAGCTGACAAATCGGATATGACAATGCTTCCATTATCACGCACATGTTTCACTATGAACGGCCATGTCCACTTCTTTTTCAACTTCCATGGGAACATAGTTTGATCTTTACATCAAATGACCAAACTTTTTGCTCTGGTTCGAAAGTCTTGCGGTGGATGTGCTTATCATGTGACTCTTGACCTTTTCCTTTTACGTTAGGTTGTTGTCATATGCATACTCATTGAATTCAATGAAATGATTCAAATCAAAATTTCTATTCTTTCCGACCTTCTTGGAATCCAAAATAAAGATATTGATTGCCCATAAAGATTTGTGAATGAGTTCTACTGGCAAATGACATGGCTTGTCCTACACTAGGCAGTTGGGAGACATTCCTAACGGTGATTTGTACGTGGTCCGGTAAACCCAAAGTACTGAATCCAGTAACTGCGACCACTTCTTTCTGTTGGGGCATACAAGCTTCTACAAAAATATTTTTATCTCCCTATTTCAACATTCAACCAGTCCATCAGAGTGTGGGTGGTACTACGAGGTGACATGATATTCAATGCAGAATTCATGTCAGCTTCTTCACCTCTTTGTTGATGAAATGGATACCCCCATTTAATATAAGAATTTTGGAGATCCCGAACTGTGCAATGATGTTTTCCCTCAGGAACCAGCAGACGGTGCGACTGTCGGTGGCTCGGGTTGGGATAGCCTCTACCTAATAGCTCACATAATCAACAGCAAGCAGATTATACTCGAAACTCTGACTATTGGGGAATGGGCCCATGAAATTAATACCCCATGTGTCAAACACATCTGAGATATGAATGTACTTCAGAGGCATTGTCTCTCCCATTCCAATAGTACCTCCCAGTCTTTGACAGTTAGTGCAACACTTGACAAAGTATTCTGCATCTTTGAATAGAGTTGGCCACCAAAGGCCGCATTGGAGAATTTTTACTGATGTTCTTTATCCAGAGTGGTGTCCTCCTGATTCTCTGGCATGACAGTGATTGAGGACACTCTAGACTTCCTCTTGAGGAATGCATCTCCTCCAGCGGTAAATTGTCCCCTCATGAAAGAGATAAGGATCTTTCCACTAATAGAAATGGATATCCGACATGAATGTATTGACTTTCAACTTCAGCTAATCTTGTGGAGTTTTCTTGGATACTAGATAGTTCACAATATCAGTGAACCAACGGAGTGAGGTAATAGACAGAATGTCCTCATCTGGAAATGTTTCTGTTATAGGAAGTAGGCTTTGCTCAGGAGTTTATTGCTCTGGCAATCTTGACAAGTAATCGGTAACCACATTTTTGACTCCAGGTTTATCATGAATTTCAAGGTCAAATTCCTGGAGCAAAAGGATCAATCTGATGAGTCCTGGTTTAGTATCCTTCTTGGCTTGTAAATATCAGATGGTCGAGTGGTATGTATACACAATAACCTTCCAAGTAAATGGGATCTGGATTTTTCCAGGGCAAATACTACTGCCAGCATCTCTTATTCAGTGACAATATACTTTCTTTGAGCTTCATCTAGAGTTCTGTTGGCATGGTGAATGGAAAATGGAATATGATCTCTCCTCTATCCTAGAATTGCCTCAATATCATAATCAGAAGTGTCTATCATGATATCTAATGGTAGAGACCAGTTTGGTGGTTGAAGGATAGGGGCCCGAGTGATTATTCTTTCAATTGAGAAAAGGCTGGGAGGACTTTGTCAACTACAATAAAGTCTGCCTCATGGTTCATCAAGTGCAATAAGTACAACTCTAATCCAAGGGCACTTACCTCCAATTGATAGTTGTTGGAAATCCTTTGCATACAACTACTATTCTCCTGAGGACGACTCTGATGATGACTGGTCTTCTTCATCCGACCCCTCTTCACCGCCTTCCACATCTCCATACTATCTCCCGCCACACTCATGTAAGAAGGTCCGTCACAAACCTCCTTGACCTTGTACATCTGTAAATCTATCCGGTTTATCCGATCATACTTAGGCTAAGCTGAGCGTAAGTATAGGGGACCAGTACCATTGTGTATACATCACTTCTATTCTTTCCACTCACCCTCGACTGCCTCATTTCATGCTTTTATGCTATGATTAGTCCCTCAAAAGTCTAAGTATAGGGGGGCATGTTGACTTCTCTTTCGGTCATCTATACTTAGTACAATCTATGCCTCCATTACACTTTATGCCATGAGGATATATCACAAGCTAAGTATAGGGAGGTGTACTTGTATACATTCTACATACTTTATCCATATCTCGTATAATTGTTTTCATCTAACATCGGGGATAGGTACAAGTATTTTATATTATACTAAAGTCTTTCTATAAATAATACATGTTTTTTTAAAAAAAGTACAAAAACAAAAACAAAAAAATCAAAGAAAAAATCAATCATGGTCTTGCATTTCATTAAGCATTTCATGCATCCATACATTGCTTGGTTGATATATTCCTGACACATTCAATATCACTTAAGGCTTGAGGATTTTGAGGACACTTGATTTTTGTGATCTTGAGAGTCTGAGTTAAGATGCCTTAGTCATTAGGATTTTTAAACTTAATAATCCACACTTCCCTACTTTGAAAGATTTGAGAGATTTATTGCACTCTTCATCTCTACCCTCTGAAGAATTTGATCATCACATTACTTTCACAACTGCTTGATTAATGAGTTGAGTTGAGTTATCACTTGAGGAACTAGGATGGGTGATTTGAGTCTAAACTTGATCGAATGATGCTCGAGGGGGGATAAAGTTAATGAAGGCTTCAAGATACCCGTGTCAGCAAAACCCTAACCAGTATGTGAACAAGTTCACATGCTATCATTTGATATTTACCTATGTGCTAGGGTGCGATGAAACTTAATTTAATTGTTGATCATTGTGTGCCAACTTTTGGTAAAAGCAATGGATTTAGTCAACAAATGAAAAGAAAGAAGAAATTTGTATCAACGAAAAAGCTCTATTCCTCAAGGACAATTTCAAAAGAGATTCCACCATATGGCGAGCGTTCCCAACCATTTTCAAGGTGTCCACTTGGACCAAACGCTGTTAGGACCAAGGAGTCGATCTAGCACTGTAAAAGGGCTCTGCATCATATAGTGATACAAGTCTGGGTGTCGAAGGTATATTGGACACTCAAAAGAGACACACTCCGGTGTACTCCCAGAAAAACAAGTGCAGACAACTCTGAATTCTCTTGACGGACACATTGATAAATAAAATAAAAAATTTACAAGTGTTAAGTAATAAAGCACTCGAGAGGCCCGTTGTTCCAATGTGAAGAAGAGAAAAATAGACACAATCCCTTGCCCTCTATCATCTGGTCATCCATTTACATTTTCAAGTCTGACAAACTAATCAGATGGTTGACTGAAGCAAGAATAGACTTATTCCCTAGTATTGAGGATTAGGTCTGGAGGAGAATATCCAGGATTGGAACTTTGGGTGATGTCTCGACTCGACTCTCATGAATACAGTATACTAATCTTCATATCCTTATATTATAGGTATAAGTAGAGAGTTTGAAAAATAGAGAAGTTGGATTCCTTTTGATTAAAGCATGGTTGAGTCCAGAATTTTAGGATTACTTAAATTAAGGGTCTTTGATGAATTGAACCTTCAAATTCACATGCACAAGAAGGGATTTATCCAACTAAGTCATTCATTCATTGATGCTCGAGGATGAGTATGGTTTAAGTATAGGGGTATGATGAATCTCGTGTTCATCATGCTAAAATTGATCTATTAGGCTATGTTCTCCAAAATACATATTTATTTAATAATTAATATCGCATCATTAGCATTCATAAATGTGTAAATAATATTTGCATTTCATCATACATAATTGCATAATGTGTAAATTGGCCTAAAAACTGCTAACTTCCCATATTTTTAGTTAATTCATTCTAATTCTGATTGATCCAAAATCATATCTATTGTGTATATGTTACTAACAAGAATACATAAAAAATAGAAAAAAAATTCTAACTCAAATAAATGTCAAATAATTCTAACGTCTAATTTCACATCTAACGGACTAAAATGCACATATCTTCCTCATACAATGTATGATTTTGGTATACTCATTTATAAAGTACCCCATTTTCAAATACCTTCAAAACAAGATTAATTTCATAAAATTCGGAGCTCATATGTGGAAGTCGGGTTTTGGGCCTCTTTTGCGCATTTTAACTTTTTACGATTTTTTACCTGAGTTTTTATGTACATATTAATCTTTTTAATAATTTTTCTTATTAGTGTATTCTTTAATGAAAGTTTTATTGATAGGAATAAAAATCCAAATCCCAACCAAGACTGAAATCAGAGAAACCGACTGTGTCCAAGTGTCCGTTGTGAGTCTGTACAAAGTTCTCGTATTTCGTACTTCTTTTTTAGTTCCCTATTTCTTATTATTAAAAATATTAAAAAATTTTTAATATGTAAATAAGTGTCTTGTATTTTATCGCATTTTTTAGATTTTTTTATCCTTTTTAAAACCACTAAAAAATTTCAAAATCCCCAAAAGTTGATTTTCTATATACATGGAGACCACCAAAAATACCACTTTGTACAGATGACCTCTTTTTCTATGAGGTTCTTCATGAAAGTGTAGATCTCATCGAGATGAACAACTTTTGTGAAGGAAAAAATTTTCAATCCGAGGTCTCCTTCTATTTCTTTTTCATTTTTTTCTTTCCTTTTAAATTTTGATTTTTGGGTGCCACATGGCAGCCCCTAGGTGTGCCATGTGGTACGTACCCTCACACTCTATCTCTCCTCTCTCCTCCCCGATCACATTCCTAGCACGTGATCCCTCTCTTCTCCCCTTCTGTAACCCCCGCTCAGTCGTTCCCTCGTCTCTTCCTCCTCCCTCGTAACGCCCACCTACGCCCTCTCTCTCTGGCTGTTACGAGGCCAGCCAACTCTGCACAACCGTCCCCTCGCTCCTATAAAGTCGCAGATCTGTCTTCTATCTCCCGCATCCGCCATTTGTGCAAGGGAGAGAAACATCTCCTGCTCCTTCTTGTGTCTACGGTGACATAGCAGACCCGATGAAGTGGAGTGACGTTGAGATACTTCCTCGTTTGATAAGATCTGATGAAGACTTTATCCACCGTAGTAGATCCTCCTTGAACACACTGCAGAGCCTCGAAGCCTATATCACAGGCTTCTTGAGGCAATGATCAGAGCAGTAGAGAAACTCCTCCTCTGCAGGAAACCTCAACCTTAGGTGAACCTTTCTCCACCTTCATGGTAACCCATCTCAGCTTCTGCACCCTCGCCGTAAGCGCCCCGCACATCCTCTCGCCGCTTCACTCATGATCTCCCCCCTGAGAACCACTCCAATAGCCACCTCCATTATGTTCCCTCATCGCTTCTCCTCTACCTCTCTAGATCTTCCACCTCCGACCTCGCAAAGGCCGAAGCTCTAGCTCCTTTCCCTCACCACCAAATGGAGCTCTACCCCCATTTCCTCTTTTTGTTTCTGCTAACCCCTGCAGGACTCTATCATTACGCGTAGCCGTACAACTCATCACAACAAACACTCCATCCATAGCCTCCTCTGCGCACAGACACACTCTAAAACTCAACTCCACTGCCTTCATCTTCACCTCGACCACTGTCTCGACCTTAGGCATAACCAAATCCCATAAAGTTTTCCAGATTCATAGATAAGTCCTTTCAAGGATTATCATATCTTCTCCATTTGAACTCCATTTTTTATGCACAATATGCCGATTTGAAACTATTTCTATGCTCTGTCATATTATATGCTTTGTGGACTATTCTGAAGACCTTTCCTGTTGTTTATTATTTAAGGAGTGATTTTAGTCTATTCGGGATTGATTTTTGATATTTTTGTGATATTTATCCAGAATACTATTGATTTATTCTGCAGGAATGCAATGAAGAAATTTTAAATTGATATGTATATCTATTAATAACTTTGGGGATCTAATCCTTGTAGTGAGGCTCGATTGTGGAATTTTATTTGATAAATTCTCTTATGACAATCTTAAAGATCTATTTTATAGAGTCATTTGAGGCGGGATTAATTATTTTCCCGATTTTTCATGTAAAAAAAGTGGATTCGATTTATCTGAGAAGTTTGAGGATAATTCGTTTCACTTGATCTGAATATTTGCAGAATTATTAATTGTGTGATTAACCTTTTATCCTGAAATTTGGTTTTTATTGATAAATATTTCTCAAAATTATCTTTTTGATATGTGTTGGAATTTCAAGGACATTAATTATTATTGTTGAATTAAAAATCATAAATCACAGATCCTATGCTCTATTATGTGCTCTGTTTAAGATTTCTTCGCATTGCATCTCTTGTATCTTCATCATTTCATTGCATCACAATTTCTGACATAGAATTTGATCGAACAATTAATTAATTTTTAATTTAATTTAAAACTACACAATTAAAAATCATTGTTCCCTGTGTTCAACCTTGGTAGACTTGCCAATAAAAAATTCTCCACAACATTCAAAGATTGCAGTTTTTGTTGAATTGTTTTTCGCCTCCTATACTACAATTATCAATTATTAAAGAGGCAAATTTCACGTTCATCACTTCATAGTCTGGTCAGAACCATCCTCTCAATTGCATACTCTCGCTACCTTGAGATCATAGAACCATGTGTGTGAATTTTTTAGCTCTTCCCATACAAAACCACTGAGCTATCAAGAAGTCTGCTCCTCTAGTAACTCATCCTCATAGAGATAGATATTTTCTTCTAACGTCAGGTGATGTTGGTCTTTACAACCGAATGGGGGAGAACTTTGAAGAATGGGAAAGGAAGTGGAATAGACCAGTGTAGTCTTCATTCCCTTGTGAAGCTCGATCAGTGTAACCGAGTCTTCACCAAGAAGCATGATTTTGTTGAAGCCTGATTTTTTTTGGAAATTTTGGTAGTCTTCTTTGGATATTTTCTTACTTTGCATTACTCTGCATTCTTGTTTATGCCCTAACAGTTATAGAATCTTTCTGGTCTGCCTATTTTTTAAGGTCTTGGAAAAGTTGTGTCGGTAAACCATTCTTCATCCAAAGCATTGTCTCAATCCATTTCCAATCTTTAGATGTCACTGTTATCAAAATAATTGGGTTAGAGTACCGGTTTTAGCAATCCACAAGAATGGTTCCTGAGCCACCCTTGACAAAATGACCTAGCATTGTTCTGACTTAGACTTTAAGATTTTTCAACAATCCATCTGGATTGAGCTAGATTTAAAGTGCAAGGTTTCTAATCAAGCCACTCTCTCAAGAGTCATAGGGATGATATGAAGGGTTCTAGTTAGACACAGTGAATCGACTCATAATCCTAATCTCATGGAACCTAAATAATTAAGTTAAGGTGGTCTGAAGTATCCCTAATTCCAATTCTCAATGGGTTCCTCTAAAATTAAGTGTATTAAGGTATAGGCAAAGCTTTAATCTTCAGACTATATTTATACTGGTTCAATTCTCTAGATTATTCCAAAAAATGCATATGCTATGTACAATGCAAGAAATATTTTTGTGAAGCAATTTCCTGGTTTGAAATTTTTATGGAAATTTGAAATTATTTTGCAAATTTTTATGCAAGTTTTTTTAAAACATTTTACAATTTCTTATATTTTAGAAAATTTTGAAAATTTTAGGGACTTTTGAATAAAAGTTAGTGAAGAATATGTACAGATATTTACACAAGAGTGTATCTTGTTATTTACAAGAACTAAGTTTAGAGAATTTACACAAGGTATTAACGAAAATCAAGTTAATGGTTATTTACTAGTTTTTATATACAAGGTTTGTGAAGAGTTTTATTTACTATAATTATGTACAAGGTTTTTCAGGACTGAATGAGGACTTTTCAGAAATCACCTATTGTCTAAGGTCAAAGGTGACTTTCTTCGACCATTTGTTTCCAAGAGAAGCATTGGGAGGAAGATGAACAGTCTTCATCTTCCTATATTGAGTAATCAGTGTGGTGTTTATGAGTTCCTCCTCAGATGAATCCTCGTAGAAGTCAATCAATTCTTGTAGGGTCATACATGGCTTCGGTTGAGGGAGATTGTTCCTGGTAGTTTTGTGAGTAATGGTTGGGGACGTTCACGGTCATCAGCTCAGAGTTGTGTAGGTGAATTGGGGGTTTGATTTCACATCTTGTTTGCATTCCAGATCTCATCCGCCCTTTTTCCAGATCAAAATTATGGGAAGGAGATCCCTTAGGCCACGTCTGGTGGCACCGCTATCAAGCACTCCTTCTTATTCATCTAGGTCGGCTTCGGGGAGTCCATACCCACTCTCCGAGCCTGAGTTTACTTCCGCCATGTTCCCCCTCGACCATCCTTCTTCCTCCATCAGTCCAGTGGTGTCAGAATTTAGTGCAGCACACAGTTCGGAGCATTTGACGACACCTGAGATGGGTTCTTTTGCCTTTTCAGAGAACCAAGAAATGGCCGCAGAAAAGAACACCCAGATGAGCAGGAACATCCTCCATTCATATATGACCAAGCTGCCATCAACAATTCACTATTAGCCTCCCTGGAGACCATGCAGAGACATATCAGAGACTAGGGAGTATTCATGGGTGATATCATAAGAGAGATGACACAGATGTGAGAAGGCAGAGATGACAGACCCGAGGGCGGTGGTGGAGACATACCAGAAGCAGCAAGCGGAGGAGGAGAACCTAACCAGGAGAGGCCGTCGCCGATGACCATGAGGCAGTTGCACAACCTAGCTGTAACCCTCACTCACCGATGGATCCAGCTTCCTCCCATCATCGGGAACTTCGAGCTTCGCCCGCAGACTATTCAGTTATTGCCCAAGTTTCATAGGCTAGCCATCGAGGAACCTCATCTCCATCTGCAGGAGTTTGAGATGATTTGCAGCACTGTCCATGACAGATTCGTGGACGAGGACACAATCAAGATGATTGCCTTTCCATTCTCCTTAGCTTACAGAGCGGCCTACTGGCTGAAACACCTTGGTAGGTACGTCACATCTTGGGCACAACTCCGAACCGCATACTTGAATAAGTATTATCTTCTCGGTCGGATGAACGCAGCACGAGTTATGATCAGTAACTTCATAATGGTCCCGAATGAACAATTCCATGAGGCTTGGGATCGCTTTAGAGATCTCATTGACCAGTGTCCACATCATGAGATATCAAAGTCCAACTTGGTTCAGACTTTCTTTTGTGGGCTGACACCGGAGCTGCAGGGGCTTGTAAATGCCTCTTGTGGTGGGTCCTATTTTTCCAAGGGTGAAGATGATGTTTGGGCCATCTATGAAGGAATGGCAGAGAACCCTACAATCATGGCACAAGCCCAAGTCTACACATTATAGAAGCCCCCCCAAGGAGCAGGATCATTTCATAGGATCACCCGCATCGATGCCGGTCCCCACACTCCGTCAGCAGCCATACCCTAAGCCAAATCCGCAGCAGCCGACATGGGGATCATTAGCGAGAAGTTGGACCGCATCGAGATCCTCGAGAAGAAGCAGAGTCAGGGGCTGGCTCAGATGGACCAGTTGACAAAGACCATGAGTGACCTGAAGACACAGATCTTGTGTATTTAGGAAGCACAGACGTCCACACAGCCCCCCAGATCACGTGTTGATGCCAGCAATAGTAGCTCCACTTAGACCTCTGCCTCACACCGCCAGGTTCACCACATATAGGCAGAGCCGATCCATCAACTACAGTTCTACCCGTCGCAACCACCATCTCAGGACACTCAGATAGTGGTCTATCAGTCGGATTAGCCACTAGCAGCTCTACCTCCACCATCCTTCGAGCAGGAACCATTGATGGAAGTCAATGGGATATGGTACGACCGGTACGCACACCAGGTCGGGATTCGGCGTGATCACCCTGGATTCCGATGGACCACCGAAGGTACTTCTTCCCAATAGCAGTCTCCCGCTCAGGGAAGTCAGAGCGGCCAACACCAGCAGCAGCCCCGGTATTCTTAGCAGCATTACCAGCATGGTCCTCGTCCCGCCTATCAGGGACAATAGTGGAGGCAGTGTCAGTAGCCTCACCAGACATACTCCCGGCCTTCCCAACACTACTCTCACCATCAACAGCATTTTCAGCAGGTGAACACTTCTGATTCTCAGGCGCCAGCCTTCAAGAATCCAACACTTGATGACCTCGCCCGCTTGCTTTCTGAACAGCAGGTATCCTTCCGGCGGGAAATGGATGAGTTCCGGCAGGAGATGAGGGATATCATCAAGAGCAAGGCCGCCATACCAACACAGATTGAGCCTAATCTGAAAAACTTGAAGAGGAAATTTGATCAGGTACAGTATACAGAGGATACCACTCCTAGTGACTTTTTGGATGGCATGTCTTCTTTTTGTAATGCTGATTTCGTGACTACTAGGAGCGGTAGGATGTCAGCCGGCAGTGTCTCATCTGAGCAATAGCCACGCGATGAACCAGGAGCACCAGATGAGGAGAGTAGCGGTGCTGACGTAGCCAATGATGACGGTGGTGCTGATGCCACTAAGGATGCTGATCCATATGACGGTGCTGAGGCTGACATGATTCCAGACACAGGCGGTGGTGTTGAGGCCACCATTTTGTTTGATGACCCAGAAGCAGACGGTGGTGCTGATGCCACCATTTTTGATGATGTGCCAGAGCGCGGTGCTGATGCCGCGAAGTATGATGCTGTGGGTGGTGCTGGGGCCACCACTTCTACTTTCGTTGAGATCCTAACAAGAAAAAGAACAAAAATATGAATAAACAAAAGGTTTATGTATCTACTTCAAGTCCATATGTGTTGCATGATGATCATTGTATGGATTCCATTCCTTCACAGGCACAGGGACCAATTCCTAGTCCTCCATATGAGGAGGCCCCTACCATCCCTTTCCCTCAAGCACTCGGCTTAGCGAAGGGGAATAAAAGAGAAAATCCTAAAAAGACTCACCAGTTAGAGTTCAGCAACCAGATGATTGACAAATTTCTCGACCGATTCGAGTTTGGTCCTCTTCTTCGAAGCAGGACAGTCCTTCAGTTTGCTGATCGATCGATTAAGAGGCCGAAGGGGTTGTTGAGAGACGTGGTCGTTACCATTCAGGGACTGAAATTTCCCGTGGACTTTGTTGTATTGGACATGGAGATCCATGAGTCGGTAACAGATGCCCCCATCATACTTGGACTCCCATTCTTGGCCACTACCAAGGCGGTGACCGTCCATGATTGCGGGAAGGTGTATTTTTGTGTAGAGGGTGAAAGTGTACAAATAGAGATGATTGATGAGATCAGAGCGAGAGAATCAACATGCTCAGAGCAGTCCACTGATACCGAGCAGATGACAGAGGCTGAGAGAGACGTCCACCAGGAGTGTGATTTTGTGATGACAGATGATGAATCCATTTGGACAAATCCCGTAGCACGAGCCCTCGCCTTGCACACAGATTCAGCATACTTACAACTTATGGCAGTTGAGAGCTTGGAGAGCACACCCCTAGCAAAGGACACATTTGAGGCCGACAGTTCTTGGATAAGTGGTGAAGCAGAATTTCATTTGTGTTCTTCAGATTCAGATCCCTCGGCGTCAGACATTGATTGGGATGATTTTGATGAATATTTGACGTGTTTGATTCCTTCTGACCCGACAGCTAGGACGGAGTGCGAGCCAGTACAATTCATAGATGATTCAACAGGGTTCCCTTCGTCAGATTTTCATGCGCAGCGAGAGTTCTCTCATGCAGATCTGGTAGCCTTCACACAGACATATCAGAAGCCAGATCTGCCACCTCCTAGTTGTCCAGAATTGAAGCCTTCACCTCAGTCATTGAAGCACAGATTCCTTGCGGGTGAGCCAGATATGCACTCAGTCATTATCTCAGCAGATTTGACTGGAGAATAAGAATCTCGTCTGATGGAGGTTCTTGAAAGAAACCGCAAGGCGATTGGATGGAGTATAGCTGATCTCCAGGGGATTAGTCCAGCCCTGTGCTCCCACCACATCTATCTCTAAGAGGACGTTAAGCCATCGCGTGAGTTCCAGCGACGGCTGAACCCGAATCTTCGAGAGGTGGTCATGAAGGAAATATCGAAGTGGTGGAGCGTCGATTTTATCTACACCATCTCCGACTCCAAGTGGGTTAGTCCATTACATGTGGTACCCAAGAAGATGGGTATCACTACAGTTGTGAGTGTGTCTGGAGAGGAGATAGCTACCAGGGTACCCACTTCTTGGAGGGTCTGTGCGGACTACAGATAATTGAATGAGGCCACCAAGAAGGATCATTTCCCACTTCCATTCATTGATCAGATTATCGAGAGACTAGCTAGGAAGAGTCACTATTGTTTTCTTGACGAGTACTCTAGATATAATCAAGTGGCCATTGCGCCTGAAGACTAGGATAAAACGACATTCACCTGTCCGTTTGGGACTTATGCTTTCATACAGATGCCCTTTGGTCTATGTAACGCCCCGGTGGCATTCCAAAGGTGCATGTTGTCTATTTTCTCAAACATGGTGGGTGACTGTTTAGAGGTCTTCATGGATGACTTCTCGGTCTATGGAGATGGGTTTGATGCATGTCTTGACTGCCTAGATTGTGTGCTCCAGCGCTGCATAGAGGTCAACTTTGTCTTGTCTTGGGAGAAGAGTCACTTCATGATGACTTAAGGGACGGTTCTTGGCCATATCATCTCCTACCGGAGCATGGAGGTTGATCCGGCTAAGGTGGATATCAGTAGAAAACTCAATCCACCGTCCAATTACGTCAATTGCGGTCTTTTCTGGGGCATGTCGGTTTCTACCGACGGTTCATTCAGGACTTCAGTCGCATTGCCCGACCGCTCACTGATTTGCTAACGAAAGACACCGAGTTCCTTGTAGATGATAAGTGTCTTGTGTCCTTTGAGACTCTCAAGAGTATGGTTGTCACGGCTCCTATCCTTCAGCCGCCCGATTGGTCTCTTCCATTTGAGATCATGACGGACGCTTCTGATTTTGCCATAGGGGCCGTGCTTGGACAGAGGAGGGATGGATTTTCGTATGCCATTCACTACGCTAGCCGGGCTTTGGATGCCGCCCAGCGGAATTATACCATGACTGAGAAGGAGATACTAGCTGTAGTCTTTGCTTTGGATAAGTACAGATCATGTATTCTCGGATCTAGAGTGACTATCTTTACCGATCACACCACCATCCAGTATCTCATGGCCAAGAAGGATGTCAAAGCTCGCCTTACCAGATGGATTCTTCTGCTCCAGGAGTTTGACATTGAGATTAAGGATAAGCCTGGAGTAAAGAATGTGGTGGCGGATCACCTCTCCCGCTTAGAGAACCTTGAGGAATCTGAGCCCAGCGCACCTATTACAGAGACGTTTCCAGATGAGGCGATCTTGGCTATCACCTCGCTCCCATGGTACGCCGACATTGTGAACTATCTTGTCGCCAAGACGGTTCCACAGGGTTGGCCCAGGAAGAAACTTGAGACTTTCCTTGTGAAGGCCAAGTTTTACCATTGGGAGGATACCGTCCTTTATCATGAAGGAGGGGATAGCATCTGGAGGAGGTGCATTCCTCAAGAAGAGCAGCATAGCGTCCTCACCTACTGCCACAAGCTTGAGGCAGGAGGACATCATTCTGAGAGACGGACAACACAGAAGGTGCTCCAATCCGGCCTTTGGTGGCCTATTTTCTTCAAGTCTGATGAGTTCATGAAGAGATGCACTGACTGTCAGAAGATGGGTACTTGCAGACAGAGAGACATGATGCCCATGCAACCCATTCACTTTTGTGAGGTTTCTGATGCATAAGGGATTGATTTCATGGGCCCATTTCCTAAGAGTCAGGGATTTGAGTACATTCTGCTTGCTACGGATTATGTGAGCCGTTGGGTTGAGGTCATCCCCGCCCGAGCTGCAGATGCTAAGACCGTATGTCGATTTTTGAGGAAAAATATTATTTTACGGTTCGGAGTGCCTAGAGTTTTATTTTCAGACGGGGGTCTCACTTCATTAATGACAAGGTTAGGGCCCTTGCCGATGAGTTCAACATTGACCATCGTGCTGCCACTCCATATCATCCTCAGACTAATGGTATTGCTGAAGTATCGAACAAGGAGATCAAGACTATCTTATAGAAGGTTGTCCGCCTAGACCGAAAGGATTGGTCACAGCTTTTGGACTCGGTCTTGTGGGCCTATCGGACTTCCTTCAAGACACCATTAGGAACTTCTCCCTTTCGTCTCGTCTATGTCAAGTCGTGCCATCTACCAGTGGAGATCAAGAACAAGTCACTATGGGCAGTTACTGAGTTATTATTGGATCCTGAGAGTATAGGAGAACAGAGGAAAGCGGAGTTGGCAACTCTGGAGGAACTGAGAGATTCAGCCTTTTCTAGTAGCCTACAGTATAAGGAAAAAGTAAAGACATGGCACGATTCTCATATCAGCCATAAGCAGTTTGAGCCCGATCAACACGAATGGTTGTTTGATTCTAGGCTGAAATTATTTCAAGGAAAATTACAGAGTAAGTGGAAAGGACCATATGTGGTCAGGAAGGTGCACGACAATGGTAGCATTGACATATCCGAGTTGTCATCTTCCTCTACTTTTTGCGTCAACCGTCAATGCTTGAAATTATATCTTGCTCATGATCCACCGACCGTTGGCGTTGCCCCCATTCATTTGGTATGAGATGCGCTCTTTGACTCACATCACCTGCATTTCATACATGATATCACTTCTGCCCTCCACTGTATAGATCCATTTGTTCATATCATTCATTCTTTCTTCCGTATGTCTGCTACCCCATTACCATCCTATGATTTTGCTATACTTAGGAAATACCTTGTCCTAAGTATAGGGGGGTGCACACATTGGGTTGTGATCTGTATATTCCCTTTTCTTCTTTTCTTCTTTTCCTCTTCCATCTTCTTCATCTACTGAAAAGGCGTTGCCCCTTTTTGTCAGTTTTCTATACTTAGGACATACTTTGTCCTAAGTATAGGGGGGTGTGCACCCCGAGTTGACTCTATTCTTTGATCCTCTCCATTGTCTCCTCTTCTTGTCTATACTTGGGGATATCTTACCCTAAGTATAGGGGGAGACAGTCTGAGTACGATCTGTTCATTCCCACCATTGACCCTGCCTGCTTTGTGTACAGTCTGCTATACTTGGGATTATTTGATCCTAAGTATAGGGGGAACGGTCAACTTCTCATTCGTTCATCTCTTATTCATTTATTCTTTAGACTTTTCTATACTCAGTACGGGTTATGTCTTCTTTTTTCTCTCTGATCTACGAGGACATAACTCAAGCTAAGTATAGGGGGTCGTATATACTGCGTATATACTTTAGCCGTAACTCGTACTTTCAAATTTTTACTAATAAATATGGCTAATTATACTTATAAAAGTCATTAAAACCTTAATAAAAAGATGTGATCATTCCTCAGATTCTTTGTGTATTTACTGATTAATAAATCAGGTGAAATATTTTTTGCAAAATGTTTGAAAAGTAGTTTGAAAATCCATTTGAAAATTTATTGAAAACTATTTGGAAACATTTTTTACATGTTTTCAACCTTTGTAAAAATATTTTGATTGTAAAATTACTTTCTTTGTGTAAAATAAAATGTTTGAAAAATGATTTTCAGATGGTTTGAAAATGGTTGCAAAAATATGTGAAAAATCTATAAATACAGTTTGGAAAACCTTTGCAAAATGATTTTCAAATGTGTGTACATGTTTGTAAAAATTGTTTGTAAAAATTATTTTGGACTATAGTTTTCAAAATTATTTTAAAAACCTTTGTCAAATAAGTTTGAGGAATACATACATCTCACCAAAATTCGTTATATATACCTATAAAACTGACCACTTACCTTTGTAAATCCTTAAAAATCTAATTCTTGTAAATAAAAGAGGCATCCCCGTGTAAATATTTGTACCTAGTTTTTGGCCAAAACCCTTTTTTCAAAAAAATCCAAAAACATTTGAAAAACCTTTTTGAAAAAAAAGCATATGCATCATCTTTTCAAAAATCCATAAAAAGTTCCAAATCTTCCAAAATTGCATCACAAAAATATTTTCTGCATAGCATTTACATATCATGAGCATTTTTCGGATTGAGTTTAATAGTTGAACGAGTCTAAGTAAAATCCAAAGACTGGAGCTTGGTTGGACCTTAAATCTACCTAATTAACAGGAACCTTATAGGAACTGGGATTGAGGTACTTCAGGTCTAGTTGACTTAATTCTTTGAGGATCACGAGACTTGGTTCAATGGATTCTTGACTGCCTAAGTAGAGTATTTTGGAGCACACGCACAACTCTTGTTGATAATGACCTAACTTGGACACCTGCACTTTTCACTTGGCTCAACTCAGTTAGAGTGGTGAGGAGGTTGGATTTGCCGGTAAGAGACGCACACAGGTGGAAACACTTGTCCTCCTCTAGGGAGGGAAGTGCATCCCAACCCGTCCAGTGAGGATGAGTTTCGAGGACAGGAGATTGTGGGTTGCAATAAAGCTTCAAAAGAGGGATAGTCTACTGGCACAAGAGGAAAAACTCCCTATGTAAATGCTGCTGTATATAGTATTCAAAAAAATGCAAAAAGCAAAAACTCCAAAAAAGTGGACAGGCCTGTACAAAAATAAAAATGTCTGCCGGAGTATACATATGTGTATAGTCAAGAAGCAAGCTTGTGCTTCAAACTCAAATCATGTGAGCCTGCAGGGGGATGACTTGACTACGCTGGTCTTGCATCCTAGGATAGGTAGCTACACTGGCTACCGTCCATTCTTCTCTTCACCCCCCTCCTCTTGAGCTGGTCGCCACTTGAACTTAGAAGGGAATACCTTGATCCTAGAGGAATGAGTTGTTGGATTGGGGTTGTCATATTGTAGAAACCAGTCTCTTTGTCATTCTAGTTGGGGAGAGCCACTATCACTTACACTGTACGAGTCAAATTTAAGTCGTAAGGGTTTGCGTATGAGTTGAAATATTTCTGACCCGGCTATTGAGGAGACTTGAACAGAGTTTTGGGATTCTTGAAGGCTGTTGGATTTCAAGTTCGGTTCTCATTAAGGTTCCGCCCGCACTAAAATTCCAAAGGTCCGACTTAAACTCCAAACTTTGATTTTGCGAAGACAAGTTTGATGGTTATACTTAATCCAATTTTCTTCTTTTTCTTTTCTTTGTTTTTCTTTCTACACTTATTGCATAAGTGTTTACTAGGGACTAGCAAAGGCAAAGTATAGGGGGATGATGAATCCACATTTCATTATCTTTATTCTATCATTTTGGCCTTTAAAACCCTAGCAAATACATGTAAATACCTCTAATTAGTGCATCTTAGCATTCATACAGGTGTATGTAAATAATGTATAAAATACGATTTTTAACACCAAAATGTTAGAATAAAAAAAGAAAAGAAAAGAATAAAATATTGTAAATATTTTATGATCCAAAAACTGGAGACCTAGGCATCTAGATGAATAGGTCGACAAGGAATAAAGTAGGGGGAGATAAGGGCCAGAATACCGATAAAATTCCTTCTATTTGATTCATTCTTTATTCATTTTTGAGACCTATTTTTGGTTCCACTTTTTATACCTCAAATAAAGAAACTTTGTACATGAAAATTGTAGATAATTAAATAAAAAAATACAAAATTGATTTCACACAAAAATAATGTACAGATAAAAAGTTATGATCTGAATAAGATTCCAGAATCCCAACTTCCCAGACACGTATCTCTCAAATAAAAACTCGAAATGCGTAAAAATCACTTTAATTGTATATAATTTGAAATAAGCTATTTAATGAAAGTGGTTTCGCATTTAGCGGAGTTACGGTTTGAAAGTTGAGTTTTGGACCCCACTTGTATACTTGTACAGATTAAAATATTCATTTTATTTATTATTCATTATTTTTATAATATTTTTCTAATTTTGTAAATAATATGTGTAACATACGTGTACATTAAAATCAGAATAAAAACCTAATGAAAACAAAAATAAAATACATGTATATATAATACCTAGGTATAATACCTATAACTAATGGGAATTATACTTCTATTAAGCGTATAAAACACTTCGGAAAAAAAAATAAAAATATATTTAAGTGTATAAAAATACTTTATAAATTTATAAAATAATAAACAAAAATAATAAAATCAAATATACAAAATAAAAATAAAACATTAAAATAAATAGATATGTATACCTATATAGCCTATAAATGGTAACTTGTATTTTTATACTTAATAAAAATAAATAAAAATCATAATAAAATACTTCATAAAATAATAAACAATTTTTATTTAATAATAAAAAATTAGTTATTCGTTTTCTATTTTTAATTGAATTTACACAACATTTTCCAACGATTTTTCATGGTTGGTCCACGTGGACCAACGAGGTGACAGTCCACGTTGACATCGGTCAACTGGCTGTCCTACCCCATGTGAACTTGTCAGAACTATTTTTTGACCTTGTTTCTCGATTTTTTTCGAGGATCATCCTTGCACCTTCTCGGCTATGACTCTTTATGACTTTTATTCTTCGTTCAATGGGCACCCACGCCCAGGTGAAACCTCGATCAATGGATCGACGTGACAGCCGCTGCGCCTCATTCTTCCTCACCTGTCCGTCAACACCTTATATTGTGTCTCGACTTTCCATTCAATTTTTGAGCCCCTTTGGTCCACCTTTCTTTGTGCCCTTCGAGCTCCACAGATACCTGGAGGAGACAGCTCCAGTCCTGTGTCGTCAGCCAAGGCGAAGGAGGTCAGAGGCACCTCCACCACCTCCGCTAACTCCGGCGTCGAGGTACCCCCACCTCAGGTGATCCACCTTTGAGGTTCTTGTTTCTTTTCATTTTTTCGCTCATCTTATTCCCAGTAGCATTAGGATCACATTCCCCCAATCATCTTCGAGTTCCATCCATCGAATCGCCCAAAAGCACCCCCTCGCCGGAGCTCGCTCTGGCCACCCCGTCGCACCGCCGTTCCTCGCCTCCATTTCGCCTCTGCGGGGTCCAGGCACATTGCCTTGGACCCTCTCACTCATTTTTGCAGGTCTACGCACGTTGAAGAGGGCCTGGGGCTCGTTTTGACCTTCGCAGGAGGTCCGTGGAGCCCTCCAGCTCCGCTACCTCCTTACGAGGACCTCGACCATCGCCGAGAATCTTTGGAGCCCCCAGGAGCTAGAGGAGATCCCCAAGAGCTTGCAGCCCATTTTTGGAGCCAGAAGACCGCCGGAGGATGCCGATCAAGGCAGGGAAGTTCGCCTCGCCAGCGCTTCTTCCATGTTCTTGCTCCACCCTCCTGTACCGTCGGATCGTTGCTGGATCTCTAGGTGCACGTCAGCCGTTGGATCTCCCCGCAGCCCAGCCGTCCTATCCACCCACGGAGATCTAATCGTGGCCATCCGTTTGCGAACCATCATCGGGTGCTCTGGAGCCGACACGTGTCAAGTGGATGCACCTCAGCTGTTAGATGCACCAGGCGTTGGGTATTTTGCATCGAACCCCTCGCCATATTGTCTATTTAATTATTAGTATTAAAATTTCATCTGTAGTGTAAAAATTTTGTAATATTTGCATTTAGACCCTCAAGTTTTCTTTATTTGCATTAAGGTCCTGTCCACGTCACCTCACGTCACTTGTGCACACGGGGTGGTGGTGTTTTTTCAGGGACCCCCTGGGGTTTGTTTATTTCGCTTTAGTAAAAGAACTTTGGTATAACGTGTAATATTTTTTGGATATTTTGCATGACAGCCCCCTGGGATTTTTGTTTATTGCATTTAGGTCCTTCCCAAGCACGTGTATACCATATGCGGGGTTGGGAGAATTGCAGGAGTGCCCCCGCGGGTTTATGTATTTCTATTTGGACCTGGAATGTTGTTTATTAGTTATAAATATTTGTGAAAAATTGCACTATGGTCCTTGGACTTCTGGATATTTACATATATGCCCTTGCTAGTAGTGTAGTTTCTCTTTGTTGTATTTTTTATTTCATGCATCCACATATTGCTAAAAAATTCACAAAAATTACTTTGGGTTCCTGTTACATTCTAGTATCGCGTCATATTTTTATTTCACATTTTTATTGCATTTTCATATTCATAAAAATTCAAAAACAAGCATTTTTAGCACTGTTTGCATTAGAAAATACATAAAAATTATAAAAAGTTTTTAAAAATTCCAAAAAAAACATATTTTGATTGTTTTTGTGTGTTTTAACTTCAGACCAAAAATCATTAAAAATTTCAGAAGAAAACCCCTAAAATTTATAAAATCTCAAAAATCTTCCTGAAACTCTTTAAAATTCTACAAAAATCTTAAAAATGTAATTTTGGACATTGATTGATATTTTTCATCCTCATTTTTAATTTCGGCCAGCAACTTAGTTCACTGATTTCTAGTATTTTTACCTTTAAAATACCAAAAATTTAGGAAAAAATGTAGAAAAATCGCAAAAACATTAGAAAAATATAAAAATCACAAAAATATTTTATTTCCTGTATTTTGAGTATTTATACTTACTTTTACAAATACCTTATCCTTCTCTTTTCTTATATTGTGTATATATTCTATTTATAGAAAAAGAAAATAAAAAAATAAAAATTATAAAATGACAACACAAAATCAGAAAATTAAAATCAAAATATAAAAAAATATAAAATCAAAAATTAAATAAAAAAATACAAAATTTAAAACCCACAAAAATAGCATTGGTAGACACATCATCACATTCAATTTTGTGCATTATTTCCTTGATCTATCTTGTGTGCTCCCTGAGTTCGACACTCTACACATACTTGAACTATACACACTTATTGTAGAGTTATAATAAATTTTAACTCCACATATTTCTTTACATTGTTTAATTGATATTGTGGGTTAATTATTGATTTAATCGGGATTTACCGAGGGTCGCCGCAGTGACTTTGTCTCCGCCTTATGTGAGATATTTAGACCCTCGTATTTTTTGGTGAATCACCCGCCCCATGTTCCCCCTGTCAGACCTCGTTTTTCGCCTTCTTTGCGAATTTTTCGAGGAGACATCTTGCACCATTTCGTGTAACTCTCTTCTTGACTTTTCTTCTTTGGATATTGTTGATTCACGCCCAGTGATTTCCTTGGGTTGTGGATCATCGATCCACCCGCTATGCCTCGTTCTTCTCACTGTTTTGTCAACTCCCTCTAATATGCCCCAATTTTTCCATGGAAAGTTTGAACCCCTTTTGCACCAATTTCGCTCCCCCTTTCGTGCTCAATCGTGAGAGGAAGGTGACAGCTTCATTCTCCGCGCGTCAGGTCGGTCGAGGAAGCATCGAGGCAGCTCCACCACCTCCGGCAAGGCTTCGTCGTCGAGGTCTTCTTCCTCAGGTGATTTCACATTCAAGGGCTCCCCTTCTCCTCATTTTCTTTCATGTTTTTCAATTATCATCACCGTAGGAGTAGATCCCCCCATTCATCTCCCCGTTTCGTCCATCGGATCACCAAATCGCATCCCTTAGCCGGAGTTGGCTCTGGCTGACTCCCATTTCGCCGCTCCACGCACCTACTCGCTTCGCCGACCGTCGAGGCACTTTTCCCTCGAGGGTTTAACCATTCTTGCAGGTCCAGAAGCAACAAGAGGAACCTGGGAACTTGTTTTGATCTCTCACCGAAGTAATAGGAGCCTGCCAACTCCGCCGCCTCCTCGCGAGAGCTCCGGCCATCGTCGGAGCCTTTTGGAGCGTCCATCACGTGGAGGACCATCGCAGGAAGCTTACCAGCCACTTTTGGAACTCGAACAGAGGTCGGAGGCCGAGATCGATTTTGGGGAAAGTCGCCCAGCTAACGATTCTTCCATGTTCTTCGTCCTAGGCTTCCCGCCGTCGGATCAAGGCCGAAGCCCAGATCGCACAGCCACCGTTGGTCGCGCAGCACCTCAACCGCTAACCTCAACCATCCCCGCGTGAACTGGTACCCACCGTTGGATTGACAACACGTGGCAAGTGAAGAAACATCAGCCGTCAGATCTGCAAGCGTTGGGTATTTTGCACCTTTACCCTCGCCATTTTGTGTATTTCTTTATTAATCGGAAACTTTCATTTGTAGTTTAACATTTTGTGTAATATTTGCATAGATACCCCCGTACTCCTCGTATTTGCACTTAGGTCCTTGTCCACGTCACCTCACGTGCCTGTGCACGTGAGGGGGAGTGGACATTTTGCATAGGGACCCTCGTAGGTTCCTTTATTTGTATTAAGTGATGAAACTTGCATATTAAGTGTAATATTTTTGGAAATAATTGCAAGCTAGCCCCCGTATTTTTGGAAAATTATGTTTAAGTCCCTACCAAGCACGCGTGTCAACCCTCGTGGGCTAGGCTTTTTGTAGAAGAACCCTTGCAGCTTTGGCTATTTATATTTAGTCCAGAAATATTGTCTTTGAATTATCAAATTGTGGAAAATTTGCACTTTGGCCCCTGAGGTTCTGGACAATTACAAATATGCCCTTGCTAGTAGTGTAGTTTCTCTTTGTCGTCTCTATTTATTTAATACATCTATAAAACTCTAACAATTCCTAAAAAATATAATTGTGTGTATGTTGCATTTCTCTATCACATTATATTTATAATTTGCATTTTTATCGCACTTTATTATTTATAAAAATTAAAAAACACGTATTTTCAGCACTATTTTCATTAGAAAATACATAAAAATTATAAAACGTTTTTAAAAAATTCCTCAAAAATTATATTTCGTGTGTTTTTTCATATTTTGACTTCAGACCAAAAATCATAAAAAAGTACAAACGAAAACTCCTAAAAATAGCAAAACCCCATAAACTTTCATAAAAATCCTAAAAAATTCACAAAAATTCTAAAAATATAAATTTTATCTCTGAATTTTTTGTGTTTTATTACCTTTACTTTAAAATTAATTTGAGGAATTTTGGACTCTGTTTGATATTTTTCATCCTCATGTTAGTTTCAGCCTTCAATTTTATTCACTGTTTTTAGTATTTTGACTTTAAAAATACAAAAAAAAATTAGGAAAAATATAGAAAAATCATAAAAACATTAGAAAAAATATAAAAAGCCCAAAAATACCTTATTTCCTATATTTTGAGTGTTTTTAACCATTTTCATCTCTATCTTCTCTCTTGTATATATATATCCTACATAGTTTTATTTACTTATTAAGAGAAAAAGAAAATAGAAAAATACAAAATATAAAAAGAAAATACAAAATCAGTAAATTAAAAATCAAAATATAAAAATATAAAATCAAAAATTAAATATAAAATATAAAATTTTAAAAACCCACAAAAATAACATACTTGTAGAGATTTGATCACTCTCATTCTTGAGCTTGTTTGCCGATCTATCCTGTTTGTTCCTTGTGTTCGATACTCTACACGTAGTTGCACCTATACACATCTTTGTTGTAGAGTTATAATAAATTTTAACTCTGCATATTTACTTTCATTGCTTGATTTATCTGTTGTGGGTTAATTGTTGACTTAACCCGGATCTCGTGTGATCGACTCAGCGACTGAGTTCCCGCCTTGTGTGGAACTTAAGACCATCGATTTTGCATTAATCAATTATATATACATATATAGTACTTATTATATATAAAAAGAAAAGGTAATTTAAAAATAAAAAAAATATAAAAAAGAAAAAAATTATAAAATTTAAAACAAAATATATAATTAAAATCATAAAAAGTGAATATATTAAAATCCACAAAAAATAAAAAAAGTAGTTATTATTTACCCTTGTATACAATAATTATTTGTCTATCCCCGTAGCTCTTTGTGGTTTGATACCACATTTCTATATGGATTATGATAAATTATAGACCACTTCACATTACTTGTTTTATCTGTACTTGTGGGTTAATTGTTGATCTAGTCGGATCTCATGAAGAGGTCACCTCAACTATTGTGGTTCACCTTGTTAGACCACTTGACCTCCTCCGTAGATGTTGTCTACATCTTGTGTGTAATAAGGCACCCAAGAGATCCTTATTCCAATGAGAGGAGAAAAGAAATGACACGATCCTATTCATCCGTACTTGGCATGATCACCACTATAGTTTCAGCTGACAAATTAAAGAGAGTGAATTAATCATTGGACTAGAGTCAAGGATTGGGTGCTAAATAAAGCCTGTTAGACTAGGGCTTCGAACGAAACAAAAACTCTACACAGGAAAATGAAGTCAACACAATAAAGTCATACATGTTATGCATATATTTAACCATGGAGAGTCTGATAATTAGAAAGGTTGAGTTCCTTTTCGATGAGACTTAGTGAGACTTGTACTTAAGAATTCACATGAAACTTGTGGACTAGTCTTTAAATCTTGTATTGGCACATGCACAATCGAGGATTCAACCTTCTAATTCGTTCAAACTTCTTGGGGACAAGTAGATCTAAGTATATGGGTGTGATGAATCCATGATTCATCTACTCTATATGGAAATCTTAACAAACTTCCCTTGTTAATTAACTAATTAAAACCCCTAAGTTGTCTTAGTTAACATTCATTAACGGTGCATGAAATCTGAGTTAAATATGTAAATAAATAATCATATTTTTGCCTAACTTGAGCTTATTATTTTATGTGTGAAACATCACCTTTTTAACTTATTTATTCTTCTATTATGTTCTTTAATTCGTTATCTAGCTTCATAAAGAATCAAAACCCGTAAAAAGCATAAAATCAGAAGAAAACACAAAGATCTAACCTTGGATATTTTGTACATATTTTATCTTTGTTGATTCTATTTCTTTTAAATTTAAAAAATACAAAAAGTTACAATCCTTAAAATATATGGGTAAATTGGCAATTAAATTTGTACAAATTGTTTTATTTGCTTTTTAGTCTTTCATGAAATTGAGATCAACAACTTTCAAGTTGACTACTTTTTTATTTGACACTTTCTTTTATTTCTTTTCTTACTTTCTTTCTTTATATCTTTCTGGTCAACCACCTGGTCAACAACTCATGCCACATGACGTTCACATATTCTCTTACCACACATTCCAGTCATTAGTGACCGTTTGCTCCTTGCTTCTAGCACTTTCCATTTATGGTCGTTGGATCATATCGATACAAAGATTGAAGCCCCTCCATTCAAACCTCACATGCTGAGGCACGTGTCTCGCACCTGACTCCCATCTGTCTCCCGCACCGTTTAATCAAAGGGAGCGAGTTCTCTGTTTTGCTGCAGCACCAAACTAACGATCCATACGCTTAATCAACCCCGACCCAATGGTACGTGTACTATCACCTATCTCCAGGCGACCTCCGCCCCTCTCCTCTCTGATCAGCACCGCCTCTTCCTCAAATCCGCTCACATTGCTCGCCTCTCTGATTACCTCTCATCATCTCCACCGTTCCATCTCCATCATCCATGGCCAAACCCTAAACTCCCATCTCTGTCATTATCGCCTCCTCCATTATACCCCTTCACATGTAACGTCACCGTCAACAATGTCGACGGCCACTCAAATCCCTCTTCCAATGAATACCCTCCAACCTATCCTTAAAAGCCTGACCTTCGTCTCCTATGGAAGGACCACCATTACAAGACCAGGAGAGAGAGAGAGAGAGAGAGAGCTCTGGAGTGAAAACTACGGATGACAGCGAGAGACCTTGACCTAGCAACAACCTCCTTGTGTCCTGGCGAGATTCGACGAGAACCTCCTTGTCGTTGCATCCCACAGCAGTGCAATTGTTCAACTCGATCCCTGCCATAATCTTAAGCAACCATCGAAGCTCTGCATTGAGCTTCTCCCCATGCAAACCACCCTCCAGGTTCATCTCCAGGTTTCATCTTCTTCTGCGATTTCTTTTTCTCTGCCCCTGATTCTGCATGCTTCGTTCTCATCCGATCTCAAACCAAGAGCTATCCACCGATGATCGAAACCATGTCACAGCCTCCCTCTACGCATCCGATCTAGCCCTCAGAACCCCACCCCCCACCTCTTGCCTCAAACAGGTCTGAGATTGAGCTTCTACTCATCCACCATTCATTGATTGGAGCCCCGCTGCCCCTTTCCTCGTTTTCTTTCGATGCTAACACCTGCATGGACGCCTTCACCTGGAGCTCCTCTAGAGCATATCAGCCACCTTTTGTAGATAGAGGAGCAGGTCCATGCCCTCCGTCCTCCTAGATTCTCCACCTTCACACCTGAGCTATATCGATCGGAGAAGGAGCCATCATCTATCACTTCGCCGGGAGCTAGAAGCCCTAGCTTCCCGCTCCGTCTCACACCTCCTCGAGCTGCTGATGGGCTCTATTGACATCCAGGGTGTTTGAGCTCGAGCTCCGCCACTGTCCATCTCCGTACTTCATCACTACTCAACCAACGAAAATGAAGACCTCCTCACTACATGTGTGGTGGGAGGAAGAGGATCCTCTGCTGTAGAGGGGATTGTAGCATACAATCCCCTTTAATTTTTTTGTGATTTAGATTTCAAAATCCAACTTTATAGATTGAAGGGATTTTTACCC